>OY757922.1:4212276-4279776 GCA_963585895.1 Sepioteuthis lessoniana | reverse complement strand
GTTTGTTTGCTGCATTCGCTTATTATGTGATTAATTGTTTCGTTTCTATCACCACATAACCTACATCCACAATTCTATTGAGTATTATCTGTTTTAACTTTAACAGAGTTGATCCTTATGGCGTTGTTTTGTGCTACTATTAGAAGAGATTCAGTTTCTTAACGTCTCCTCTTCTTAGCCATATCCAAGTCTTCTCTTATGATATATCACCAGTTTATCGCATGAAATACCCATACAGTTATTTTTCTTCCCATATCTGTTTTCTAATTATTACTGTTCTGTTTATTGTTATGATGTCAGTGTTGTTTCTTGTCGCTGTAATTAGTCTTTCTTTGTTCTTTTCAATGAAATCTTCGAGTCCTCGTATTAATGTATCCATGCTATCTTCAATGCTGGCGTTCCTCTTCCTTCTTCTTTTCTTGACACATTGAGGTTGTCTATGTCATATCTCAAATGTGAGACCTTATGCATCGTCATCAGCGTTCTTGTACACTTGTGCATTTGTTAAAGTTTTTCTCTAGTCCGTTTCAAGAATGATCCTGAGTATCTTACAAGGTACACTGCTCAGATCTTTATCCCTTTGAGGAGACTTCTGCTGAAGAGTTTAGTTTCGCGAAACTTTCTCCTTCGACTGAGATACTTTTTTTTTTCTCTTTTTTTTTTTCATTTTTTGATGACGTCCGCTTCGAGTATTCACGATTGTTTCCTTTACTCCAAGGCTTCTGTTTATTTCTTAATTTGACAGTTCTAACCCTTCAGTTATTTGTCTTTTCCCACTTTTTATCGTTAGCATGGCGCATTATTCAATGCAAAATTCCATCCCTATATCCGGACTGTATATTCTTATTTGTTGTATCAGTGTCCAATCCTTTTTTTTTTTTTTTTTTTTTTGTAAATAGTTTGATGGTGTCCACAGGAGATGATGAATCTTTTCTTGCAATTAATTATTATTGTACTCCTTTAAGAGTTTTTCACGCCAAAGTTATCTCATGGTTTTCAATCGATTTTGAGTGACAGTAAGCCTCGTCAAGTTTCCAGGACTCTTCTCAGTATTCAATCCGATCATAGTAATTCTGTAGTCTGTGAGGTTTTTACTTGTCCTCTGATTTCTAGGTCTTCCATTTGCTTTGTTAATCCTTTGGGGATCGTACAAAGTGCACCAACTACAATTGGTAAATGCCATCAGTTTTATGTTCTATAGTTTCTTCAGCTCTCTAGCAAGGTCTAGATCCCTTTTTTCAGCTTCTTTCAATTTTACACTGTGGTCTGCCGGGACGACAATGTCCACACTTCGGCAAGTTCTCTTTTGTTTTTGGTAACTATCACATGTTCTGGTCGTTTGGTTAAGATTTCATGATCCTTTAGAATCTCAAAATTCCAGAGAATTTGGTGCTTCTCTTTCTCTTGGACGAATTCTAGGTTGTGCATGTACCATTTTTTCCTATGGTCAAATTAAAATTTCTTTCACAATTCCCACTGGATCGCTGTTCCCACCCAGTGATGTCTAGTCTTTTATTTATTTTACGCTAATTTGCAGCATTCGCTTATCTCATGATAGAACATTTCACATTCATCAGCACATGACCAATATTCGCCCTTTTGATGCGGCTTGTCTATTTTTACTTTACCGTAGTTTGTCCTTTTAGCGTTTTATTGTTATCATTATTATTATTATTATTATTATTATTATTATTATTCACTCATTAGAGCTTTTCACATCAGCGCTAGCCGATGGTTTTTCACTGGAGTCAGAGTGACAGCAAGTCTCCTCAAGTCTCCAAGACTCTTCTCAGTATTCTGGCCGTTCTCAATAATGCTTTCGTTTGGATGGTCTCCACCCGTCCGCCAACTTCCAAGTCCCTTTAGTAATCCTTTATTTACTGTTCCAAACGCACCAGTTACAATTGGTGTAATTGTCACCTGCATGTTCCACAGTTTTTTCAATTCCCTAGCAAGGTCGAGGTACTTATCCTTCTTTTTTCATTCTTTCAGTTTTATTCGGGGATTGTGACAATGAAAGTGGCATAGTTAGATATTTATTTTGATGGTTACGTTTAGATATGAGTTCTGATCGATTTTTTAGGAGATTGTTATTTTGGGGGGAAGAGATTATGACTATTTTTTCGTCTAGACAAAGGTTAAAGTGTTTTAATTTTCATTGTACGCTAATACTATTTGTCATACGTTCCAGGTTATTTTGGTATTTTCGGGTTTGATTTTTAAGGTACTAAATGTGTCTGAAAAGCGTTTACTGTGTTCGAATTTTTTTAATTGTAAATAATGTTCTGTATGTGTAGCTGTTATGTTTACATGAGCCTTCTATTGCGTCAGTATATTTTTTCTGTGTTTTCTTTAGATCTTATGATGGCGAGGTATACAACGATTGTTAGTAGGCAATTTCCGTTTAGGAGACATTCCTATTTCATTTTGCAATTACAATCTGTTTTTTTTTTTTGTATTTCTATTTGTGGTATATTATAGATTTTCTTATTGAGCTTTTTTATTATTTGTGGTATGTCTACAGTGCAGCTGTTTCTAAGTTTTTGTAAATTCCTATTTGATATTTTGTTTGATGTACGGAAATGGTTGTCTATTAGTTGTATGAATATTTTTCTACGTTGAACAAAATGATGCCACCAACTGCATCTCTGCAGAAGGGTAAGACACCCCCCAATGAGTGTCCTATGGCCCAGTCGGCTGGGGTTGTAGAATACACCGATTGCTTCTTTGCAGAGAGGTAAGACCCTCACCCAACGAGTGTCCTGATATGACACTAAAAATATGATGGTGAGGTTCCAGTAAAGTTGGAGTTTTGAAGAATGTGGAATACCCATTTATTGCCATCACTCCCAGGTCCACCCTGACCCAGAGTGGTTGCACCTGCTAGGGTCCTATCTATAGGTCAAATAGAACTAAACTGTGTACTTATGGTAAACTGAATTGTTTGAAATAGAATTGTTTATGTACAAAAAAACTGATTTGGCATTGAATAAACTTAAAGGGTCGATATGCCACGAAACCAAACGAAACTAAAATGATGCTTCTTTTTTTATTTCACTTTTTTCTTGTTTCTTTCGTGGTTTTTTTTGTGGGTTTTTTTTGGGCGGGGGTTCTGCTGCAGCGTATGTTTTGCGAAAATCCATTGTTTTTGATGCTGCCTCTTATTCATCTTTAGCTTTGGTGAAAAGGATTATCAGATAATCTTTGATAGATTATGGGATTTTTTTATTAGAGAGGGTGAAATGTTTGTAACTGGTGTGCATTGGAAGTATCGTATTACTTTCCGAAAAGTTGGTATATTTCTTTTTTAGGTTAAATGTTACACAGCAAAGATTTCTGTATATTCCATGCCTTTATTTAGAAGTCTTCAGAGATTATGAGGTGATTTCACCAAGAAGATATTGAACAAAAGTCTACGTAATACTTAATCTCTGAGCCTTAAGCGACTAAAACTACAACAAATGATAATCATTATATAAAATAACAAACTATCAGACAATCGTAACATGTGTTCGGGGTGTTTCTCAACATAGCTTTTTTTGTCAAATAGCCCAAGTTTTTGATGGCACACATACTTCTATCTCTCTTATTCAAAGATCATGGCCCTGTCGTTGCAGTTTAGAATACATGGACAGCTTATCTTAGAGTAGGGTAAGAACGATTTTGGAAGTCGGGGTCTTAACGCTGAGTGGTAGTATAGGTCAGGATTCCATTTATCGAGTAAAAAGATATATCTAAAGTTATTTGTATTTGTTTGGAATACTTGATACAACTAATCTCTATATTATTGATTTTAAGAATTGTTTTTTTAAGCTGCAATTGTCCATTAAGATAGTTATAGAGAAAAAATAACAGATATGTTGACACGCCGTTAAATCAATCAACAAATTATTCGAGCATCAGATAATTTTAATTGAGTTAAAATTGTTTCTTTACAATTAAGGTTAATCTTTCTGAGTAACATATTCCTTAATGTTGTGTTCTGGTTAGTGAACACAAGTAGTAATAATAATAAGACAAACCACGATATGTGAGGAAATGGTTATTTCTCAGGAAAGAGTATTTACAAGAGAGAGACTGTTAGTCATAAGAACATAGGATTAGTGATAGAGTAATGATATGCTTCAACAATAGGAACGGCTCTTCTGGTCTGACTTGTAGGCTTGTTATTCCCAGATTAATCTCCGCTACTGCCATATATGGCAGATGGAACAGCTCCTTATGCTGAAAAGGTAGGTGATACCCAACACCCCTCCCCCAAGATTGTTTTTTTAATATTCTTGACCAGCTTTTCTTTGTGAATTTTTAGTATTTTTTTGCTGAAAAGGTAGATGATACCCAACACTTAGTTAAATGGTTTCAGCGAAATTGTTTTTATTAATTTTCGAAGCAAAATCATTTTTTGTTTTATTTTTTGTTTTTGTTTTTGTTTCTTTTAAATGCTTTGCAATTTCTCAATTGTTTGATATTCATTGTCACATTTTTGTAATGCATTAGTAAAAATAACTGTCGTTGTTGTTTACATTGCGTTATTTCGGAAAATCTATTCCTTCCTATCCATGAGTCAAACTTAACTGTGTACAAACAAATGGTTGATGAAAAGTTAGTGTTACATAGCAATACTGAAACCATTTAACTGTGTGCAAATAAAACTAGTAGCGTTAGAAAGCAATACTTAAAACAAATAATCTGTGCCCAAGGAAATTGTTAGGAGAAAATAGAATTCTTAGTGTTAGATTAGGATTCTTGAAACCTCTTAACTATGTGCAAACAAATCAGCTCTGGCTTGTTTAAAATGTCACTGACAAACTATACTTTTACAAATTATGTATTATTGCCATTAAAAAGCCGATAAGGTTGTAAAACCTACAAACAAAACCAACAAAAATGTATTTCTGCTCTTATTGTGGCCCACTGTTTTAATAGATTAATCTTTTTTTTAGACAAAATTCTTTTGTTCTAAATATAACAAACAGATTTTACTTTAGCAGTTTTTTTACAAACATATTTCTTTCAATGGAAAGTATATAACAAAATAAAGTTATTTTGAATACAAGATTCTACGCTCTCACCGCAGCGGGCGGGTTTTGGATCCCCGCTTTAGAGTCCCTGAATAATGTATTTTCTGTTTTCACCAGGTTCTGGGTATGAAAGAAAACTGCATCTTATGGTGAGTCTGGAGTTCTGTAGATCTGGGGAGTTAAGAGTACCCTTTCATTGACATAACTCCCAGGTCCACTCTGACCCGTAGTGGTAGTACCTGTTAGTGTCTCATCTATTTGTCATTTAGTTCCGTTTGAAAATTATTCATATTTGATCGGACAATGAATAAAATAATCATAAAAAACAACTTTACAAAAAAATAAAAAATAAAAATGTTCAATAAACATAATTCCCTAACCTTTCAACCTAAAATAGCTCTAAACAAGTTAATATGCTGTTTTAATCAAAAATTGATTGGATACAAATCTTTGTTTTTTGGTTGGTTCTTTTTTGCAATTTTGTTTGTTTTTACGTTTTGTTTTCTTTATTTGTTTGTTTACTTGTTTGCTTGTTTGTTTTTTTGTTTGTTTGTTTGTTTGTTTGCTTTTGCTTTTTTTTTATTTTTTTTAATCAAATGTGAATTTTTCAAATGTTTTCGTAATCTGAAAAACATAACCACCCCTAAAATCTAATTCTATCATTAAATTCTTTTTGCCGTTTGTCAATAGAAATATTATCGAAAATTCTAATATAAAGATTTCGTTGCTTGATTCATTGATTCAGTAATTGATTTTAACGGCACACCGACTCCTCAAGGGTAGTTTTACCCCTAGAGTTTAGGTAATTGTGCATATTGCTTATTGTTAAGATTTTGCACACATTTTTATGACTTCTAACACAAATAACTTCCACTCAGTTGTCTGATTTCAATTATTTCCATTTAATAATATAAATTTTTCACAATTATATTGTCTCAGGTTGTTATTTTCCTTTGATAATTATCATTTGTTTATACACCGTTACATTATTTCTTGTAATATTTAAAAATCCTTTTTGAGCAATTATAACTTCCAGTAACTATCTTTACAACAGCTTAGTTATAATATTTCTAATTTATGATAATTATCTTAAGGCAGATTTATTTGAAACATAGATGGGACCCTAAAAGCAACGGCCCAGTGGATTGGATGGTAGAATACGCTGACTACATTATTGCAGAGGAGTAAGACACCCCCAACGAATTTCCTGGATATGGCATTTAACCATCTGATGGCGTGACACTAAGCGGAGATATTTGTGTTGGGAAAGTTATTTTAAACCGTGCAAAACAGAGTAGCCTGGACATAAAAGTCGAAAAATACTTCCATTTTTAAATTCAATCAGAAATCAATTAATTATTTAATTTCAATGAAGTTTTGGCATGTATTTAATAAAGAAATAAATATTTAACAGAAAATTCAATTCATAATCTTAAAAATGCCAGTGTTTTTTTTGGTGGGGTTTGTTTGCTTGTTTGTTGTTGTTTTTTTTTTTTGAGTGCGTTCGTGTGTGAAAAAGAGAGAGAGAGTGCGTGTGTGTTTTCATGATGAAGCTTCTCTTTGATTTAAATAGCATTTCTCAAGAAAAATGTATAATTTAACAAAAAATAAGTGTGTTTTATGTCATCAAAGACATTTTGAAACCCATGGAATACCCCAAAATTTCTTGGTTGGTATAGTTGGTTGTGTGTGGTTTTATGGCATATCAACCAAAGTAGGTTATTTAATGCCCAATACTCTTTATACATATATATTAAATATGATTTGGATTTCGTTGGGTTTTATGGCATATCAACCATTGTAGGCTATTAAATGTCAAATCCTCTTTATTCATATGTATTAAATATATGATTTACAAACATATTTTGTTCAAATCGTTTTGAAATGGGCATGAGTTCATCCAGTTTCACCCAGTAACAAGTATTTCTATCTTATACGAATAATTTTATTTACTATTAATCATTTGTTTGCACACAGTTAAATGGTTTCAAGTATTGCTATGTAACAGTAACAATTTAACATCCATCATTACTTTGTATACATTTGAAGAGATATACATATGTCAGCGATGAATTTGTCGGTAATTTTTTTAATGGTGTAATGGTTATCGTAGTAGGAAATGAACACGGCGACACGAGACTGATTGTATTTCACATAGCACTGATACACTTAAGAAAGGTATGAATCCAATTATTCTCCCTCCAGCTATGGTTAAATAGTAGGGCAGACTGGGTTCTTAAGCCTTGGTGAGGCAACTAGTCTAGGAGAAGGAAAACTCTGAATTCAAACCTGTTAAACTCCACTTAAAAATATTGACCTTGTGTCATATCCTGCCCGAGCGGAGGGGTTGGGTAAATATGGATGAGTTTTTCGGTAATTTCATTATCAAATGAATAAGAACTACTATGCTTACATGCAAGTATTCCTATTGCTTCTACTTGTCAAATCATTTCGATCACCGTTATCCATTATCAATAATTCCATTCAATATCAATCATTTTTTACAGACATTGAAGTGGATACAAGTAGTGCAGTTTAATATAAATTATTCCATTCAATATTACTCATTTGCTTTCACAGAGTTAAATGGTTTCAAATATTGCTATGTACAAGGTGCATACGATAGGTTTCCAGACTATTTTCTAGTGGGCATTTAAATTTGTCGTAAACTCTTGAAAATTCACTATATTATTGCTATACATCTTATGAAATGACTGACCAATTTTTATGATTTCAAGTTTAAATGAACAGCTACAGCAGCAATTGGAATACACCCTACTAAAGCCTGATTGCCACAGCTGGTGAATTTCAAAAATGCAATCTGACACTTAAGGAGAACGATATGCAATAAAATTATGTTTTAAACTTGGAAAAAATACCAAAAAAAGTATAGAATGCTTCAGACTGCTTTTGGATCATCTTGTATGAATCTAGCATGTGTTTTTCAGTGGCATAAGAGATTCAAGGAAGGCAGGAAGTCTGTGAGGGATGATGAGAGGTGTGGGAGGAGTAAGAAAGTCAGAACTCTAGGATTGATTGGCCAAAGAGTTAGGGTTAGGGTTAGGGTTCCTACGTTGAGGTTTTAAGGGAGTTCAGGAAGAGATTCATAGGGAAGAGGCCAGCACTCTTCAAATCGGGTCAGTGGCATTTCAACCAGGACAATGAACCAGTTCACAACTCCATCCTTGTCACAGATTATTTGACCAAGATGGGCATCAAGACAGTTCCTCAGTCTCCCTATAATCCAGACCTTCCTCCCTGTGACTTTTGGTTATTCCCTAAGCTCAGAGGCTGTTGTTATGAGACAATTGAGGAGATAAAAGAGGCTGTGACGAAGGTCATTGACATGCTCACACAAGAGGACCTCCATGGGGCCTTGCAGAAGTTGTTGTAACGGTGCAACAAGTGCACTGCAGCCGGAGGAGATTACTTCCAAGGGGACTAGATTTTCATATGTGTACTATCAATAAAGGTGCTCATACGAAAAAAGTCTAGAAACTTATTGCATGCACCTCGTATCACTAACAATTAACATAAGCTGTCATTTGTTTATACATAGTTAGATGATGAAAAAGTTCTATACCTAACAATTCAGTCGAAACATCGAATAGCTTTATTCGACACATAGATAGGGTCCTCTCAGGGTTACCACTACGAGCCAGAATGGACCTAGAAGCGATGGCGATGAAAGCTACTCCACATCACACAAAGCTCCAGCATTATTGGAGCCTCACCATCAGATTGTTTACTGTCATATGCAGGACACTCGTTGGGGTGGTGTCTTACCCCTCTGCAGAGATGCAGTCGGTATATTCTAGGACCCCAGCCAACTGGGCATATCATCCCTTGCAGGTTATTTAATGTCAATTCCTATTTATATTTATATATCAAATATATATGATTTGTAAACACATTTTGTTGATAATATTTAAAACAAACCTGGGCTATTTTTTTTGCGTAATATAATAGCCGAGGCATTTCGTTTTATATATCTTGCTTTGGATTTAGTTAGGCTGTGAACCTTTCGTCTCAGTGCATGGGTTAGTTAGGTGCAAATTTGAGCGCAGGTGTTAACGTGCGCGCAGGGAGGATGTGTCATTCACAGATGTCAAAATAAAAATCCCTGGACCAGGGGATGTGAATGACGTCATGCACCGGAAACGTGCGCGGAGGATTTGGGGGGGGAGTGAAAAAAGTAAGTTGAGTTGAGTCTTGCGGTCCGAAGAAGAAGGGTGACTTTCTCTAGCTCACCATGGCCTTGTGTCAGGTGTCGCACGTGTTTTAAGGCAGATGGAAAAGCCAGCATAGAAAGATTGTACCTCTCTCCTTATTTCGAAAAACCTTTAAACTCAAAAAGTAATAAAAAGTTTCGTACCTGAACTAAGAAGTCGTAAATGTTTTTCGTGTTTCGGGATTCCTATGTTCTATGTATATATGTTATGAACATTCTATGTACGTTTCACACATATTCATGTACGGGTATGTTATACATGCAGCTAAACAGTTTGAAGTCCAGCTATATAGCAGTCACAATTTAGCATCAGTCATTTGTTTGTAGATAAATTCATTTTTAAATGAGTTCAAATTTGTTTGCACTCTAGCAGTTCTATTGTTTTTATACAGTTGAACGGTTTCAATTATTATAATCTAACACTAATAATTCTATCTACAATAAATCATTTGTTTGCAGACAGTGAAGTTGTTGCAAGTATTTTTATTTAACACTAATAATTCTATTGAACTCCATTCTCTTCAACACAGTCAAATGTTTCCAAGTATTTTCATGTAATACCAATAATTCAATTTAAGCACACGGTTAAAGTGTTTCAAGAATTACATCGAATTAAAAATCCTTTGGTGTGACGCAAAAGAAAAGTACAGTCTATTTTTTCACCCCACACCTCCTCCACAGGCAGAATGCAACCCAAGGTTAATGTTCAAGTGGTGTACAGCTTGTTTGAATTCGTAGATCGATGGATAGATCGATGGATAAGTTCAACTGAGATAGATAGATAGATAGATAGATAGATAGATATGACGCAAACGAATTGGATTCAAATATATTCCTCAGAATTTTCTTTTCATATTTATATATCGTGCAGAAATGTTTCGCCGGGTATGTTTTCCTGTTTTCCTATTTTCTCAGATTAAATCTTTCTAATATACGATTTATTATCCCGATTATAATTATTCCTAGTATTTCCACACATGTTTGAGCTTTCTGTAGATTGTTTGATTGATTCTTAACGGCATTTCAACACGACTAGCGTTATTTTATGCGCAGAGGTTTCGGAATCACGTTCAATGTACATTTATATTTCCATTTTTGGGTAGTTGTTTTTTAGTGAATTTTTTTTTTATACGGTCCTATCGAATATGAATAATTTTAAAACTTATCTATAAGACCCTATAATGTACTACCACTCTGGGTCAGAGTTGACCTGGGAATAATTGCAATGAACGGGTACTCTACTCTCACCAGATCTCCAAAACTGGAGATCCGGTGAGGGTGGAGTACCCGTTCATATACAGTTTAGTATTATACACAGGATGAAACTCTCTATTATTAGAACTTATGAAATGAAATATTGCTATGATACAATTCATTTTTATAGTATTGCCCTCTTTCTTTTGACTTTTTAAAAACTGCTTCAAATTGTCTTCTTCGGTTAATTGTCTGCCTTTCCGAAATGATATATTTTAACATTCCATCTTTTTTTCAGAGTATTTTTTTCAAGGAATTCTCACTGAAAATACAGGACAGTGATTCAAGGGTAAATGATGAAGAGCTGAAAAATCTATTTGAAGAGGAATCGATTATTTGAAAAGTAGACAGATCAAACTAAACAAATGACAAAATAATGACTTTATCAACAATAACAACAAAACTTAGCAGAATTTTGCCGCCCGGGTGAAAATAAAAATGAAACAGATTGAAACGTTAAATAAACATCAGGACTTTACGAGAGAAGTTTCCCGTGTATTACACTAAATGGTATGGCTTCAGTCCTAGAAATATGGGGAGTATGGAGTGTCCCTTCATTGCCATTACTCTCAGGTTCACTCTGACTCGATGTGGTCATATTTGCTACGGTCTCATCTATAGGTCAAAGAGATATGTTTGAAAATTTTTTGTATTCGACTGGACCATGTTTTTAACTCAACAAAATATATAAATATTCCCATATATTAAACGCAGTTCCCTACGCTCAAGGCATGAAATACCGTTAAAATCTATCAATCTATTAATCTCTCAAGAAAAATGAAAATCTTATAAGATGAATACATAGTGAGTCGACCGTTAATGATAAAAACACCTGAAACAGTCTCAAAAGGATTTGAAAGAGGAATAAAGCACTCACAAGTCGAGAAATAATTAAAGAGTGACATATAATTGGAGTATTTAGAATACTTAAATCAATACTGAAAGCAAGAATACCAAAGAAAGTAGCAGTGAACTGGGGAGACTTATTGTCACTTGATACCATTTGATGGCCACCAGACTCTTGTTATTGGAAATATCATGAAAGAATTACATATACCGTGTTAATAAGTCTTCAAAGGAAAAAATGTGATAAATGAAAATAATCTAATCATTTTCAGCGAAACATTAGACTGATTAAGTGATTGAATCGTTTTTTTATGATAATATTTATATTTTCATATATCAGGTAATTTCTTATGAAGTTTTACACACAGATAGATTGCCCAGTCAGCTGGGGCTGTAGAATACACAAAACTGCACCTCTGCAGAGGGGTAAGACACCCTCCCCCCAATGAGTTTCCTGGATATGATACTAAACAATCTGAGGGTGATCTTCCAGTAATTCTGGGGCTTTGGGGAATTCGGAGCATCCCTTCATTGCCATTGCTCCCAGGTCCAATCTGGCTCGGCGTGGTAGTACCTGATAGAATCCTATCTATGGATTAAATAGAACTAACGGCATATTTATGCTAAAACTGAATTGTTTGATTAAAATGAATGGCTTGAAATAGAGACGTTTTTGAAAATTAAACCATACTTACATTTATACTTCGTGCTTATGCTAAACTGAAACCGTACTCACAATTTAACTGCGTGCTTATGCTACACTGAATTGTTTGAAATTGAACTGTTTTTGACATTGAAACTGTACTTAACTAAACTAAATCGTTATATACAACTGTTTTAATAAACTGAATAGTTTGAAATTGAAATGTTTTTGACAATTAAACAGTGTACTCATGCTAAACTGAATTGTTTTAAATAGAAGTGATTATTTACATAAAAATGGATTTGGCGTTATATAACCTACAAAGGTTGATATGCCATAAAACCCAACCAACCAACGAACAACCAGCACAGATAGATAGGTAAACTTGAAACCATTTTAATGTGTGCATCTTATTGGTATTAGATAAGAATACTTGTTAAGATATAATATTAATTGTCTATAAATAATTATTTGGTTTCAAGAGATTATTTCTATTCAATAATAATCATTTGTTTGCCCATCTATGATTTCAAGTGATTAATAACACTCAATAAACAATTAAAGCTTCGAACAAATATACTTAATAAACTTTAGAGTTATATAGTATAAAGAATCCCAATAAAAAAACTTATTCAAGCAGATATATTTGACCCATTGATGTGACCTGAAAAGGACATGTGAGTAATAGCAATAAAGAGATGCTCTATCTTAAATTTATTTATTCATTTATTAATTTATCTATTTACTAATTTCTTATGACTATTCTCTATATCTGTGTGGTACATACTTTTGACATTCTAGCCTTCCTCAGGTATATGGATTGTTGGCAGTGAAATATTCACACACACACACACACACACACACACACACATATATATATATATATATATATATATATATATATATATATATATATTTCATTGGACATAAAAGACATTTTTTGTCTACATATTTTTGGGTGAGAATTACGGAAAATTCTCACTGAAAACACAACAATATTAGAACATCAAAATAACAAGCAAAAACAACAGATTCTCTAGGCACTACATATTAGGAACATACAACCCAAACTTAATAGAATTAATTTTCAAACCAGTGCTAATGTACTTAAATATCTTTAGTTACTGACACTGTTTATAGAAACAAATTCGAAAAGTAAACGCTACACATTGCAACGGTACAAACGCTCTTCTTCTTACAAAGTAGTAATGTACATACAAAAGTTACGTCACTTGTGTAATAGATCCTCTCCTGATGATGGCCCAAAGTCGAGCAGAAGGTACTTTGGAAATAACTAATTATAGAATATTCATCAACCAATTCCCGCGGAATATTATAAAATCAATACGGCAATAAGAAAGGATCGACAAAAATATATAGACAAAAAATGTCTATTATATTCAATGGCTAACAAAACGGCTGGAGAAGAAACTAGATGGCAATTACACAAGAATGCTGCGTGCAATCCTGAACAAGTCCTGGCAGCAACACCCCACAAGACACCAACTATACGGCCACCTGCCCCCTATCACAAAAACTATTCAAGTTAGACGAACCAGACATGCAGGACACTGCTGGAGAAGCAGAGATGAACTCATAAGAGAAGTACTCTTATGGATCCCCACACATGGCCGCGCAAAAGCAGGACGACCAGCTCGAACGTACATTCAGCAGCTATGTGAGGATACAGGTTGTTGTCCTGAAGACCTACCTAGGGTGATGAGCGATAGGGAGGAGTGGCGAGAGAGGGTCAGGGATATCCGTGCTGCCAGCACGATATGATGATGATGATGATATATATATACGAAAAACCCAAGGTAATATACAGGGTGACACAATATACATAGGACCCATGTGACTGCAAATAACTCGACTCATAATAATGTTGTGTTATTTTTTGTTTTACATTTGAAAATATTGTACTATAACAACTATTGATCCTCGATCACAATGTCTTGGAGAAGAGAGGGAAAATATTTTGCATTACAACTTATTTGGAGAAAAAATCATTCAAATTTCTCCCAAAATAGATGCAACCAATTAATATCATAATGATTTATTAAAGAGAAAAATCTCAAAAACAGATTTCAAATCCTGAAAGCTGATATAATAACAATTTTTAAAAAATATTGATTTAATGTCTCTAGTTCAAAGGAGGCATTTTTTTACAGCACATGATGTAAATGACTACCATTGCACTTGTCTCAGTAATAAATCATTTTCATGGGTTGTATCTTTTTTGAGACACCAAACATATATATAGTCATCCACAGACAGATCTGTTTCGTTCTATCATAACTTATCAGTGTGGCTAGATAGTATCTTCCCATAGCTGGGATCGAAACCCGGTTGACTCAAATGCCAAGCCAAAGCTTCTAACCATTCAGCCATATATATATATATAGATGGAAACTCAAGTGATTAACAAACAAAAAATATTCATATTTGTGCATAATAAAGACTCGAGAAGTTGTAAATTTTGCATTGATTGCTTTTATCGACCAATCAGCTTTTATCTGCAAAATTTATCGACCAATCAGCTTTTATCTGCAAGTTTTAAAATTTCTAGATACTACGCAGACGACAAAATTTAACTGACAGCGAAAAATTGGAAGGATTATAACACAAAATAATTTCAGAAATCTTCTCCTTCTTAAAATGTTTAAAATACAGTTTTAACCAATTAGAATCATAGTTAAATCATCAACTTTAATCAAATTTCGAACATACCCGAATTGTATAAATAAACGAAGAAAGAAATATTTCTTGCAATGGTATGGAATTGTCCCATATCTTCTCAACTCCTCGATTTATTTTTTTGAGCGAAAATTTAAGATTATCTTTCAAAAATGCATTTAATTTCAACATTTTTTTTTTATTTTTCTTAATTTGAAAGATTTTTTTCACATTTTTTATGCGTTAAAAATATTTCTACTATTATTCCAACTATCCGCATTATATATATATATATATATATATATATATATATATATATATATATATATATAAGTTAATAGTTCCGAGGGATGCCAAGAATTTCCTTTTATGGTATCTACAGAAGTAACTTGATGTCAATGATCTGTCCAAGTAGCTAGCACAGAGTTGTGGAGTGTTAAATGGTACTCACAATATAGAAAAATATATAGTCTTACATTTCTTTTTTCTCACACACGCACACACACACACACACACACACAGACAGAGGAACACACACACACACACACACACACACACACACAGTTTCTCTCTCTTTCTCTCTCTCTCTCTCTCTCTCTCTTTCTCTCTCTTTTTTATCTATCTTTCTTTCTTTCTTTCGTTCTTTCTTTCACGCAATATAGAAATAGACAGATAGAGAACGAGAAAGACAACAAGATATATATAGGTATTTATGGTGGTTCAATTAATGTATATCAAAATAAATAAAATTGCACGAATAAGTATATAATTAATGAACGTCTACTGGGATTGCTAGATCTTTTTATTTTCTTTCTAGAATGTCAATTCTATATATATATATATATATATATACTGCCATTCACAGAGAGACTTTCGTCGTATCACAACTCATCAGTGTTGCAAGACACACAAGATACTTGAAGCCAGGGTCTAAATCCGGCTAACTTCACGCCAGCTTGATAAACTTACTTTACAACCATCAGCAGTCTCAATATAAGCGTAGAAATTTAATGTATAATTATTAATTTTTTGTTTACATTTATGCTGTGTGTGTGTGTGTGTGTGTGTGTGTGTGTGTGTGTGTGTGTGTGTGTGTGTGTGTGTGTGTGTGTGTTATAAACAAATATTACATCTACATTCCCTAAGGTTAGGATTGGATATGCAAAAAAAGAAAAAAATCACAATTTTCTCGTTCTACAATATTAGTATTTGAACAAACAATTTATTTCTAATTAAATGGTTTCGAGAGTTAAAAGCAAAGAACATAATGCAAGTTGAACGAAATTTCATAACAATCAACAAGGTAATTGTTTTGAAAAGCAGTAGAAAATATTGCTCACAAGTAAGTGAACAAACACAAAATATATTTTTATTGACAAATATGTCAATGTCCATTGAAACTCATTTTGTTTTTTGTTTTTGCTTTTTATTTTAATGGTATTTTTAACAAAATTAAATTGTTAAAAAAAGTTGTTTTTTTCTCTATCTTTCTAAAATATTGTTCATAATCGGTCAGGAGGATTGAAAAGAAGAATCACATTACAATTTGGAAGAGTTAGTAAACCAAGAAATTAATTTGGATTTTTTCTACACGACAGTTTTAATGGAGAAGGTAAGTTTGTTTTTTCAAATACTTATGAGCAGTTTTTTTCGGTAGCTTAATGTTTTTAAATATTATGGAAAGTACCTGCTAAAAGTATTTAAATAAGCTCTTCACAAAAATATTCAGAGATTTTGTCGGTTAAAGAAAACAGACGTTAGGCAAGAAGAGACTTCGATGGAAATGGTGGAAAGTATAAGTTAGAATAAATAATTCATTTACATGGTTAAGTTTTACAAGATTTAGGAAAGTACTTATGTATATGTCATCATCATCATCATATCGTGCCGCCAGCACGGATATCCCTGACCCTCTCTCGCCACTTCTCCCTATCATTCATCGCCTCCGGCAGGTCTTCAGGTTTACATCCTGTGTCCTCACATAGTTGCTGTATGTAAGTTCGAGCTTGTCGTCCTGCTTTTGCACGGCCATATGTGGGGGTCCATAGGAGTACATCACTTATGAGCTCGTCCTTGCTTCTCCAGCAGTGTCCCGCGTGTCTGGTTCGTCTAACTTGTATAGTTTTCGTGATGGGAGGCAAGTGTCCGTATAGTTGGTGTCTCGTGGGGTGTTGTCGCCAGGACTTGTTCAATACTGCTCTTAGCATTCTTGTGTAATTTCTGTCTAGTTTCTTCTCCAGCTGTTTAGTTAGCGTCCAAGTGGTGCATCCATATAGCAGTATCGACACAACCGCTGCCTGGAAGAAACTGCGCATGTAATTCCTTCAATAATTTTATGTGATAAGTGTAATGGTTATGATCCTATGAAATGGGTTTAAGGACCCAAGTTCAAATCCCAGACGAGGCTCTTTACGTTTCATTTATCGCTAATGCCCTCGGAAAAGGCTCTAATCTATATCTTCTTTCTTCCTCCTCTAAGTAAGGTAGTCTGGGTTCTCTAGACTTAGTTAGGCAACCAGACTAGAAGAAGGAAAACACTGAATTAAAAACCAGCAGTTGAACCCCACTTGAAAATTGACCTTGTGTTGCATTATACACTCAGACGAATAGGTAAATATATACTTTAACACACACAAATACGTGTGTGTGGGTGGTTAATCTTTACAATTTCTTTTGACAACTTTTATTTAAAATCTACGTTAAAATTGTATGTGAAAAAAAATCTACTTTAAAGTATGTATATGAAGATTAATAGCACAACATCAAACTATTGGACCGGCTCTTGTGCATGTGTGCAATTTATCAGTGAAAAAAGGTTTCAGGATGAACACGCATTCGTTTTTCAAGAACATCATAGCTGACACCACACAAAGAAATAGATTCTCCTAATTTCAACTGATGAATACTCCTCTCTTGAAACAATTTTCCCATGTATCTGCAATTGCGTAGCCGTTATCATCATAAGGTAATAGACTAAACGCACTGAGATCAAATCTTGGACGTGGATTTTTATGTTTCATTTTGCGCTAATACATTTAGCAAATACGGATATCATTCTCTTCTCCATCCAGCAAGGATATATTTTAGGATAGTCTGGTCTCTTTAATATTGGTAAGGTAACCAGTTTAGGAGAAGAAAAATGGAATAAAAAAGCCGAGGATTGTTTTTTTTCAGCAGAATATACGGTATATTAGTGCTCCATTCTTCTGTTATCAGCTCATCCAAAAACGTGTGGCTATTCCTATTTAAATTTTCAGCCTTATAAACAAATCAACAGTGTAAATAATCCAAGGATTTCATATTTACAACTAAACACTTAAGGTTTTCATACGTTAAGGTTGATCAGCAATTTCATTATAACCACACTGTGGATGACTATATATATATATATATATATATATATATATTTCTTATATGGTGATGACTGGCAAGTTTTGGAGTATTACAATTTTCCAGTAGGTGCACACACACACACACACACACACACACACATATATATGTATATATATATATATATATACATTGGATTCTTCTGTCTATCTGAACGTATGAATGTCTAACAGCCTAGTTGAACAAGTCAACCGATAGCTTATATATATATATATATATATATATATATATATATATATATATATTATAACTGTTGGTTGTCACTGTCTCACTTTGTTGGTTTGTGGCAGACAAAATGCACTATAATCGCTCGGACTTAAAATTATCATATACACAGACCTAAAATCAGTAAATTTCTTTGATATAACATTAAACTTAAAGAAAGTTACATTCGAACCTTATAAAAAAGAAAACGATACATCCATCTAGAAACACACTTCTTCAAACTCATGATCTTTAATCATCAAAGAAATACCAAAATCAATTAGCTGCAGACTATCCGAGAATTCTTCCAACATCAACATTTTCAACAAAAACAAACAAATACACGACAACGCACTAAAAATAGTGGTTATAAAAACACTAGAATACATGCTTCTAAAACCCAAACAAACGCGCAGAAATAGAAATATAACTTAGTTTAACCGGCCTTACAACAAATGCGTAACATCAAACATCGGTTGGGACTTCCTAAATCTAATAAGCAAACACTTCCCCAATCATAGCCCCCAAGCTAAGATTTTCAACAGAAACAATATAAAGTTCAGATTCAATTGTACAAGTAACATATCTCAAATCATAAAAGGCTACAACAAAAAGATTGAAATCATCCACAGCAACACACCCCCAACAGACAATGCAACTGTAGGGATAAAGAAACATGTCCCCTACTGGCAAATTGCCAACAGAAAAACGTAGTGTACAGAGCCACTGTAAAAACCAACATCTCAGTCAAGTAGTACATATGTGCAACAGAGAGTACTATAAAAAAAAGAATATATAACCACAAACTTTCCTTCTTCAACAGAAATTACTCAACTAACACTTCTTTATCCACACACATCTGAGACCTAAAAGACATGAACGTCTCACCCACCATCACCTAACCTACCATTCGCGTACAGCAAGGCATCAAAAAATGCCTTCTTTACTTCCGGGATAAACTAACAAGTATCACTCACCCATCACAAAACACCCTGCTAAAAAAAAATCAAAATTTTTATCCAAATGCAGACATAAAAACAGATATCTCTCACATTTCGACCGATAAACATAACCCAGCCACCCTACCTATACCGCCTCCACTTCTAAAAATCCCACCACAAATAACCCCAAAACACACACGATGCAACATAACACTTTCCTCCATCAAACAACATACCTGATTCACCGTAAGTATCATCTTCCTCCATTAAATCTTTATAACCATCTCCATGCACTTCCAAAACCTGTTGACATTATGTTTGTTATGTTTTTATGATTGTTAGAAATACGTCTCCACACAGTACATTAAACATATCCCTCACGCACACACCATCATATATTACAATAACGTATATGTAATAAAACATTAACACAACATAGACAGCTAATAGAAATTATAATTATAATCCAACACAACTCTCTAACTATTATCCTTACGTTCCAGACCGATCATGCTTACACGTCAAATCAAAAATTCATTTTCCTAATTATGCTATGATGATAATTTGCTCCTTAGTTAAAATCATCACCATACATACTCACACATAAAAAAGAAATGACATAACGAATACAAAAAAGTATCACAACGTATTAACACAATATATTCACTATATTCTTTTCCAACATGCAACTATGGATTACAATGATGCATACGTAATATATCATTAACATATAACTAATACAAATTATCATTGCAATCTAACACAAACAATATTCCAGCATAAAATACAAATATTGCATCATACTCCATAGTATATTACAATAAAACGTGTTTCATCACCATGATATTTATTGCGTTCTAACCCACCATAAACCTTTATCTTATAAATCAACACTTCATTTTCTTCGTAATGCAATGATGATGATATTTTGTTCCTTAGTTAAAATCATCACCTCACACACACGCACGCGCGAATACAATTTTTTTACTCGGTCAAACTGTCACAACTTTGGCTTCACATCGCCCCTCATATATCTAGGAGACAACCTTAAATTTGCGGCGCGGCGCATGCATCTTCATACAATCACATAGTAAGCATCACTTATACGACCACACACAATAATACGCAAATATAATCTCCACGAACACACACACACACACACACATAAAGAGTTGTACACAATCGTAACGTTCTTTTGACTCCATTTTTTTTATTGTTTCGATTTTTCCAATATCTTTCCTTCTCTACCTGATGATTGTCGTTTATAAGACGGTATGAAACCTGTGGTCATAGACACGCTTCCATGCTATTCGATATACATAAAAACATATATATATATATATATATATATATATATATATATATATATATATATAAAGTTAGAGACCGTAATCGAAAGCGTCCAGAAAGCTCCATTTTCATTAGCTACAATACGTAGGTTTAGACGAAAGCGCTACTCCTTTCCCTGGCTTACTCCTCTTTACCCGCGTTAAGCAAGGAAGCTTCAAGTACCATTTTTGAGTCTGTGGTATGACTCCACCTGGGACTGAACTCAGGTCTCCCAAGCCATTGAGGAACATTCTCCCCACTAGGCCAGTGGACCAATCGGCTGCTTCGTTTGGAAGCCGTCTTTCTAAAAAAATCTTTGAAATATCAGGTAATAATATTTGAATAGCTGCGCCAATTTTGAAGGATCAAAACTCAACATATTTTTTTTAAAGTCTGTCTCTGCTAAATTGCCAAAAAACATTTTTTGCCCAATTAGAATTATATAAACCAATCCATTTTTTATCAAATTTGAAGCCTTTCTAAATCTTCTAAATAAGATCATAAAATTGAAAAAATACTTGATCTTTTTTTCTATTTTTACTCTGTTTTCCTTTCTTTATTCTTCTTGTGTCAATTTCTTTTATTCCCCAGCATTAAAAGATCAATTCATAGCAACTGATCTAAATTCATGGTTGGTTGGTTGTTTGGTTGGTTGGGTTTATTTCATCTCAACCATTGTAGGTAATTTAATGCCAATTCCTGTTTATATATTTATATATGTATCGAATATATACGATTTGTTAACATATTTCCGGGATAACATCTTTAAACGTGCCTAAGCTCATTTTTATGCACACAGTTAAATGGTTCCAAGTATTGCTATATAACGGTCACAATTTATCATCTGTCATTTGTTTGCACACGTAGTTTGTCTGTAATTTCATTTTTAAATGAGTTAGAAGTAATTTTTTCACACACAAGTATAGCTATTTTTCTACACAGTTAAATGGTTTCAATTATTGCTACCAAACATTAATCTATTCAATATTAATCATTTCTTTATACACAGTTAAGTTGTTACAAGTATGTCTATTTAACAGTAATTATTCTATTCAACACAATCCATTCATTTGTACACTGTCAAATTGTTCCAAGTATTGTTATCTAATACAAATTATTCAATTTAGGCACACAGTTAAAAAGTTTCAAGTATTGCTATTTAACTCTAATAATTCGACTCAACATCAATCATTCGATTACACACAGGTAAGATGTTCAAAGAATTGCTATGTATCCCTAAAACTTCAATTAATCATAAGTCATTTGTTTCCACTCAGTTTCAAACAGTTCTATTCGACCCATAGGAGACTCTCAAATGCTACCACTGCAGGCCAGTGTGGACCTAGAAGCGATAGCAATGAAGGGGTACTCTGCACCCCCCAAAGCTCCAGCATTACTTATTGTTTTTTGTCAAAAACAGGATATTATACAACTCCAGCTGACAGGGCTCTTCTAGATTTCACGGTTTTAAAATAATTCGATAAAGATGATATTAATCCTGTCCGAGTTGACATTTTTGTGTCGGAAATATTTTTTTTCTAATAGAAAAAATATTAGCCAGCTGATTTTTATGGTCTCATGTACGAATTGATATAATCGTCATAAACTTTATTTTTACACAGCAATGTAACTTATACATAGGAAGACCACTTACACTGCTAAAAATACGTTTTGTGTTTAAAGCTAAACAAAACTGCAACATTGAATGCAAGAACATTTCTTTATTGTAATGTAGATATTAGGGTATATTAATGCTCTGAAAAATATTACCTTTTCTAATAGGGATAAATACTGAAACTTTTGTTTTTCATCAAACTTTTTCACTCAGGGTAAAGAAATAAAAATTATAGATTTTGTAGAACTGTATTTTATTCAATCATTAATATATTTTTTGCTACATATATATTTTTGGAGGCGCTCGGGGTGTAATGGTTATCATCACTGGAAAAGCACGTGGTGACAGGAGTTTAAATCTTGGATAAGGCTGCTTGCATTTCACATAGCGTTTATGCTATCGGGAAAGGTATGAATCCAATTATTTTCTCTCCGGCTATGGATGAACAGTAGAGTAGATTGGGCTCTTTAAATTTGGTATGGCAACCAGTCTAGGAGAGAGAAAATTCTAAATTCCAATCTGTTGAACTCCGCTTAAAAGTATCATGATCATATATAAATATTGGTAAATACACACACACACACACACACACATATATATATATATATATATATATATAAGCATGTTTCATTAATAAGAAAAACACATATTGTCTATACAATTTTATTAAGATCCTTTCAAGTTTCCAAGCAAGTGTCTTGATTTTAGGTTGGAATTAGTTGATAAATTAGCCAAAATTGTCCGGAGAACTTTCGGGTCTTTCGGGGTATTTATTTTTTCTTTATTTTAGGTAATTCGTCTTTTTGCAAAAATACGCGGATACTTTTGGGTGTCAGTATCATCGTGAGCTGCAGGATCATGTATTCTAAATTAGGTGTAGCTGGCAACAAGTATCGGTGAAGTCTTGTAAAAAGAAAAATTAATTACAATGAAGAAAAAATAAACACCCTAAAATGTCCAAAAGCTCTCGAGACAATTTTGGTAAATTCATCTGTCAATTCCAACCTATAACCAAGACACTTGGCCTTAAACGCGAAAGGGTCTTTATAAAATTGTATTGACAAAATGTGCCTTTATTACTTCATGAAATATGCTTACATGAAAGACAGCTGCATAACTACACACACACATACACACACATTCAATAGGTTTCCAGACTTTTTGTACAGGCATTTAAAATTGTCGTAGACACTTGAAAATTCACTATGTTATTGCTATACATCATATGAGATGACTGACCAATTTTAATGATTTCAGGTTCAAACGAACTGCTACAGTAGATATTGGAATACACCCTACTAAAGCCTGATTGTCACAGCTAGGGAATTTCAAAAATGCAATCTGGACGTGAGGACACTTTAGAAGAACGATATGCAATAAAATTCTGTTTTAAACTTGGAAAAGAATGCGACAGAAACGTATAGAATGCTTCAGACTGCTTTTGGAGCATCTTGCATAAATCAAGCATCGGTTTTTGAGTAGCATAAGAGATTCAAGGAAGGCAGGGAGTCTGTGAGGGATCGTGAGAGCTGTGGGAGGAGTAAGGAAGTCAATACACCAGAGTTGATTGGCCCAAGGGTTAGGGTTAGCGTTACTATGTTGAGGTTCTAAGGGAGTTCAGGAAGAGATTCATAGGGAAGAGGCCAGCACTCTTCAAATCGGGTCAGAGGCATTTCCACTAAGACAATGCACCAGTCCACACCTCCATCCTTGTCACAGACTATTTGACCAAGATTGGTATCAAGACAGTTCCTCATCCTCCCTATAGTCCAGATCTTTCTCCCTGTGACTTTTGGTTATTCCCTAAGCTCAGAGGCTGTCGCTATGAGACAATTGAGGAGATAAAAGAGGATGTGACGAAGGTCATTGATAGGCTCACGCAAGAGGACATCCATGGGGCGTTTCAGAAGTTGTTGGAACGGTACAACAAGTGAATTGCAGCCGGGGGAGATTATTTCGAAGGGGACTAGTTTTTCATGTGAGTACTATCAATAAAAGTGCCCACACGAAAAAAGTCTGGAAACCTATTTAATGATCTTTATATATATATATATATATATATATATATATATATATATATATATATATATATATATAAGAAAGCAGTTCTGAAAATGTTCGAGGTCACAACAAGAAGCGAATGGCCTAGAGCTATGAAGTTTCTCGCCTTTGCGATCATCAAACTTGTAGTTCTTTCGTTATTATAACTTAAATAGATGTCCAAGGGTCGATTGAAAAAGTCATTTGCCGATTAAGATATTCTCATAGAATGTGACCAAATGAGGTATATTTTTCAACATAGTCCTTTTTACGGTCCATGCAATTCTTATACCGGTGCTGATGAGCTCGGATTCTCTTGATAAGTTAATCAACAACAGATATGACGTCATCATTAAAACTTGTCAGCCCATAAAAAGCCAACTCTTGTATAATCTATCTTCGAGCAAACTTTATTTATAGATATGCCGAAGTACATTTTTAATACCAGCAAAAATATTCGCTCCCAGTCATGCGCAAGTATTTAAGGTTTAATGAAATTAAATATTATTTTAAAAGACAAAAACAAATAAATTAGAATGCATATAAAAAGATTAAACTTATTTTTATTTCAGTTTAATTGATTCCCGTATAAAATTATACATAGGATTGCTTTATGTGTGTGTAAATATCTTTTAAAATATTGATATAGGGCAAACATAAAAAATCTTGATCAAATAAAAATAGCATTTAATATTATTTAGAATTAAATTATTACGTTAAACTTATTTGAAAAAGTGGGTGGGGGTATGATTGAAGAATAGAACAGCTTGAATACTAGCTCTTCCCTTTACTTTATTCTTTTATTGCTATTTTCCTTGTTTAACTAAATTAGACGGTAAAGAATAAAATTACAGTTAATTCTTTTTGTTCATGGATTTCTGTTGAAATGGGATTTTTGCTTATATATATTAAAGTAAACCAAATAATCTAAATCAAAAACCCGAGCAAATATTTATCAAAATCAAATTTAAAAGATCAGTATGCAATTTGTCCTTCCCGTTCACATCGTAAGCCACCATTTGGTTGTATATATATATATATATATATATATATATTTTAAATATCCAGTCAGCGTCCAAAGACAGTGGAGTGGGTGTGGATTATTCTTTACATAGAATATATGGGAGTAATCAATGTATGGCTATTGTTAGATTAATTCCTCTCCTGTTTCTTAATCGTTCTACCACCTAACAGTTTGACCCATTCTGCCCACGGCTGTGAAGGAAATAATTTGTAATATTTTTTTAATTAATTTATTTATTTTGTTTGTTTCTTTATTTATTTTTTTTCATTTTATGTTCTGAATATGAACTGTAACTCCACATTTGCTACTCTGCGACGATAGAGAAGCATGTAAATAGTCATCTGACAAGACGGAGAGTATTGTAATATTCTCCGCCGAAATAAATTTATTATGATGACTTAACCGCGTTTGAGTCTCCATCAAATTGTACAATATATATATATATATATATATATACACACACAATTTGGTGGTTTAAGAATAAAGATAAGGTCAAAAGTATTACTAATGTAAATTCCACCCTGTCAACTTGGGCTGTAATAGACTCAAACTGCATCTCTGCAGAGGGCTAAGATCCCTCCCCAACGAAGATACCTGTTGACCATTGTTGGCGATCCGTAATGTTTAAGGATAAGATCCTGGTGGCTGAGCAGTCTGTAGCCCAACAACTGCAGTGAACTAGAACACTGACTCTTTCAGAACTAGACAAGCGGTCAGAAAGGCCCGATTGAATCAATCGGCTGATCATGTTAAACCGTAGAATATATATCTGTGTGTGGAGCGTAATCTTCAAATTGCACTCGTATAAAACAACCCAACTATTTTATCTTAAAAGTGCAAAGAGCCGGTGGATAAAGGTCAATGGCGCTGCGAGAGCAATACTTGAAACCAAATAACTGTGTGCAAACATTTGATTAATATTCAATAGAATTATCAGTGTTCAATAGCAATACTTGAAAACCCATTAACAGTGTGCAAATGAATTAACTCTAACTATATTGAAAATAAAATTACCAACAAACTGTTTCCTTACACATTATATATATATATATATATATATATGAGTGTATGTATGTGTATGCGTGTGTGTGTGTATGCGTATATATATATATATATGTGTGTATATAAACTGGATTCAGCTTCAAGTAACCAACAAGGGTTAAAATGCCATTAACACCACTCGACCTAATCAAAGAAAACACACAAGTATAAAACAGTGACGTCAATATGACGTAATTAAGTGAAGGAAGTTTGACGCCAAGGGAGACGTAATTTCGATTACAAACAAACGTATAATCTCCATTATATTATGTCATAAAATAACCCTATATATATATATATATATATATATATATATATATATATGTATATATAATTATGCACACGCATATACAGGCAGATAATCTCCATTATATTATATCATAAAATAAGATTATATAGTTGTACGCACACATATATATGCACATACACACACACGCATAATGTCATTGTATTATATCATAAAATAAGTTTATATATATTTGTATGTACATATGTAGGCACACACACACACACACAAAATTTCCTTTATATTGGACAATAAGATTATATATATAGATGCGCTAATATCGATGCAAACGTACACTTACACTCACATATAAACACATAATCTAATTATACTTTTATATTTTAGAATAAGATTATATATATATATATATATATATATATATATATATATATATATATATGCCTATGCACGCTTATAGACCACACACACACTCTCTTCCTTTATATTATAAAATAAGATTATATATAAGTATACACTCACACACACGCGCTTTCTTACACTCCAATTTTATCATATGTACCACCGAAGCTATACACATATACACACATACATACACACATACATGCACACACATATATGAAGTATACGAAATGTCTACACGAGTGCAATCTCAAATCGCTATTCGTCTGTAAAATCGTTTGATTTTCAAGTGTTAAATAACACTATGTGCCATTTTCACATACTTTTCTCTGTATGCGAATGATCTGTCATCCATAATCGTTTTTTTATTTATATTCTTCTTTTTCTTGTACTTGCTTTTATCCTATTCTCCAATTTCGCATCCCCCAAGCTGCCACCTTCATCTTTCTCCGCCGCCGCCACCAAAAATTCAAAGATCTTTTTTTTTTCTCATCATTATCGGCCACCTTGTCCGTTCGATCACTTTATTGTTTGGCCAACATCCTGCTTAGTGAACTTGGACTTCCTTACTGACGGCGTTCTCTTTTGTTCACAATAAACTGCCGGCATACATCGGCAAGTGAACGCATTAGGATACATTGCGGCAAGAATGTCAGATGCAGTAGAGACCTGATCATTTGTATTCAGTATATATTTCGGCTATTATCATCCGCTATCTCGAACCGTTCACTACACTTATACTCTTATCGAATAGTCTAGAGACTGCCTCGAAGCCGATATGCGGAAGAGCCTGTCTCATTGATAATTGAGGGCAGTGCTAGAGTCAATGTAAAATCCAATGATTTTGAATACAGATTTTAAAAACATGTAAATCGGCTCCAATTAAAAGTTCGGCGCTATTTCATCTTTATAATATCAACTTCGTCTTATTACACAGTGTAATGGTTAAATGATTCTAACGGTATGTCAAATTATCTGGGGTTATTTTATGACTAGACTTTAGGAAATTGCGTATATCCTATGAATATACATGTTTTGTGCGTACAAAGGTCGGCTAATAAGTTCATAAGCAGACCAAGATGTTCTCATGGAATGTGATCAAACGCAGTTTATTTTTCAACGTAGTCCCTCTCGCAGTCCACACACTTTTCTCATCGGTGTTGCAGTTTTTGGTTCTCACTGCTAAGAATAAAGTCATCAACAGTAGATATGACATTATGTATGCTTCTCAGGCCTCCTTCGTAGTTTCTTAAGTTTTTTTACACAGTTAATGGCTAGAGTGTTCGCCAATGGTCCGGGAGACTTGGGTGCAATCCCATTTCGAGTCATACCAAAGACTCAAAAAATGGTACTTGATGCCGCCTTGCTTAACACTCAGCATTATAAGGTAAGGATCAAGGGTAAAGTGGAGCAATCCAAGGAAAGGAGTAGCACTCTTCCCTACACCTTGGTGTTGTAGCTATCGAAAAGGGAGCCTTCGGGTCACCCTTCACTACGGTCGCCAACTTACTTTATATAATATCAAGTATTCATACCTGATACTTATAATTTTCAAACCAATATATTTGATTTATAGATGGGACCCTAACAATTTCGAGTTAAAGTGAATCTTGTAGTTATGGCAATGAAGAGCTACTCCACCTCCCCGAGAGCTATATAATGGGTGCATTACATCCAAATGCAGTACTCGGTTATAGTCAAGGCACTCCAGTTTGAAGGATATTACTCGTCAGTAGGGGTTACATTAAACTTAATTGACATGGCGTTATAACACATTTAATCGAGCCATAGTTTTGAGAAGACTGCTGATTTAGCGAGGTCTTTTTAAAAGAAATAATGAAAAGACATTGACCCGGCTTGAGTACAGCATAAATAAGGACAGACGAGAAATATGAATTATTTACTAAACCCTCACACTCTCACTGTCAGTCACCACCCTCCCTCGCATATACACACATGCACACTCTCTTACTCTCTCTCTCACTCCTTCTCATTGCCATTGCCTATATATATGCGTGTATGCGCGCGTGTGTATGTGTGTGTTTATGTGTGTGAATGTAAGCATTTAAATATTCCTTTTCATATATATCCTATCAATCAATTTCAATGTTTTTTGTTTCTGTATCAATCAATATCTGTCAGTGTGCCAGTGAAATTAATCTAAATGTTTTCTACACCATATTCATTACTTATATTTAAAGTTCTTACTATCTATCTTTCTTTCTTTTAGTCCGTACGTTTGTTTATCTATTTATCTAATTTGTTAGATAGATAGATAGATAGATAGATAGATAGATAGATAGATTACTGCTCAAAATTATTTGAACAAACAAACAAACAAGTTGCTTCAGCTCACTTCATCTTATATTTATTAATAGGAACATCACGCAAGAACGACATCTTAATGCAATCACGATGGCAAGGAATGCATTTGATCATGTTTGTGGTTCCGAATGCTGCATTTCCAGAATGAACCAGTCGGCTGGGGCTGTAGAATACACTGAGTGCTTCTCAGCAGAGGAATAAGAACCCTCCAACGAGTGTCCTGTTATGACACAAAAACTTCTGATGGTGAGGTTCCAGTAATGCTGGAGCGTTGGGGAATGAAGAGTACCTCTTTATTGCCTTCGCTTCTCGGTCAACTCTGTCCCGGAGTGGTAACACCAGATAGGATCCTATCTATGGGTCAAGTAAAAACTAAACTGTGTACTTATGATAAACTGAATTGTTTGAAATAGAACTGTTTTTGACATTTAAACTGTGTGCATTATGCTAAAATGAATCGTTTAAAATAGAAGTATTCATATGTATAAAATGCATTTGGTATTAAATAACCTACAATGGTTTATATGCCATAAAACCAAACTAAAACAAGGCATTTCTAGAAAATATGATTTTCTTGAAATAAAAAAGGAAACGTAAAAGGCCAATTTTCCAAGCTCGTGGGGTAATATTCCTCTACTCGAAATTCTCAATGTCTTTGAAATCCGAGAACTATAGAACCAAGTTTGGTGCTCATTGAAAGTCTGATAAGAAATACTTCTCTGTATATGTTAGTACCCATAAAAACTATTGAAAGCGCTGGTCAGAATTTATGTGGATTGTAGTTCAACCTTGTCCTTCTTTATTATGGTTTTTATTTTACTACTGAATCAAGTGTTTAAAAACAAACTGTCTCATGAAATATCTAATAATAATAATAATGATGATAATAATAATAATAGTTATTTTACTCATTCGAGAGTTTTTCGAACCAGCGTCAGCTGATGGATTTCCACTCGTGTCTGGGTGACAGTAAATCTCCTCGGATCTCCAGGACTCTTCTTAGTTTTCTGGCCGATCATAACAATGCTGTAGTTACTGTGGTCTCCATTTGTCCTCTTATCTCCAAGTTCTCATGTATATATACCAATCCTTTAGTGATTATACAGAACTAATTACGATTAGTTTCACCGTCACTTTCATGTCCAATAATTTTTTTCAGTTCTCTAGCAAGTTCCTGGTACTTATCTCTCTTTTCGTTTCCTTCAGATTTTCGCTGTGGTCAGCAAGAACGGCAAAGACCAATATTCGACAGGTTTTCATTTTATTTGTTGGCTATCACTAGGTTTGGCTTCTGCACCTGGCTGAGATTACATGATCCGTTTGTATCTCAAAATCCCAAACAACTTTATACGTCTAATTTTCTAAGATGGACTCTGGGTTGTGCATGTACCATTTGTTCGTATGATCAAATTGAAACTTCTTGTATAATTTCAAGTAGGTCACCTTGCCACTAATCTTATTCCCTCTTTTGTTCTGTGTTGTTATCAGTAGAGATTCACTTTCTCTCTAAAGCTTTCTTTTTGTAAGCCATGTCCAAGTTTTCTCCAGTGCGATTTCTCTTGTTTGTCCCTTGAATTGCCCATAGAGGGGGGGGTCACATTTTTGTTTATTTCTTTTCTGTTGATGCATGTTTTGTCTGTATTTTTCTGATGGCTATAATCAATCGTCCTCCACGCTTTTTCATATAGTTTTCTAGTCGTTGTATCGATGCATCGACGTTATCTTGAATGATGGCGATTCCTCTGTCCCTTTCTTTGTCTTGACATATAGTCTGTCTACATCATCTCTGGGATGTAAGGCTCAATGCATCGTCATGAGTTTTCTTGTGCTCTGTAGTTCTTCTCTTGTCCATTTTATGAATGGACCCGAGTATTTTACGCGTAGGACAGCCCAGGTATCTATTCCTTTGATTAGATTTCTGCTATATAGTTTGGTTTCGAGTTGTTTTCTCATTCTTCTCAGGGCCTTTTTTCATTTTTTTTTCTTTCTTCTCCGAATGTTTGATAGTGTCTGCTTCCAATATTTCCAATTAATTGTAAGTTTCCCTTTATCCGTATGTTCATTTTTTTTTTGCTTTAATACTTTTATTTCTTCCGTCATTTGTGTTTTTCATTATTAGCCTGGCGTATTTCTCTATGCCTACTTCCATCCCTATATTTTTACTATATATCTTCACTTCCTTATTAGGAATACCAGATCTTTTTCTTTTTTGGCAAACAGTTTGATGTCGTCCATTAGGTGGTTATACAGAGACGCCAATATAACAAGATTATCCAAATTACAGCATTGGTGAGGTCTGCCAGAATAATACTGTGAAATGGCGTGGAGACCTAAAGAAACGTTTTGTGTCACAGATTCCAGTGAAAGACCCTCAGCTAACCATCGGATGAAAAACTCACAAGGAGTAAGGGGGGGTTCCTCGTGGTGGAATGGTTAAAGCGATGGACTGTGGAATCGTAGTAAGTGAGTTCGTACTCCAGTCGCGCTATTACGTTCACTTTCGGGCAAATACCCTTGGGAAAGCTATGAATCCCCTTATCCTCCCAGCTATGGGTTAAATGGTATCACTACTGTTCTTCTAGGAGAATAGATTTGGCATTAAATAACCTACAAAGATTGATATGCCATTAAACAAAGAAACCAAACAAGGAGTAAGATGATAATAATAGATTTATACTTTGTCGGTGGGGCTTATAATACCTGGACTGTATCCCCTTTTAAGTTGTAAGATCCCACCCAAAAAGGGTGTATGACACTAAATTTCATCCACTGGTGAGGCTCCTGTTCAGGAGCTCAAAGGTGTATGGAGAACACCTACATTATTGTTTACAGTAAACAATTACCCTTGTCAATACATCAAAGCCTACTCTAACACAGCACTTGGGTCCCATGTATCATGTCAGGATCCCCTCTAACTCCAGTCAGGCTTCCATCTATGGTTGAAGTTGGTCTACTTATCAATTATTGGCATTCGTTAGGAATACTTGATGCCATATAATTGTAAATTATTTCTATTTAAGAATAGGTGGTTGGTGGTTTAGTGGTTTGGTTGTGTTTTATGGGTTAAAACTTTGTGGGTTATTTTACACTAAATCCTCTTTATACACACATATATATATATATATATATATATATATATATATATATATATATATATATATATATTGAATGTATACGATTTGTTAACGAATAGTTTGTAGGTAATATTTTAACGAGCTTGAAGTCATTTGTTTCCACACAGTTAAATGTTTTCAAGTATTGCTATCTAGCACTAAAGGTTCTATTTGCATATTGTTAAATGGTTTCAAGTATTTCTACGAAATTTAAGTAATTCTATTTATTAAGTGTTCCAATCTAATTAAATTCTAATGATTTGTTTCCACACAGTTAAATGGTTTCAAGTATTTCTATCAAACACTTATAATTCTACTTGATGTTTATGATTTGTTTGTATTCCTTTAAATGATTTCGAACACTTGTAGTTTTAATTGCTCATATTTCAATTGTTGGGTTTTATGGCATATCAACCTTTGTAGGTTATTTAACGCCAAACCCATTTTTATGTAAATAATCAGTTCTATTTAAAACAATTCAGTTAACATGAGTACACAGTTTAATTGTCAAAAACATTTCTATTTCAAACTATTTTTGCAGTTATATATAACAATTCAGTTTAGTGTAAGTACAGTTTCAATGTCAAAAATAGTTCAATTTAAAACAATTCAGTTTAGCATAAACACGCAGTTTAAATGTAAGTACAGTTTAATTGTATAAAACATTTCTATTTCGAACTATTCAGTTTAGTCAAGCAATTCTACTCCAGCTAATTCAGTTTAGTAAAAGTACAGATTTTGTTTACACACAGTTACATGTCAGAACAGTTCTATGTTAAACAATTCATTTTAGTGTAAATAGAGTTTCAATGTCAAAAACAGTTCTATTTGAAATAATTCAGTTTAGCACAAGCACGCAGTTCAAATGTAACCACGGTTCAATTGTCAAAAAATGTTTCTATTTCAAGATATTCAGTTTAGCATAAGTATGCCGTTAGTTCTATTTAACCCATAGATAGGGCCCTATCAGGTGCTACCACGCCGGGCCAGAGTGGACCTGAGAGCAATGGCAATGAAGGGGTGCTCCGTATTCCCCACCATCAGACTGTTTAGCGTCATATCAGGACACTCGTTGGTGGGGGTCTTACCCCTCTGCAGAGGTGCAGTCAGTGTATTCTACAGCCCCAGCCGACTGGGCAATCAATTGTTTCAAGCGTTGCTGTTTATTTATTATTCTTTTGTTTGCACAGTCAAATGGTTCCAAGGATTACTTTGTTACACAAATGATTCATTTGAACATCAGTCATTTGTTTTACACAATTAAATAGTTTCAAGTATAGAAAATGATTATATAGTTTCAGTTGGCTTTTATATAGGACCCAAACAGCTCCTACCACTTCGTGTCAAAGTGGACGTAAAAGTAAAGGGAATTAAAGATTTTCCAAAAGTTCCAGGACTGGAGCCTCAGCATCAGTTTGTTTAGTATCATATCTAGGGCACTAATTTGGAGAACAGGTTTTAACTTTTTGCAGAAATGCAGTCAACGTACAATTCAGCACCAGCAAACTTGGCTATTTAACAACAGTAAAGGATTATTATCAGTTAATTGAAACCGTATATCTGTGTGCAAACGAATGACTATTATTGAATAGAAATAATTACTTAAAACCATAAAACCATAAAATCATTACTGTTAGATAAGAATTCTTGAAACAATATAACCGTGTGAAATTTATTTGTATTAGATAGGAATACTTGACATTCAAGACTGCGTAAAAATAAAAACTTAAGAAACAACAACGCAAAAAATGTAAATATAAATATATAATTAACGTTGTTTTTTAATCTATATGTATAAATAATCCTGGACGGATTGACATGTGGGTAAAGTCAATCAACCAATCATATATATATATATATATATATATATATACGAAGATCATTAAATAAGTTTCAAGACTTTTTTCGTATGGGCACTTTTATTGATAGTACACACATGAAACTCTAGTCCTCTTCCAAGTAATTTCCACCGGCTGCAATGCACTTGTTGTACCGTTACAACAACTTCTGCAAGGCCCCATGGAAGTTCTCTTGTGTGAGCGTGTCAATGACCTTCGTCACAGCCTCTTTCATCTCTTCAATTGTCCCATAACGACAGTCTCTGAGCTTAGGGATTAACCAAAAGTCACAAGGACGTTGAGGAATTGTCTTGATGCCCATCTTGGTCAAATTGTCTGTGACAAGGATGGAGTTGTGGACTGGTGCATTTTCCTGGTGGAAATGCCACTGAGCCGATTTGAAGAGTGCTGGCCCCTTCCCTATGAATCTCTTCCTGAACTCCCTTAAAAGCTCAACGTAGTAACCCTAACCCTGACCCTAACCCTTTGGCCAATCAACTCTGGTGTATTGTTTTCCTTACTCTTCCCACACTTCTCATCATCCCTCACAGACTCCCTGACTTCCTCAAATCTCTTATGCCACTCAAAAACTGATGCTCGATTCATGCAAGATGCTCCAAAAGCAGTCTTAAGCATTCTATACGTTTCTGTCGCATTTTTTTCCAAGTTTCAAACAGAATTTTATTGCATACCGTTCTTCTAAAGTGTCAGATTGCATTTTTGAAATTCACCAGCTGTAACACCCAGGCTTTAGTAGGGTGCATTCCAATTCCTACTGTAGCTGTTTCTTTGAACCTGAACTCATAAAAATTGGTCAGTCTTCTCATAAGATCCTATTTACCAACCCCTCCGCTCGGGCAGGATATGACACAAGGTCAATTTTTAAGCGGAGTTTAGCAGGTTTGAATTCAGAGTTTTCCTTCTCCTAGACTAGTTGCCTCACCAAGGCTGAAGAACCTTGTCTGCCCTACTATTTACCCATAGCTGGAGGGAGAATAATTGGATTCATACCTTTCCCAAGCATTTCACATAGCACTAATAGTGCTATTTGTAATGCAGTAAGTCTTGTCCAGGAATTGAACTCGTATCGCCGTGTCCATATCCTGTGACGATAACCATTACATTACACCACGGGCACCTCCATCTTCTCATAAGATATATAGTAATAACATAGTGAATTGTCAAGAGTCTATACCAATTTTAAATGCCTCTACAAAAAAGTCTGGAAACCTATTGAAGACCCTATATATATATATATATATATCGTAGGAGACATCTTTGAAGTTCTAATTATTGACTCATAGTAATGGCCCCCAAAGAGGATTGGACTTACGGTATTTTTAGATATACGAGACTTCAACCCTCTTTTCTTCGACGATAAGCGTACACTCAAAATCCTTAAAATCGATTGCCAGTAATCAGTTATTTATGTAAACCTTACTGATAGAATAAAGTTATTAGATGTGCAATGTGAATGCACTGCTAACGATTTTGTTATAGCAATGCATTGAACAATCTCAAAAAAAGAGAGAGATTACTAGTAATAAGGAACTGAAGCCAGTGTTGCTGAGAAAATAAGGCTATTATATTTGTATAACGTAAATGCATTACTAATGATTTTACCATAGAAATGCATTAGGAATTAGGAAGAAATTGTCCATAGTCAGGAATTCAAGCAAACATTACTGATAGAATCAAAGTTTTATATGTATTTGTGCTTATTAAGCTTACAAAGAAAGAAAGAAAGATTGGTTTGGTTTCTTTGTTTAATGGCATATAAATCCTAGCGGGTTGTTTGATACCAAACCCGTTGTTGTAGAAGACCATTGGTGGTACTATTTAACCGATAGCTGGGGGATAAAGCAATTCATACAATTCTCAAATGTACGAGGATCATTAAATAAGTTTCCAGACTTTTTTTGTATGGGCACTTTTATTGATAGTACACACATGAAACTCTAGTCCCCTTCGAAGTAATCTCCGCCGGTTTCAATGCACTTGTTGTACCGTTCCAACAACTTCTGGAAAGCCCTATGGAAGTCCTTTTGTATGAGCATGTCAATGACCTTTGTCACAGCCTTTTTTATCACCTCAATTATCGCATAACGACTGCCTCTAAGCTTAGGGAATAACCAAAACTGACAGGAAGAAAGGTCTAGACTATAGGGAGGATGACAAACTGTTTTGATGCCCATCTTGGTCAAATAGTCTGTGAAAAGGATGGAGTTGTAGACTGGTACATTGTCCTGGTGGAAATGTCCCTGGCCCGATTTAAAGAGTGCTAGCCTCTTCCGATGGAATCTCTCCCTGAACTCCCTTAAAACCTCAACATAGTAACCCTAACCTTAACCCTTTGGTCAATCAACTATGGTGTATTGACTTCCTTACTCCTCCCACACCTTTCATCATCCCTCACAGTCTCCCAGCCTCCCTTGAATCTCTTATGCCACTCAAAAACTGATGCTCGATTCAAACAAGATGGTCGAAAAGCAGTCTGAAGCATTCTATACGTTTCCGTGGCACTTTTTCAAGTTTCAAACAGAATTATATTGCATATCGTTCATCTAATGTGTCCTGACGTCCAGAAAGTTTTGAAAAAGATGTATAGCAATAACATCGTGAATTTTCAAGAGTCTACAACAATTTTAAATACCTGTACAAAAAAAGTCTGGAAACTTACTGAATGCACAACGTATTTGTCGAAAAGTGAACACAACAACTAGACTGATGTTCGAACTCGTTTCCTACGATGTCGCAGTTCAGGACATTAACCAGAACGCTACAGGGACGCCCCTAAGAGAAAACAAACCAAAAAAAAAAAACTGATAAAATAAGACAGAAAGAAAGAGTTCGATTTTGAACAAAAGCCAGTAAATATCGTTTTGATGATCGTTAATGTTGTAGTGATTTGGAATCCTTCTAAGTGCTTATCATGTCACCTCGGTAAATATTTTTTATGTCTCCTCGGTAAATATTTTCTTATGTCACCTCGGTAAATATTTTATTTATGTCTCCTCGGTAAATATTTTTTATGTCTCCTCGGTAAATATTTTTTATGTCTCCTCGGTAAATATTTTTTAATGTCTCCTCGGTAATTATTTTATTTATGTCTCCTCGGAAAAATATTTTTTATGTCACCTCGGTAAATATTTTTTAATGTCTCCTCGGTAAATATTTTTTAATGTCTCCTCGGTAATTATTTTATTTATGTCTCCTCGGAAAAATATTTTTTATGTCTCCTCGGTAAATATTTTTTAATGTCTCCTCGGTAATTATTTTATTTATGTCTCCTCGGAAAAATATTTTTTATGTCTCCTCGGTAAATATTTTTTAATGTCTCCTCGGTAATTATTTTATTTATGTCTCCTCGGTAAATATTTTTTATGTCTCCTCGGTAAATATTTTTTATGTCTCCTCGGTAAATATTTTTTAATGTCTCCTCGGTAATTATTTTATTTATGTCTCCTCGGAAAAATATTTTTTATGTCTCCTCGGTAAATATTTTTTAATGTCTCCTCGGTAATTATTTTATTTATGTCTCCTCGGAAAAATATTTTTTATGTCACCTCGGTAAATATTTTTTAATGTCTCCTCGGTAAATATTTTTTAATGTCTCCTCGGTAATTATTTTATTTATGTCTCCTCGGAAAAATATTTTTTATGTCTCCTCGGTAAATATTTTTTAATGTCTCCTCGGTAAATATTTTTTAATGTCTCCTCGGTAATTATTTTATTTATGTCTCCTCGGTAAATATTTTTAATGTCTCCTCGGTAATTATTTTATTTATGTCTCCTCGGTAAATATTTTTTATGTCTCCTCGGTAAATATTTTTTAATGTCTCCTTGGTAAATAATTTTTTATGTTTCCTCGGTAAATATCTACTTGAGATCTGCTTTACTGTATTTATTTCTTACGAGCTGTGCCCGTACATATTTCACATAGTGCATGCATAATAAATATTTTTGAACGAATTTTAACCATGAATAACATCAGTTCAAAAAATCTTTGTCGGTTTCTGTTTTAATTTTGAAATTTGGTAGTAAAACAGATGCGTAGCGAAAATTAACCAGAACATTACACAATCAAAAACTGAATGATCACAATTGACGATTCAATAGAGTAAAATAAGTAATTCACTGTAGTAGTCCTACCGGAACGACGTGGAATACTCTGATTGTTGACCCAGCAGACTATTATGCACCCCACCCGCGCTCCAAGAAATGGTGTTCGGCATATGACACTCAATGACATTTGATAATGAGATTTTACTTCGGGAACTCTGAGTAGAGTTGAGTGTATATTCATTGATATTACTCCCAGATCGACTCTGGCTTATTTGGGTCTCTTCTATGGGTTAAAAATATTTCTTTGCATTAGAATTTTTGATACCATAAAAGCGTTTATTAGATCATTTGTTTTAAGAATAATTACTTGAAGCTAAAACGATCTATTAAGGATTATTTTAATCTTTTGAGAATTTGTCACACCAGCGTTAGCTGATGGATTTCCATCGAAGTCAAAGTGACTGCTATCTTCTCAAGTCGCCAGGACTCTTCTTAATATTCTGGCCGATCTCAACAATGCTGTAGTTAAGATGGTCTCCAATCGTCCTCTTATCTCCAAGTCCTCCTGTCCCTATACCAATTCTTTCCTGATTGCACCCAGCGCACCAATTACCATTGGTATCACCGTCACTTTCATGTTCCATAGTTTTTTCAGTTCTCTAGCAAGGTCCAGGTACTTATCTCTCTTTTTTCTTTCCTTCAGTTTTACACTGTGGCCGAATTTGCAGTAGGTTTTCTTTTTATTTGTTGGCTATCACTAGGTCTAGCCTCTGCACCTAGCTGAGATTACATGATCCGTTTATATCACAAAATCCAAATCAACTTTGTACGTCTCGTTTTCTAGTACGGACTCTGGGTTGTGCATATACCATTTGTTCGTATGGTCAAATTGAAACTTCTTGTACAATTTCAAGTAGATCACTTTGTCCACTCAGTAATAACAAATCCTATTCTGTCTTTCTAGTAATTTACTGCCTTCGTTTATTATGTAATAGATCATTTCTTCTCTGTCTCTGCACCATCTAAGTTTGTAATTTTTTTGCATCTTGTCCATACGTGCTTTGACGTTGTCCTTATTGCATAGTTCTGTGTTGCTATCAGAAGAGATTCACTTTCTCTCTTAAGCTTTCCTTTTCTAAGCCATGTCCAAGTTTTCTCGTGTGAGATTTTGCTTGTCTGTCACTTGAACTGCCCGTAGAGTTGGGGGGTTTGGGGTTCGTATTTTTGTTTATTTCTATTCTGTTAATGCTTGTTATGTCGGGGGTTTTCCTGATGACTGTAATCAATCGTCCTCCACGCTTTTTTTATACAGTTTTCTAGTCATCGTATCGAATCATCGACGTTATCTTAAATGATGGTGAGTCCTCTTCCTCTTTCTTTGTCTTGACACATACAGTCTGCTTACATCATCTCTGAGATGTAAGGCCCAATGCATCGTCATAAGATTTCCTGGGCTTTAGTCCATTTGTTGAAGTTCTTTTATGAATGGACCCAAGCATTTTACGAGTAGGACAGCTTAGGTATTTATTCCATTGATTAAATTTCTGCTATATAGTTTGGTTTCAAGTTGTTTTCTCGTTCTCCTGAGGGCCTTTTTTCATTTTTTTTTCTTTCATCTCCGAATTTTTTATCGTGTCTGCTTCAAATATTTCCAAGTAATTGTAAGTTTCCTTTTATCCGAGCGTTTTGATTTTTTCTTGCTTTGGCAGTTCTATTCCTTTCCTCGTTTGTCTTTTTATTATTAGCCCTGCTTATTTTTCTATTTAAATTTTAAATTCCTCCACTATTTTTCACTGTATATCCTCACTTCCTGTATTATGATTTCATTTTTTTTTTCTTTTTTGGCAAATAGTTTGATATCGTCCATGTATAATAGGTGGTTGATTTTTTCTTGCGTTCTATGAAGTTTGTGCCCAACCCCTTGTACTTTTCCTATGTATATGATTGAGTTGGCATCATCGCTATTACAAATAACAATGGTGATAGTGGAACTATTTGGAGGCTCCCTCACTGGGTTTTTTTTTTTACCTCGGTTAAGCTTTTCCCTCCGCCTGTCAGTCCAACTCTCCTCTATTCCATTGTATTTTCGATAAACTCGGTGACTTTGCCGGATATCTACAACATTTTAAGACAGACTTTTATCCAGCTTTATCTATAATCATATGCTTTTTTATAAGCAATCCACCCCATAGCTAGATTTTTCTTAGTCGTTTTGCTGTCTGAGGATGTGTTGATCAATGTATAGTAGCTCTCCTGTTCCCCTGGTTCACTTGCAGCATCCTTTCTATACCTCGGGGAACACTCTGCGGCTTATTAGCGAATCGTAAATCTCCCTAATTTCTGCTGTTAGTATTTTCCACATGATTGGTACGCATATTATGGGTCAGTAGTTGTTGGAGGATTCCTTATTTTGGATCAGGGAGATCTTTTCTTTTGTCATCCATTCGGATGCGTCTGCTTCGTGTAAGCATCTATTCCTTTCGGCAGCTAGTCTGTTATGGATCTAAGTGAATATTAAAACCATTATCCATGTGCATCAGGGTCTGACATTTTCCAATTTGCTACTATTTTGAGTGTTGCTCTGACTGAATCTTGGTGTATTAATGCCTTAAGTCATTCTTCAAATCCTTCAAACTCTTTTTCCCAAGCTGTTTATCCATTCGGCTTTTCTGTTATGTTCTCTTCAATCCCATATTTTGCTCGAAAATTGTTGTTTCCTTGTCACTAGTTTGTTTTATATCTTCGTGTATTCTCCTCCTACACGCTGGCAATATTTTTCCGTTGTTTTTGGAATGTCCTGTTTATTCTGTATTGTTTTATCCTGACTCGATATATTTTTAGTCGTCCTTCTTTTGCCAATAGCTACTTATTTATTTCTTCGAGTTGTATTATTTGTTTTACTTGTGTTGTTTTTCTTTCTTTTAGCCCAACATGTTCTGGTGTTTTACTTCTGTCTTATCATTTTCGGTTGTTGTCGTAGATTTCTTAGCTGTGTTTCCAGTCAAATTTCCCATCGAGATTTTGAGTTTCTGTTCATGTTCTATGGAGAAACACCAATTTTTTCACAGACTATTTTCGCTCCTGTATAGATTAGTTCGTTTAATTCTGGGACATTGTTCGTTGAGATATGTGTCAATGATTCGCTTATTCCTTTTTCATTTTCTGCCTTCACCCTTCTCCAGTCTTGTTTTCTTATCGATGGTAATCATTTCTTCTTTTCAGACATAATTCTTTTTAAATTTTTATCTTCTTCTTCTTCTTCTTCTTCTTCTTCTTCTTCTTCTTCTTCTTCTTCTTCTTCTTCTTCTTCTTCTTCTATTATTATTATTTCTTCTAAACCCTATAAGTCTGCAAAGAAATTATTATTATCAAATAGAAATAATTTCTTGACCCAGGATGGTAGTACCAATTATGGGTCCAATAAATCGGCAAATTATTTGTAATGAACAGTATACTTGATATCGCAAAAGAATGCAAAAACTCCACAATGTAAATATAAAAAAGCAATGTACTCAATTCCCTAAGATAAATTCACGTGAATTGACATCCCTTTAAAATCAATCAGTCATAATTGGGAGGTTCATTTAACATTAAAGCTAACTTTACCGGCTTGATAAAAGCTATCGTTTGAAGCCAACACTAGGACAACCGATCATTTTTTCCTATCCATGACTGCTATGTTGGTAATGGCTAATCGTTTGATGGAGAGAGAGAAACAGAAAATACCCGACTCGGCTCAAGACTTAGGACCTCTGTGGCTTTATTCTCGCCGTGGGGATTAACGTGCTCGACTTTGACATTTATAGTAAGCGAGTTCAATCTCCAGTCTCAATATTACATTCACTTTCGGACAAATAGTCTAGGAAAACAATATGTATTCCCTTACCCACCTAACGGTGGGTTAAATAGTACCACTGCTGTTCTTCGCTAATGCTTTGGCTTCAAATAACCCAAGAAGGTTGCTATGCTATTAAACCAAACCCCCACCGAGCAGTCACTGCAGCGGAAGAAGAAGTTCTGTTTGGCCTTCACTTAGCTGTCTGTATCTCACTTAACATTACACCGAGCTAATATAATAAGAAGTTAATGTAAAAGTTTACAGCAGTTCAATATCAAAGCAGTTCTATTTCAATCAATTCAGTTTAACATAAGTACACTTTGAATGTCAAAGCAGTTCTATTTCAAACAATTCAGTTTAGCATAAGTACACTTCTTAGTTCTATTTGATCCATAGATAGGACCCCATTAGGTGCTATCACTCCGATGACAAAAAGCAGTATTCCGATTTCTCAGAGCTTCAGCATTACCGGAGCCAATATCAGATTGTCTAGTGTCATATCCAGGACACTCGTCGGTGGAGTCTCACCCATCTGCAGAGATGCAGACGTTGTATTCTGCAGACCCAGCAATGGATTTATTAAAAAATCTCAGAAAAAGTACGCTACAAAACAACAGTTGAAAGGCTACTTAGTGCCAATGACGAAAACCATCCAAGTTAGACGAACAAGACATTCAAAGCACTTTTGCTGAAGTAAGCATGAATTCATTAGCGACATCCTTCTATGAACTGCAGCTGAACTTATCAGTGTTGGTTGACCAATAAAAACTTATATTAATCAGCTCTGTGAAGACAATAGATGAAATCTAGATTTCTTACTAAAATTGGTGACCGATAGGGACGGATGGCGAAAGAGAGAGAGAGAGAGAAAAAAAGAGAGAGAGAGAGAGAGACAAGATAACCCGAGGTGTCAGCACACTAACACGTACAAAGACTTTAGATCATATTGTACCTGAGAGTAAAGGTAATAAAAAGGTTACCTCACACACACACAGGTCTCCATAAGCAGAACCTGACTACAACTTGCAGTTTAGTGTCATAACTAAGACTCCTTTGCGGGTGGATCTTACCTTAATTCAGGGGATACCATCAGCTTATTCTAAAACCAGCCGACAGGGTGATATCAGCACTGAAATTTTAATTATAAGTATTTAATTAAATGATCAATAAGTCAGTAGCCTGTTATACCTATTAGCTAAATTTTTACTAGACATTTTCTCTGCATAATTTCTAGAATGATTGATTTTTGGAGAAGCACTGAATTAAGTCCGTTGAAGCATTGAAAAAGGAAACATTTACCATGAAAAATATTCAGAAGAGATAGGACCACCAGTAAAAGCATACGGAAATCACATAGAAACTCGACAGTGTCTACTGTGTCGGGAGATAATTTGTTGACAGTAACTCCAGCAGATTGGTTGTATTTTCTCAATGCTATTTAGCGTTTTAATGCTCTAGGTCCTAAAAAAAATACAACCTAGAATGATGGCAGCTACTTTTAACGCCAACCCCAGAGCAAGTTAGACGAACCAGACATGCAGGACACTGCTGGAGAAGCAGGGACGAACTCATAAGAGATGTACTCTTATGGACCCCCACACATGGCCGTGCAAAAGCAGGACGACCAGCACGAACATACATTCAGCAGCTATGTGAGGATATGGGATGTTGTCCTGAAGACCTACCTAGAGCGATGAACGATAGGGAGGAGTGGCGAGAGAGGGTCAAGGATATCCGTGCTACCAGCGCGATATGATGATGATGAACTCCAGCAGAAGGGTAAGACCCACTCAAAAATTCTGATTATAAATGATACTAGACTTTATAAGATAGTGAGGTTACAATTCTGGTAATCTGGAGGGATGGGTGACTGTTTCACTGTTATTACTCCCGGGTCAACTCTTCTCTAAAATGATAGTTAATATCCCATCTGTGGGTCAAATAGATTTTTTAATTATCAAAATTATTCGTATTTGATTGGACCGTGCGCACAAAAACTCTTATGAAACAACTACAGAAAAAATGTTGGTATGAACGTACTATGAAGGCGATTCTCTTACCTCTTGGCATAAAATAACCCGAGACGGGTTGACCACCGTTAAAATAAATCAATCATCGAGAGATTATTCTTGTCCTTATTGTTTATGAAAATAGAATATACTATTGATTCAACTAAAAATAAAGTTAAAAATCTGATGTGTAATAAGTAGCTGTGAAATGGTGTCTCGACGTTTGAGAGAAAACAGGTTCTACTTAAAGAATAAATAATAACTTCAATTTAATAACCAAAATTCGATCGGACTTATTTTATAAATCAATGAGGTTAGAGGGGCAGAAGGAAATAGCTTCTGTATCGTGTTAATTACAAGAAAGACGAATATTAATCTTATTAAATATTAATTCACTATAATACATTGTCTGAAATACTTAGAAAATACTTCTTTTAATTGCACAGTTGTTTTAATATCGTGATTTCAAGCCATAAAATCTTCAAGTGAAATTACTTTAAAGAATTTCGATCGGTAAAACAGAAAAAATTCGTCAGTTGCAATATAACATGTTTAATTAAGTCAAAACAAAAGCACATTATATGTGCGTGTGTGTGTGTGTGCAATGAACTCCTACATATTTATACATATAAATATGCATCTCAACATTTTAGGCTCACAAATATTTGATTGCTTGAATGCTTGATTTTATGGCCTGAAAAAACGTGTAGGGTTATTTTAATGCCAAGAATTTAAGGGACTGTGTTCACTCTACATTGTGTAGTATTTTCTGAAGATTTTACTGTTTTTGACTCAGTTATATATAATCAAGTATTCCTATCAAATAGAAATAATTTGTACTCGGTTGTATGACTTCAAGTATTCCTATCTATAGTCCGAATCATATAGTATCAAGTATTTATTTCTATTTGATGATGGTCATTGGTTTGCACACAATTATAGGGTCTCAAATAACTAGCAATAATTCATTGTAAAATATAACTTTAGTGACTATTCTTTATGAAAATGTTGCATATTGACACTTGTAAAGAGCCGTCGTGTTCCTGCTGTGTAAGGGTGAAGACAGCGATGCGTGGGTGTAAGCAGCTCACGTAGGATGACAGCCGGAAGCGGGTCACATGCGTTGACAACAGGAAGAATGTATAAGCATTATGAAATCATATACGCAGTCACAGAGACACAGTCACGAGAGTCACAGCCAGCAAGTGCCCAGAGTGGGGAGAGGGGACCAGAGGCCTCCCCCCAGCCTAGAAGCGAAAAAAGTGCTGGGGGCACTGAAATTGGCACGACGTGGCTAAGAAGATAAGGGTTAATATAACAGTTCTTTGTTTGTCTCCGTCTCCCTTTCTCTTTTACACGTTCAGTCAACTTCATACCCTTTCGGCAAATAAATTTGTGAGAGTTATATTTTTATAATCAAGTGTTATGATTCATTTCTTCATCCTTATACTGCTGCACAACATAAATGTTATATATTGACCTTTGAACGAGCCGTCAATCAGAGATACACCTGTGTAAATAAGCGGTTGAAGAAGCGGAAACAAGTGGGCCTTATGAAAGAATATGGGCAGATGCCGGCAGCCGTTGAGTTAGTTGGGAACAGGAAGGCCAGAGTGTGGGTCACCTTGCAGACAGAGGGCTGTGACCCTCAGCGACCCCCGGTTGAGCAACACCATCCAAGAAGTGCTAAGTGGATTCTTGAAGATAACACAGTGTGCTATGGTCAAGAGGAGAAGTTGGGTCAATATACTCGTCTGTCCCTGTCTTCACCCATCTCTCACATACCACAGAAATATCAACCCTTTCGAGAATAAAGTGTGAGAGATACATATTTTATAAAGAAGTGAGTTCGTTCGTTCATTGAATTGCGTATTGAATTGACACTTATACGGCATCAACTATTCCTATCGAATACAATAAATGTTTAAACAGAGCTATTTGACTAATAGATAGGACTCCAGGCCAGAACGGGTTTTGCATTATTTGCAATGAAGGGTTACTCTATACTTCCGAGATCTCCAAAACTAGAAACTCAGCATTAGGTGTAGTAGAGCTTCATACCTTTGGGGCATCTTATAATGTGCAGGAAATACCCTAGTCGACCTTGGTCGACGGTGATCCGAAGGCTACCTTTTCAATAGCTACTCCAGCGAAATATAGGGGAGGGTACTATTTCATTCCCAGGATTGCTCCACTTTACTCTTGATCTTCACCTTATAGTGGTGAGTCCTAAGCAGGGCGACATCAAGTACCATTTTTTGAGTCTTTGGTATGACTCGACCTGGGATTGAACCCCGGTCTCCCGGACCATTAGCGAACATTCTATTCATTAGGCCAATGGTTCGGGTCAATAAAATCAGTTATAAAAACTATAACCATTGATTGTATCTCCTTCAGAGGTATAAGATCCCCCAGAGGTATGAAACTATATATATATATATATATATATATATATTAAATGATGGCCCTTTTGGTAAGAAAAAAAAACAGGCAAGTGATTTGAAGATGAAAATATACAACGAATCACTGTCAAGGGGAAAATATATATATATATATATATATATATATATATATATATATATATATTGGAAAAAATATATATTGGAAAAAAAGAAAAGACCAACTTTGTCATACCAACTGAAAAAAAAGACACGCAATTGGTTGGTCAAAAGAAAAAACCACGGTTAGGGCTGCTAAGCTACAATACAAAAAGTGCTCAATACTAAGTAGAGCAAAATAGTAACGATAATTACTCAGTGAGTCAGGAACTAACCAACTATAGTTTCGCCTAAGCGGTTCATTAGGTACCCTTATGAGCCGCTTAGGCGAAACTATAGTAGGTTAGTTCCTGACTCACTAAGTAATTATCGTTACTATATATATATATATATATGATTTGTAAGCAAATATTTTTGTTGTAACATCAGTTTTAAACGTGCAAGAGCTCATTTGCTTGTACACAATTAAATTGTTTCAATTTTTGCTTTTCCGAATGAGTCATTTTACTTATCAAGCATTCCTTTCTAATAATTCCACAAAACAGAATGATTTCAAATATACAATGGTTACAATCTCTTGTAAAAAGTTGAACAGTTCTATTTGAACCATAGATGAGACCCTTAGAGTTACTTCCACTCCATGTCAAAGTGAACCTGGCAATTAAAGGGTACTCCATATTCCCCAAACTCCAAGACGTGAGACTCGCGATTAGATGCAGTTTATTGCTGCACCCGGGACGCTAAATGGTTTTAATTATCGCAATCTAATATTAATGACGTTTTTTAAAATCATTCATTCATTTTAACCACAGTCATTGTTATCTAACCCTAATGATTCAATTTAATATCAAATCATTTGTTTGCACACAGTTAATGGTTTCAAGTATAGTAAATGATTAAATAGTTATATATTAACCATAGATAGGACCCTAACCGGTACAACCATTCCAGTGCAGAGTGAACCTGGAAGTAAAGGCAATTAAAGAGTACTTTATATTCCCCCAAAGCTTAAAGACCGGAGCTTTACAATAAGACTGTTTACACGATACCCAGAACACTCGTTGGTAAAGTCTTACCCCTCTGCAGAGGTACAATCGGTCTATGCTACAGCCCTAGCCGACAGAGCGGTGAATGGTTGCAAGTATTCCTATCTAACACTTATAATTCTATTTTATATCAATTCTTTGTTTGCAGTAAAATGTTCATTGTTTTTTTAAGATTAATAATTCTCTTTGTCAAGTATTCCTATCAAATACAAACAATTTGCATACTACTGCATAATTTCGAATAACTAATAATAGTCTTTAATAAGTGATAGAACACTTCTATTTGACTCATTTATGAAACCTTAACAATTTCTATAACTCCTGGTTGGAGTGGACCTGAGAGTAATGGTAATAAAGTAGTACACCTCATTCTCCAAACTCCAGTGCTCGAGCCACACCATCAGATGTAGTTTAATGTCTTACCTAGGACAAGGTTTCAAGGCGCCTCCGGTTGTGTAATGGTTAACAAGCTAGACTAGCGAACCTCTACTAATGAGTTCGAGTCTCATTGGGTGCTCAATTCATACGGCCTTGTGCCACATCTAAGCAAAAAACTTTGTAAATTACCCCCCCCAGGACAGAGTTTCAATGATTGCCATCTGATGCAAATAATCATAATTAATAATAATCAGTTTGCACACAGTTAAATGGTTTCAAGTATTCTTATATAACACTAATAATTCTATTTAATGTTAATCATTTATTTGCATGGAATTAAAATGGCTTCAAATACTACTATATCAGAGCAAGTGACCCTCAAACACTGCCTTCTAGCAACTTTAAGATTTAAAAAAATTTCGGTCACTTGTTTGCCGCAAGAGCAATTTGAAGAATAGTCAGAACAATCGTATTGGTGCCAGGACTTGACATGACCACCCGATTGATCGGATTTAGGCTTTCCAATGACCTTTCTAGCCCAATATTATGTGGACGGATCACGGATTGCTCAGCCACCAGGCACCTGTTCTCAAGATTTATTTATATATTAACCAATTCTTCCACACAAGATGGATGTGAACCAAGGACAGTTTTTGAGCGGAGTTTAACAAGTTTCAGTTCACAGTTTTCCTTCTTCTAGAGCGGTTGCCTTTCCAAGGATAAAGAGCACAGTCTGCCCTACTATTTACGCATAGTTGGAGGGAGAATAATTGGATTCATACATTTCCGAACAGTATTAGTGCTATAGGAAAATGCCAACATTTTGGTCCAGAATTTGAACTCTGTTCAACATGTCCATTTTCTACGATTGTAACCATTTCACCATGTGTGTCTCCTAAAGCCCTAAGGGTCACAGCTTAAGGCACACAACGTCGATGAGGGTGCTTCATTCTTCTGCAGAAGTGAAGATGGCGTATTCTACAGCCCCATCGACAGAGCAGAAGGTATTCCGAGATAAATAGCACCCATCCTTGGTTTTGCTTGTTTTCTTTTTTTTATTTTTTATAGTCGGGAGGGAGTATCGAAGATACTATTTTGATATACTTTTATGATATTCGTTGTTTGTTTGTTTTTTTTTCATAAAGTTTTCACTTTTTATTTTTATTCTTTTATATTCTTATAAGTTTTGTGGTATGCAAGATTCAACAAAATTCCAGAAGACAAAAGATATCCTCGGAAGGTGGAAAAGTAGAAAGAATAAAGATATAGAAATAAGTCTGGACAAATTACATGCAACTACAACGGTTAAATATGAAATCTTATTCATTTCCCATTCCTCAAATCACCAACTGATTCAGATTTAACATGTATGTATTTATCCAATCCTCGGCCACGTTCACGATGGACATAAGTCAAAAATTTTCTAAGCGGGAGTACAGCTTTTTTTAATGCTGTTACAGCTGCTCTTACTCTGGTTGCCTATACAAGGATAAAGAACTCAGTCAGTCCCATTATTTTCTCATGACTGATTGGACAACATATGGATTAATGCGTTTCCCCACGGCATATTGTTTTAAAAATAACCATCACTATCTTTATCGGGTCGAAAGCTTTTCACCACTCTCTTGTAATAAACCGTATGAACGTTTCAAATCTGGAGGAATATCCTCGATAAATTCTTGAAAACTTTGAGATAGTCACCAAAGTTCATAAAGATGGCACGAGGAAACAGAAAAAATACCTTTCAACCCACGGCTATTTCAACTTCAGTTTTCCATTGATGACACCCTTTTTGTTTTTAGGGGGTGTCCTCGTGGTGTAATGGTTAAAGCGATGGACTGCAGAATCGTAGTACGTGGGTTCGTACTCCAGTCGTGCTATTACGTTCATTTTCGGGCAAATTCCCCTGGGAAAGGTATGAAACCCCTTATCCTCCCAGCTATGGGTTAAATAGTACCACTACTGTTCTTCTAGGAGAATGGCTTTGGCATTAAATAACCTAAAAAGAGTTGATATGCCATTAAACAAAGAAACCAAACCTTTTTGTTTTTCAGAAAATAGGCCAGAGATTTTCAAGCAATTAGCAGATTTATTCTCTTATTTGTACAAATAGGTTCTTTTACATAATTGGAAAACACGTTATCTATCTATCATCACTTAAATTTTAAACATTGTTTGGAAGACCTTACTTCCTTGCTTTTACCTGGTTTAGGATGCGTTGGTTTATATAAGATAGATTATTTGTGCCTCTAGTTACGTGGCGATAAGTTTTTGTTCTTCAAGAAATAGCCTGATGCTTTCAAGTGAGTAATAGATTGTTAATTTCATATTATTAGTAAACAGTTTATTAGTCTATAGTTGCCTACGTATGAAACACTTTACAAGTCATCGCGTGCTTTCTCAACAAACGCCATGTCACGGCTAATTAGATGTACAAAATATCTGATATAGTAAAAAGATACCGAGATATTTTGAATTGTTAATTGCTTCACATTGACCAGAGACTCAATCTTCATAGAACTCCAGTCTTCAAACATAATTCTTCTACATGATATTAGACTAAATTCGCCAAAAAAGTTTTGAAATCTTTCATTCTGTCTAATTACCAAATATCAATATCTTGGGATTTCGAGTTTTCTACAATCAAGACTGACAAGTTCGGAGCTTTTTTTTATCAAATCGATTTGTGAATTTTTTTTTTTTAAGATTAGAATTGCTTGACTGTTGATTAACAACAGAAACTAACGAATGAATTGATTGATAGGATGAAGCAGTTGAAATATTTCTAATAGGGATTATAAAAATTTTAATCGTATGTTTCTTACGATTATCTTTTTGGGCATATTTGTTACATTATTGATATATGTATTTCTAATCGTTGGCAAAAGTTAGGTGCGTGATTTATTCAATTACAAATTTCAATATTATCCCAGCTATGGGTTAAATGTTATCTCTGCGTTTCCACTACTAGGAGGATTTTGGCATTAAATAACTCATGAAGGTCGATATTCCATTTAACAAAGAAACCAAATCAAACCTAAATATTAACCGTGTACCAGAGGATATATAAGAACATGCCGATGTTTAACATTTTTGCTTTTTATTTTCTTGTTAAGCTATCACAGAGAGATGTTATAAGGTCTCATCTGAAAATTATTTTTCAAATGAAAAAATATTTTTTTTAAATCGAAATATTCTTGGCGTTTTTTAGTCGCTAATAGCGTTTGGTATCAATATGTAATGACATAATTAGTGTTCGAAATTCTTATTTAATCTAATTTGTTTGTTTATTTGTTTTGTTCTTCTCCACAAAGAATGATGTAGTTGCTATGGATTAATTTTGTAAACAAGAATGAAGATTTTTTCTAAATTCTCAAAAAATAACGTGTATGTGAATAATTAAGAAAATTGCAGAAAAAGGTCATTTTAAAAAGTTATTATTATCTTTATTTGTATATCAAATAACGTCATTTTAGTGGTTTGTTAATCTAGTTTATATATATATATATATATATATATATATATATATATATATATATATATAAGAACATTTTCTATGATCGTCGATGAAAAAGTTTATAACCTGACATATTCAATAGTTAAATTTTTCTAATCCATAGGGAAGCAGATGATTAAGTACCTTGACAAAGAAAAGATTATGTTGAAAGTTATGGAGATCTGACGAGTTTAGAGTACCCTTTCATCGCCATTACTACCTGGTCATCTCTGAACTGAAGTGGCAATACCCATTTGGATCCCATCTATGAGTCAAAGAGATCAATTTAAAAATTATTCGTATTCGATCGAACCGTTTCCAAAAATAAAACTATAAAAGCAACTACATAAAAATGAAAATACGAACGTGCAATGAGTGTGATTCCCTAACCACTAGTTCAAATCCTGAACGAGGCTATTTTCCTTTCCGATAGAACTAGGTAAAAATAGGAATTTTACTATTCTGTATCCACCTCTTGTTGGATAGTTAGGCAGACGGGGCTCTTTAACTTTGATATGGCAACGGGTATAGGAGAAGGAAAACTCTGGATTCAGGTTTGTTGTAGACATGTAGAAGGAGACTGACACCGGCTGGCTGTTCCTTTCAAGCACAGCTCTAAAGTAGCATTCTAAACCAGGTTACAAGACCAGAGAAAAATATTCATAATATTATTGATATATGAATTTCTGATTGTTGGTAAAAGTTAATTATGTTGTTCACTTTATAACAAGTTTAAATATTCACTTTACCAATATTTCCAGAGCATTTTTAATTAAGATTAATCAATTAAAAATAACTAATACAAATTAATTCAAAGATTAATCATTAAGATATTTTTTAGTTAATATGCTCTTAACGCCATCATTTCGGAAGATTTCAGATTTTATATTTATAAAACGATAATGACTTTGATGCAATAAGTGGATACTAAAATTTGGAACACCAGATTTATCCTTAAATTCTTGTCCAGAACATTAAGGATACATTTATATATATAATAAAAAACATGATGGAACTAAGTCTAACGCATGAGGAGAAATTTCATACCCAACTTTTTTATGCTTTGGGGTAGACGACAATTTTTTCTTGATAAAACAAACAACAAATAATTAACCAAAATATATATAGATATAGACGTAGATGTGTGTGTGTGTGTGTGTGTGTGTGTGTGTGTTGCATCCATAATATTTCTCTAAAGAGGAGGGGTTGTCCTCATGGTGTAATGGTTAAAGCGATGGACTGCGGAATCGTAGTACGCGAGTTCGTACTCCAGTCGCGCTATCACGTTCACTTTCGGGCAAATACCCTTGGGAAAGGTATGAAACCCCTTATCCTCCCAGCTGTGGGTTAAATAGTACCACTACAGTTCTTCTCGGAGAATGGCTTTAGCATTAAATAACCTAAAAAGAGTTGATATGCCATTAAACAAAGAAACTTTTAAACTTCTAAAGAGGAAAAATTATTATAAAAAAACTTTTTACCCCAAAATACAAGATATATATATGTGTGTATGTGTGTGTGAACATTTACAGTTAGCACCCATAGCCGATGGTGACCCTAAGACTCACTTTTCAATAGCTTCTACTCCGAGTTGTAGGAGAGGACGCTACTCTTTTCCCTGGATTGCACCACCTCACCCTTCATAAGTAGCTTATAATGCTGAATGTTAAGCAAGGAGGTATCAAATACCATTTTTTTTAGTCTTTGGTATGACTCGATCTGAGATTGAACTGCGATCTTCCAAGCCATTGGCAAACACTCAGGTCACAAGGCCAATGAATGAGTGGATAGAGAGTTTGCCAGTAGCTATAGAAAATGAAGTCTTCGGGTCACCCTCGACTATGGCCGCATATTTTACTTACTCTCTCTCTCTCACACACACACACACACACACACACAGTCAGGATTAGGTACCCTCATGAGCCGCTTAGGCGAAGCTATAGTAAGTTAGTTCCTGACTCACTAAGTAATTATCGTTACTATTTTGCTCTACTTAGTATTGAACACTTTTTGCATTGTAGCTTAGTAGCCCTAACGGTAGTTTTTTTTTCTTTTGACCAACCAATTGCGTGTCTTTTGATTTTTTTCAATTGGTATGACAAGGTTGGGCTTTTTTTTTTTTTTTTTTCAATATATATATTTTTTCCCCTTGACAGTGATTCGTTGTATATTTTCATCTTCAAATCACTTGCCGGGTTTTTTTTTCTTACCATAAGGGCTATTATTTAATATATATATATATATATATATATATATATATGTTAAAATGAATAAGACCGAAAATTTTGCGGACCGATTCATTTTTTAAAAATTTCTTTTAAAATATTTACGTTTATCCTTGAACCAACAACAACAACAACAATATATATATATATATATATATATATATATATATATATATATATCCTTGAATTGTGTTGATAGCAAGTTTACCCTGACGCTCGCAATAGTCGATCGCTCAAAGCTGGTCCTCTAAAGTGCGTCCGGCATCCGTGCAGAGCTGATGCAAATCTTTGCTGTTTGTTCAACACTGGTGTGCCCTTGTGGAGGAGTCCATAGTAGAGCTTCGCGTGTGAGTCCCTCATTACTTTTCCAGCAGTGATCTGCATGCCTTGTTTGTCTTCATTGGGGGATTTGTGAAATCGCAGGTAAGTGGCCGTACAGCGGCTGTTTTTTTTTGTTTGTTTGTTTGGGGGTGCTTCCAGGATTTTTTCAACATCACGTAGCTTTTTTTCTATAGATACCTTCTGGCTTTTTCAATATCTCTTTTGTTAGAGAACACGTGGTGCATTCACACAGAAGTATTCAGACAATCAGAGCTTACATGAAATCTCGATTTGATTTATCAGAGAAATCAGATTTCCATAAGATCGAATACTAGCAAATAACAATCCACGTCTTCTTAATGTGTATGGTGACGTCACTTTCAGTAGATGAGATATTGCTGCTGAGGTATGTGAACTGGTCTACTCATCTTAGAGGCTTGCCACTTAAAGCAGATATGTCGCCTTCTTTATTTGCGTTCACGAAGAGACCACTGCCTCCTGCTGATTGTTCCAAGTTATGCTGGGATTGGGCTTAGATAGGTGTACTTGAGAGAAGTTTTTGATAATCTGTGTAGTCAGCGTCAGTTCTTGCTTTTGCTGGATATCCTCAATTTCTTGTCGTTTTCAATGTGAAACCATTTTATATGATTTGATTGATCGGCGTTCGTAGGACGTCATCTAGGCCGATAATGAATGTACAAGTTTCTGAAGTATCTGAAGTAAGACTTCCGCGATGATGTCGAGTAAGTCGGTGTTATCATCGGATGAGCGAAATTTGTATCTTTTAAAAACATCATTATAGCGGTAACAGATTATTTGGGGAGAGCATCTGCTTATCGTCAAAGTCCTGAAGGCGGATGAATAAAAAAGTAGATCCGAGGTGCTCATCACCAAATGTTGGACGGAGGAACTGCAGAAGTAAGTCAACGGCTACGATCAAATAGTTCAGTCAGGAAACTACAGAAGCTCATCTTTTAGGTGACATCTACATCTGAAAAAAATACCATCGAAAGATCGCTATATATATATATATATATATATATACAAGGGGCATACGATAAGTTTCCAGACTTTTTTCGAATGGGCACTTTTATTGATAGAATACATGAAACTCTATCCCCTTCGAAGTAATCTCCACCGGCTGCAATGCACTTGTTGCACCGTTCCAACAACTTCTGCAAGGCCCCATGGAAGTCCTCTTGTGTCAGCGTGTCAATGACCTTCGTCAAAGCCTCTTTTATCTCCTCAATTCTCTCATAACGACAGCTTCTGAGGATAGGGAATAACCAAGACTTACAGGGAGCAAGGTCTGGATTATACGGAAGGTGAGGAATTGTCTTGATGCCCATCTTGGTCAAATTGTCTGTGACAAAGAGGGAATTGTGGACCTGTGTATTGTCCTGGTGGAAATGACACTGAGCCGATTTGAAGAGTGCTGGCCTCTTCCGACGGAATCTCTTCCTAAACTCCCTTAAAACCTCAACATAGTAACCCTAACCCTAACCCTTTGGCCAATCAGCTCTGGTGTATTGACTTCCTTACTCCTCCCACACCTCCCATTATCCCTCACAGACCCCTTGCCTTCCTTGAATCTCTTATGCCACTCATAAACTGATGCTCGATTCATGCAAGATGGTCGACAAGCAGTATGAAGCATTCCAACGTTTCTGTAGCATTTTTTCCAAGTTTAAAACAGAATTATATTGCATATCGTTTTTCTAAAGTGTCCTCACGTCCAGATTGTATTTTTGAAATTCACCAGCTGTGACAATCAGGCTTTAGTAGGGTGTATTCCAATTGCTGCTGTAGCTGTTCCTTTGAACCTGAGATCATAAAAATTGGTCAGTCATCTCATAAGATGTATAGCAATAACGTGAATTTTCAAAAGTCTACGACCATTTTAAATGCCCATACGAAAAAAGGTGAGGAAACTTATCGTATGCACCTCGGATATATATATATATATATATATACATATACGTTTATATTTCAGAGTTACGTTGTTGTAGGGATGGATAACAACCAATACCTAATAATATCCACTTCGATTTTGCAATAATCTACAAAAAACAATATTCTGGTATCTTTCTTTTTGTAGAAAACTGGATTTTTATCGAAAAAATGATAGAGTGTACTTATTTATGGGCTATACAGTAAGAGCGTTTGGAAGTGTTGATTTGTTTGCAGACGTAATAAATTTTCTGAAATATTTTGGCAAAGCACGCAAAAATTGCTCGAATTTCTGATTTGACATCTGTTCAAATACGTATTTATTTTGTTTTTGTTTGTTTGTTTTTTTCGTTTTTTTTAGTTAATCTTTTTGCTGTTTTCTCGGCATTCAAAATTCTTGTGCGTGAGATAGATAGATAGATAGATAGATAGATAGATAGATAAGAACCAAATTATATAGATTGATAAATAGATTGATAGATAAATAAATAGATAGAAACAAAATGAAAAAGAGATAGATCGATAGATAGATTGTGAACAGACTTAGATAGATAGATAGATAGATAGATAGATAGATAGATAGATAGATAGATATATCGTGCATTATAAGTACAAACCAATTTGTAAGTTTGATGCTAGCTCTTCGAATTAATTACTCGCTGACATTTCTTGACGATGCTGTTTATGAAGATGTTTAGAGGAGATTAAATTTACTAAAAAGTAAAAAATGAAGAAGAAAAAAACAATCTTTAAAACTGCTGAAAAAAAAGAAACAAAAGTGTCTCAACGACATTCAAAAATAGTCAGGATTTGCCGAAAGAACTTTAATAACACAATATTATCAATTCTCGCATTCATCGTGAATCATTTGTTTGTGAGCCGCGGGATAGAAATCTCTCTCTCTCTCTCTCTCTCTCTATCTATCTATCTATCTATCTATCAGTGTCTATCTCAAATATACAAATACATGAACATACGCATACACACTTGCTCATAATCTCTCTCTCTCTCTCTCCCTCTCTCTCTCTCTCTCTCTCTATCTATCTATCTATCTATCTCTATCTATTTATCTATCTATCTGTCTATCTATCAGTGTCTATCTCAAATATACAAATACATGAACATACGCATACACACTTGCTCATAATCTCTCTCTCTCTCTCTCTCTCCCTCTCTCTCTCTCTCTATCTCTATCTATCTATCTCAAATATACATATACATGAACATAGACACGCACGCACACACACACACACACATATACGCACTCTCTCTATCTCTCTCAATCTCGTACTTGCATACACACACATAAAAGCAAATACACACATGCAATCCACACAGTCGTTCACTTGAGCATACAATCTCACTCTATCTCGTATACATAGACTGATTTCTCATACTCTCTCTTTTTCTTTCTCTCTCTCTCTCTCTCTCTCTCTCTCTCTCTCTTTCTCTCACTCACACACTTAGACTCATCTTTTCTCATCTCTCTTATACTCACACCCACTTTCTCTCTCTCTTACTCTTACTCTCTCTCTCTCTCTCTCTCTATCTCTTTCACAAACACATACACGGACAGATAAACACTCACACGCGCGAGCGCGCGCACGCAGACACGCAAGCCTACATTCTTACACACACACTGACTTTTTAGTGCTTTTACTCTCTCTCTGTCTCTCTCTGTCTCTCTCTCTCTCACTGACTTTTTAGTACTTTTACTCTCTCTCTCTCTCTGTCTGTCTCATACATAAAGACTCACACGCACATACGTAATTTCCCAAACTTTCTCATCTCTCTCTTTCAGACACATACAGACTCTATGTACTCCCTCCCTCCCTCCTTCCCCCTCTCTCTCTCTCTCTCGCTCTCTCCCTCTCTCTCATCAACACATATACTTTCCCGTTTATACACTCGCTCATTTCTCATACATTCCCTCATCTCTGTCTGTTTGTCTGTCTGTCTGTCTGTCTCTTTCTCTCTTTCTCTCTTACTCTATCCTCTCTCTCTCTCTCTCTCTCTCTCTCTCTCTCTCTCTCTCTTTCATACACTCATATACTTTCCCTTTCCTACATTCACACATTTTCTCATACAACCTCTGTCTGTATGTATGTATGTATGTCTGTGTGTGTCTCTCTCTCTCTGTCTCCCACTCTATCTCTCTCTCTCTCTCTCTCTCTCTCTCTCTCTCTTTCAATATTGATGGATAAGAACAAAGGGAGACGTATAGATTTTTCATTCAGATAACAACGTCGAGTTGGTGAAACTTATCAGATTGAATCGCTAAGTAGTTTGGTGCTTTTTCACAGAACGCATGTTATTGTTCGGGTTAGATTAATATGACCTATTCCTCCTGGAAAAGTATCAATGCCAGATACTAAATAGGTGACACTTATTGAAAAATAGAAATAACACACATACATACACACACACATACAAATATACATACATACATATACGCTTTGGAAAGGTATTAAGCCCTTAACCTCTCAGCAATGGCTTAAATAGTATCATTACTGTTCTTCTACAAGATAGGTCAGATAACTAAATATCAATTTTATTTTTTGTCAAAGAATTCCATGATGTATTCTTCAAAGTTAGGAAACTCAATAATATTTCCCTCTGCATAGTTTAGGAAAAATTTTTACCATTCATTTATATGGTTTAATCTACTTTATTTCGGATATGTTTTATGAAGGTAAAATTTTCAGCTATGAGATAAAAATGTTTAGCGGCCCAGCGGTTAGAGTGTTCGCCAATGGCCCGGGAGACCTGGGTTCAATCCCAGGTCGAGTCATACCAAAGACTTTAAAAATGGTACTTGATACCACCTTGCTTAACACTCAGCATTATAAGGTACGGTTCAAGGGTAAAGTGGAGCAATCCTGGGAATGGAGTAGCGCCCTCCCCTACACCTTGGTGTAGTAGCTATCGAAAAGGGAGCCTTCGGGTCACCCTCGACTATGGTCGCTAACTTTACTTACTGCTAAATAAAAAGTGAATATTCTATAAGTGCGATAATTCATAATGTTTACATAGGGTAGCATAACGTCTCTGTTGATCTATTGTTTAGCTTTCTTGTAATATCTAATGTTTTGAGATGCAGAAATATTAGCCTGTTATGTGTTTTAAGACGTTTATTTTCATCTTTGTTGTTTTTTAAACAATGTTCTGACTGATATATTCTTTATACTTCCCGATTATTCTGAGATTTATAATACTATTTCACATGTGTGGGGATTAAAGAGAAATTTTCAAAAATAAATGCAAAAAGTAACAGTTTGCTAGGAGGCCTCTGACAGGAAGCGAAATCGGCACGTGCTTTGGCTTACTGGCGCCAAAGATAAATTCTCTTTCACCAAACGTTTACTTCCTCGACTGAAAGGACCTGTTTCTCTCTGCTACTGTTGGGGAGTTCACGTGGTCGCTATGTTCCGGGGCTTAGCGGCAGGCCTGAGACTCCTACTTCAAGCAGCTTCTACTAAACATACCCCCTGAACAACGCGATGGACCTTTAAACTTGTAATTGCCATAAATTATTCCATCATATACTTCAACGCCTTGTCTGGGAAAATACTGGCACGGGAAAATATTCATCACCAGAGAATAGTCGTAACCTACCCCCACAAAAAAAGTCTAAAGGTATCCTCGTTATTTTCTTTTTGTTCTTAATTTTCGTACAGCTTTCACGAACAAAAAGAAGACAACAAGCGAATGGGGTCATAAAAAGAAGAACAAGGAGTTAGACACAAATCCCAGAATTTAAAAAAACAACAATAACAATGAAGCATTTACCACAAACAACTCCTTCAAATAGCCCATACATATTTTTTCTGATTGGTGCTATCATTTTTATTTCTTTTATCACAACTTCCGCGGCGATAGAGTCCTTAGCCGTCTTTGGTTTTATGGAGTGTCCGGTCTTTAGATTGCACTTTATTTTTTTGTTTTGGCTGAAAGATCTTACATGACAAATTTAAAGAAAAATCAACTTTTCTTTAAAGTTTAAACTTGAAATAAAAAAGAAAACCTCTATTAAATATAAAACAATTAAATCAAGCCAAGTAGAACACTTGTAAAATGATAAAATGTTGTAGTATCATCGGTGTAATGAGCGTAAGTGGAATCGATAGGGAAAGTTCGCTAAGTAAAAGAAGCAGTACAAATTATATGAACATATGAACGCATAAAAAGGCTGAAAGAAACTAATATATTGGTAGTAATGTCATGTTAAAAAAAGCTAAATTTAAAATATTTGGTTCATAAATTGTTTGAAAAATAAAGTTTCTCCTTCTGAAACATGTGTAACATAATAAACAAATGATACTTGATCGCAGATAGATAATTTATCAGAAAAGCCAACAGCCGGAAGAGAGACGAGTCAATAAAAGTAAACATCTCTTTCAGTAGGCTACGTGTAACAAGATATGCTTAATCTAGCACTCTTCACCATGTTTTGCCGAGGTTACCAGCAATGGCTTACTAAATAGAAACGGACAGTAGCCAGATGATGCTACACACCTGTCGTAGAAAAGGAAGTAGGGTGATCTCTGAACCCTTGTATAAGACGAGAGATTCCTTGATTCTGCCTTACTTATTAATTGGCTGGGGTACGAGGAGACAAATTTTGCGTGAACGGAAAACGAAGAACGAATCAAAGATACGAGAAGTGTCCTGTTCCTAAAAGAACCCGCACTTTGTGTCAGTTATTTTTTTTTTTCTGTTCTTTCGGTCCTCAGAGGCTAAACTGAAAGAATTAACCGATAGAGGTCCTAATGCATAAAACAAGTTGTGTTTTTGTGTTTTTTCCTCCCTATCCAACGATTAAACATGTCTGACATACACTTTGGTGTAAAAAGATAAGGTCACCACGACAAAACGCAGAAATTTGGATTGATCCACTTTTTTCTTTCAAAAATTCATATTTTTATAAACATAATTATTAATAAAATTGTCTATTAAAAAATCTTTTGAAAAATGTTTTTCTTTGATTATTATTTCAGTAAATATTAAAATTAGTATGTTGCAAAAAGATAAGGCCAACTATGAATTTATTAAATAAAACAAATCAACTCACAGATTTTTATGTTGAGATTAATCTTTATATAAAAATTAGCAATAAAAATTAAAAATAAATCATGGCAATTCTCTTACAGATCACGAGAAAGGAATGATCGATGCTTTTGAAAAAGATGGGCATTCTCAACGAGAAATTGCCAAGAAAATCAACAGATCAAGGTGTGCATTTCTTGGCGATTTCTCTTGGCCTTATCTTTTTGCAACATGCTAATTTTAATATTTTCTGAAATAATAATCAAAGAAAAACATTTTTCAAAAAAATTTTTAATAGATGATTTTATTACTGAACACATTTATAAAAATATGAATTTTTGAAAGAAAAAAGTGGATCAATCCAAATTTCTGCGTTTTTTCGTGGTGGCCTTGTAGCAGTCATTTAAAATCATATCGTTTAAGTCATATTTTCACAAGGAAGACCTGTGGAAATCCCACTGGAGAAAAAACTCAAGAAGAATTATTTGAGTAAGAAAAGATTATTTGTAATTCTATTAAAAATAAATCGTAAGTTTGCCTTTGCAAGAAATGATACAAAAATATATAATCACAATCTATATAATATTAATTCACATATCCGTTGTTAGTATTTAATTCTACCGAAATTACAAGATCAATTCATAGTTGCATTTTCTATTTTGTGAATAACGATATTGCTGGTACCGGGGAATCTTTGGGCTATTTTTCTTTTTCCTTTAAACTCTTCAGCAGAAATTTGTTAGAGCTTATTTGAACTTCCTCGGGATTCCTAAGATCCTCAACAACCAATATACAATTATCTATGTTTACTATGCTACTTAGTGTGAATAGATGAAATTAGCAAAAGGCAATTTCATCGGAGGTGAACGCTGAGTTTGATTTGAAGAAGGAACATTTATGTAGAAGACAACACCAATAGATTGAAGGGGAGGGGAAAGCAATATCCCACTTGATGACGGAGTGGGTATGGGGATAAGTGCAACATACAAACGAACGAAATACAAGCAGAATAAAAATATAGATTTCTAAAATTTAAACTGCAGAGTAAGCAATGAGGCATTAAACGCAGCTTAAAAAACGGTAAATGTCAGTGAAAAATGACATTTATAACGGAAAATACACATATAGATCCAAGAATTGTGCTTAATATGCCAAAAATATAATTATTTGTGTGCATAATTTGTGGGTTTTGATTTGGCTAAAAATCAAGGGTCAACATATACACGAGGCGAAAAGTAATTGTGATTTGCCCCCAAACTCAAAAGTTCAATCTATACGGAAAGCATATCATAAATGAAAGATTTCACAAAAATCAAGGGTCAGCTTATGCATGAGGTATATCAGAAAATATCTATTGACCAAAATGTGGACTCAACCAATACAAAAAAAAAAATTAATACGTGTATGTACAATAATTTGATAATTTTACTAAAAAATATTTTTTTTACATTTAAGTTGGTTGGTTGATAGATTAGTTGGTGGGCTGGTTGGTTGGGTTTTTTTTCTTTGTTTAATGGTAAATCAAACTTTGTGGGTTATTTGATAACGAAGATTTCCTTTTTAAAGAACAGTAATGGTGCTTATCTAACCCATCAATGGCGAGGCATAAGGAGGTCCATACCTTTCTCCAGGGTATTAGTCTGAAATGGAATATGACAGTGAGACCGGCGTTCGAACTCACTTGCTCTGATGCCACAGTCTTGCACATTAACCACTACATCACGAGAAATTCTCCCTTCACTTATCCAAAAGAATTGTTCACGATTTACTAAACATACCCCTTACTAAACGTATCATCGTTGTATAGCCACATAATAAATATGTATATATACACATATACACGCAGTATACATATTGACGCTGGGCGATGTTCTCTCTACCGCATCTTGTCTCTAACTCATCTGATCTCTAACTGCTGACTTCCAGTCCTCACCGAGTTATATAATAGTTCAACGTCCACCTTCTTGTGGGCGTCACAATTGCACCCATTCAACCCATCCACGGCCAAGGTTATAATTCTGTTATTTCTCGACCGGATGCACCTGTTATTTACATGGGTGCATTTCCTATTTTGACAGCCCAGACGGGTCGTAGGCCAATATACAACATCATTTTTCGTCTGTATTTTTAAATCATTTTATTTCAAGGAAGATTCAAAGTTTTGCAATATTTGTCCGCGTACTTTTTTGCAGTCTACATTATGTGACCAAAGAAGTTCAAGCTGTTTGTGGTAGTATTGTGGTAGTTGGTGCGCTGACACATTGTTCATTGCTTCACTCTTTGTGTAACTTAAAAGCCAAACAGATGAACGTACTACGTAGTCAAATTTGAGGGATTAATTTTTACGAGTTTAAACTGGGCAATAACATCGTGGAAGCAACCAAAAACGTTTGCTGAATGAAAGATGAAGGAATAATACAGTAACCAGATGTTTCAAAAGATATCACTCAGGTGGCAAAAACCTTGACGATCAAGCGAGGTCAGATTGGTCTAAAACTGCGGATTCTGATGTTCTACAAAGTACAGATGCAAATCCATTTCACTTTGTTGACTTATGCTAAATAAAATGTTAGAAATAGAACTGTTTGTTCATTTAACTGTGTGTATCTAAAAAAAAAAGTGTTAACAAATCATATATCTAATAGATATGTATAAACAGGATTTGGTATTAAATAACCAACAGTAATTAATATGCCAGAAAACCAAACCAAATAGATAATTAAAATGTAATCAGTTATTTACAGCAGGTTGATCTCGTCAAATTTGATAGTGCCAGATGTCAGTCTCTAGTATCTCGATCAATTAGAGTAGCTATCAGAGTTATGTAGGCTTTTCAGGGACGAGTGATCAAAAATAAAATTTGCGGAAAGCTTTCTTTTTTTTTTTATTGTTGTTTAATTTCTGATTCGTAAAGTTTACAGGCGGTTGTAGAATAACGATCTCAATAGATTTGGTGTTAGGTAACCAAATTTCGGATGAAAAAATAAAAGTTATCTCAGAAAGAAAATATCTAAAAAAATAAAAAATAATGGATGATGCTTCATAAATATTCCAGATAATATTGGCGCGTATTTACTTATTATCAGAGAATGAGGATTTTTGATTATTGCGAAGAAAAGCAACTTAAATTTAAATGAAAGAAATAATAGCAAAATATAAGTTAAAATTGTTGTACAGAAAGAAAGGGATCAAAATAAAAACAATAACAATAGAATTGATCAATTGATTGATTGATTTTAACGACATGACAATCCATCAAGGTTTTTTCATGCCTACGGGTTAAGATATTGTGTTCGTTGTATGATTTAGTTTAGTTTCCTTTTTTAATGGCATATCAAACTTTATGTCTTATTTAATGCCACAGTCTTACTTTTAGAAAAACAGTAGCCGTACTATTTTACCCAAAGCAGAGGGAATGAGGAGTTTTATACAAAAGGCATTCGTCCTAAATTGAACGCAATAGTGCGTTTTTAAGTGTGTTTTTGCACACAGTTATATGATATCAAGTATTCTCACCTGATGCAAATAATTTGTAAACAGTTGTTGGGTTTCAAGTATTCCTATCTAATACTAATAATCAAATGGTTTCAAGTAATTATATCAATCTACTAATATTCATTTGTTGCAAACAGTAACACTATTTCAGTTAGCTAATGATAATCCTTTGTAAACAATTATTGACTCAAGAAAATATTATCATATCAAATATTAGTTATATACTATCAAGCATTTCTATGGATCTGAGAGTAATGACAATGAACTTAGTACTCCACATTCCCCAGATCTCTTGAGCTAGAGCCTCACCTTCAGATGCCATTTTGCGTCATACCAAGGAGACTTCATGTTGGTGCGGTCATAATACTCAGCCAGAGATACAGTCAGTATATTCTAAGCCCGACTTACAGAATGGTCTAGGATACTATCGAGTCAACATGCAGGTTATGAAAATCAGTCAATAAAAGTAACATTTTCTCTTTCACGAATACATATTCAGAACTTCAGTGTAGATATTTTGACTCTATTCTCAACACCTAGAATAAAGAGACTGCATCACTAGCTGAAAAGTAATACTCCCACCAAATAGACGGCTTAAGAATTTTGCTTTAGATTTTACTTTGTTTAATGGCATATCAACTTTGATAGCTTATCTAATACCAAGACCATTTTTTCACAAGACCAGTAGTGGTATTATTTAATTAAGATTTTGGGCAATTAAGGAGTTCATGCCTTTCTCTAGGGTATTCAAAAAATGAACGTAATCGCGCGACTGGGGTTCAAACTCAGTGGAATATCGTATTCCAGCATGTTAAACAATGCATCACACGGACGAATCTCGTGGTAACGCACCGTTTACGTAGCTATAGAAAGTGTGTATTCACTCCTTCGTTCCCATTACTCCCAGTTCCACTCTGACCTAGAATAATAGTATCTGTTCCTGCCTATGTTTCCAGTACATGTGTTTGAGATAATGAAGTGTTTATCTGTTTGAAATGATTGTGATATATTTTTGTACCGTGTATTATCAGTGACTAAAACCGTTTAAATGTCTTCGGCGTAAAATAACCCATCAAGGTTTGATATGCCGTAAAACGAACTAACAAACTAGCCATCAATATTTCTGATCGTTTGCTTAATCTGAAAAAAGACATGAGCAATCAAAATAATATCTGCTCACAAAATGTTCGCTTCTAATCGGTGAGGCTTAGAATACACTGACTGTTTCCCGCCCCTGCAGAGGGGTAAAATGCCCCTAAAAGTGTATGACACTAAACTGCATCTGATGATGAGGAAACAGTTAATAAAATATGGGTAGTAAGGAGTACCCGTTTATTGCTATTACTCCCAGGCCAACACGTACTCGGAGTGGTAGTATGCGTTAGGATCAAATGTATGGGATAATATATGTTTGCAAATTATTTGTATTTGATAGGAATACTTGATACCGTACATGCAATTCCTTTTAAGTACATTTTCTTGAAGTTATAATTACTTACTCTGATTTTTATTTGTGACTGAAAATAATTCAACTGTGTTTAAATGATTTATATTAGAAATAAATAGTTAATATCATATAATATTGCAAACAAATGATTAAAGAGAATAGGAAAATGTGTAATAAAAAGCATTGAAAAATTCTTACGATTATAGTCAAATATTTACAATTTATCCCCATTTTGAAATGGAATAATCAATGAAAAGCTGATATATCCATATTTACCCAACCCCTCCACATGGGCAGGGTATGACACAAGGTCAATTTTTAAGTAGAGTTTAACAGGTTTGAATTCAGAGTTTTCCTTCTCCTAGACTAGTTGCCTCACCAAGGCTGATATATCGATAGACAAGTAAAGCTAACCAATCTAATCTTAGCTGTGATAGCCTTTAGGCAACCCCTATCCTAGCCCAGTCAGTTGGGGTTTGCAGAATTCATCGACTGGATCTTGCTGAGGGGTAAGACTCCCACAACAAGTGTCCAAGATATGACACTAAAAAATCGGATGGTAAGGCTCCAGTAATGCTAGAGTTATGGGAATGCAGAGTGCCCCTTCATTCCTAATGCTCCCAGGTCCACTCTAGCCTGAAGTAGCAGCGCCAGATAGGTTCTTATCCATATTTACCAACCCCTCCGCTCGGGCAGGATATGACACAAAGTCAATTTTTAAGCGGCGTTAAACAGGTTTGAATTCAGAGTTTTCCTTCTCCTAGACTAGTTACCTCACTAAGGCTGAAGAACCCAGTCTGTCCTACAGATAGGTTCTTATCTGAGAGGCAAATAGAACTAAACTGTTTAATCACGCTAAACTAAATTGTTTGAAATTAACAGTTTCTACGTTCAATTGTGTGTAAACAAAAAACTGTACTTATACTCTAGTGAATAGTTTGAAATAAAATTAGTTGATCATTTTAATCTGTGTAAAAACGACAAATGTTTTACTGAATTGTTAGTGATACATAACAATACTTGAAACCATTTAACTTTGTTGAGATTCTAAACTGAATTGTTTGAAGTAGAACTGTTTTGATATTTAAACTGTGTACTTATGCAAAACTGAATTGTTTGCAATAGAACTGTTTATATGTATAAAAATGGATTTGGCATTAAATAACATAAAATGGTTGATATGAGACAAAACTAAGCTAAACTAAACCAAATACCTATTTCTTCATCCACTGGTTTGAATTCGAAGGTTTCCTTTTTCTAGACTGGTTGCCTAACTGAAATTAAAGAACTACTATCAGCCCATAGGTTGGGTGGGGGCGAACTAATGCGTTCATAACTTTCCTAAAAGCATTATTTCAAAAAGAAATGATGCAAACGGCTTTTCTATGATTTGAACTCGGTTCCCCAATATCATATTCAACGACAATAACCTTTGTGCCCGTGGTGTAATGGTTATCGTCGTAGGAAATGGACACGTCGACACGAGTTCAACTCCTGGACGAGACTGAT
>OY757922.1:4127276-4207276 GCA_963585895.1 Sepioteuthis lessoniana | reverse complement strand
TACTAGACTAAGCCATCTTTTAAATAAGCAGGCACCGTATCAAATATGATTTTATTAACCTTTACCCTATGTGCAGGATACAATATGTGATCTACTTTATGTCGTGTCCAAGGGTTAAAAACGTTCTATTTAGTACGTGTTTACCTCACCACCAGTGACCAACGTCTGACTAGGATTGTTAGTGAGATAGGAGGTAAGTGGCCGTAAAGCTGCTGTTTTGTGGAGTTCTGCTTTTAGGATTTTTCCAAACATCACGTAGTATTATTGTGTATTTCCCATTTCGCTTTTCTTCCATTCATTATATTAGTGTCCATGTGGTGTATCCATACATAAGTACTAACACAGCTCGGATGAAATACCGTTTTATTTCAACGGAGAGATCACCTTTCCCTACGATTAACAGCCTCTCAACAGCAGTCTACACTTTCTAAATACGTATGTTAGCGCCGTTTTCTCCAGATGAGATATTCATGCAGAGGTATGTGATATTGTCAACTAATTTCAGATGCTTGCCATTTATTGTAGAGTTGGCTCAATCTTTTTTTTAAAACACATGGACTTTCTTTTATTTGTATTCTCGTAGAGACCAATGCCTCTTGCTGCTTTCTCCTGGTTATTCCGCAGGGATTCAGCTTGGGCAGGTGTATTTACAAGAAGTATTTGATCACCTGCGTAGTCTGCATCCGTCCTAGTTTCTGCATGATGTCGTCTGCTTCTTGCCTTTTTTTTATTTGTTACCATTTACTTTTATATGATCCCTTGATGTTCATAGAACATAAACTAGGTCGTTAATAAATATCTATGTTGCTCATGTATCTCCTTGCAATACTCCAGTTACAATGCCAAAAAAAGTCAGTGTTACCTTCAGGTGAGTGAATCATGGCTTTCATGTTTTTGCAAAGCATCATTATAGCGGTGACACTTTCTTTGGGGAGACTATATGCAAGTAGAATTTACTTCATCTTTCCTCTCAATATGAAATCAAATTCTTTAGAGAAATCAACGAACAATAGAGTTACTTCAAGAATTTTTGCACGTTATCCTTCCATGATTCGATGGATAGTTAAAATCTTTGAAGTTATTCGTCAATTTCTCCGAAAACCATTCTGATTTCTCCTAAGAATTTACTTGACTTCATGTCGGATTCATTTGAGAAGTAGGACATTATAAACCTCAGCAGCTTTGACAATACGTCTTATTCCTTAGCAGTTTTTCGTGATTTCAACTTCAACTTTCTTGTGGAAGAGGAGGATACAGCTCTTTGTTCATTTCTCTATTGTGTCTTGTTAAAACACAGCGTTGCATAATCGAAGAAGTAGGTCGTCAAATTTTCTTTTTTTACATACTTCAGAAAGTATTTCTTCGGGTCCTCCCACTTTTCTGTTTTTAATTCTTTTTCTGTGATGCATGAATCTCTCTTTGGTTAACTTGATGGTTAAGTGGCTATTTATAATTTTTGGTTGGTCAATCAGAGATTTCAGGAGAGTTTCCAATCAGATTCTTGAAATGTGTTTTTCCATTACTGAAGTATTTCTTCTTGGCTGACAGTGTTTAGTTTCGCTCTTGAGGTGCTATTTCTTCCACTTACTTTATATTCTGTCTGGTATGTTAATCATGATAGTTTATTTTCTATCGAGTTTCTCATTTTATTGATTTGGCCTTCAATGTATTATAGTTGTTCTTTTTGTTAAGATATTGTCTGCTTCTCTGGGTTTTGTTGAATTTCTGTGCATTGACATAGCTAAGTTGCTTTTATTAAGTAAGTATTTTTTCATGTTATCTCAATTTCCCTAAGTAATATTAACTCCCATAGAACACTTGGCTCTTATTTTGTTTGGTATGCACTCAGCTGCTGCTTCTATATGAATGGTAGTAATGTCATTCGAAGTCTGTCATTCAGATATCTCCTGTAAAGAATCGAATTGGTTTACTGTCAATGTATATGTATACTTATATCATAACTACTAAGTGAGAACCAACCATATTGTGAAGCTTAAGCAGTTTGTTTCTTATTTCTCCTAAGATTCAAGCAAATCTTTGGAGCGACCATTCTGTGATCGGAAGATATTTCAAAAGAAGCCTATTTCTAACAGTTCAAAGCACAATTTGTCCACTTCTTGTTTATGAATATATCATCTACCTGTACTTCAGAGTTATTTGGGTGGGTATAGGCCCATAGTTTTCCTTCCTTTTTTTAGAATTCTCTGTTTAGGCATGCAAGTTTGTTCTTGAAAGAAAACTCAGTTTGGTATTTACCATTTCTGTTTGGTGAGATGCGCAAGCATATTTTATTATTAACTACTTTGCTTAGCTCGTTCTATGATCTCTGGCATTAGTGGGTCTATAACAAGAGATTATCGTTACGCAGAGATTACCATGTTGTACACATACACTTTGCTTGGATTTTCTCTCTGCTGTTCAGTTATTTTATGGCCCAAAAACTTAGAAACATTCCTACACATCCAATGGCGATATTGACAGAGTTTTTCTATGCAGATGTCGATCCCTCATTGGGATCGTGACATTTTAGTTCTGGTCCGTTATGGCAATGTCAATGTACCTGTGCACAAATGATGTCAATATTCAGCCTGGTTGCAGTTAATGTAAACTCAGCTAGCTGTTTTATTGACATTAGTGTTCTAAATGTTCCAGTCAGGAAACTGGCAATCAACAAGAACATGATGATTTGTCAGGGATGGCCTGTAAGTCTCGCTCAACCACAGCCTTCCAGAAATTCAAGAAGATACAGTAGAAGAAAAGTGTAACTCCTTCGAATAAATTTAGTACAAGGTATCCAGCGCGAAACTTGGTTTGCAATAAGAAAGTACGAAAACTGGTTTGACGGAAACAGCATGGGGATGGAAGAGGTTATTATCAACGGGAACCTCGCCAGGAATACCATATTCAGTAAGAACACCAAGTCTGCTAAGGCCAGATATAGAACATGCTGTCACCTTCTCAGACAGTGATGCAAAGAACTCAAAAATAAACGATGGCTGACAAAAGCTGCTGAACTCCAGACTTTTGCAGGTTCTAATGACCAATAAAAATTTGATAAAGTCTGAAAGCCGTGTGCGGACAAAGAATGAACGACTCAGAACAACTGCTAGCTCTCAACAACAAAAAATAGTCACAGAGATCCACCAGTTTCTTGCAAGGTGGATAGACCACATTGTCACACTGCTCAATGAACCATCAACAGTGGAACAAAGTGCGTTGACAACATGGAACAAAAGTCACCCCAACTCTGCATGTGTAAACTCCCTTACCTAGATGAAGTGAGTAAGATTATCTCAATGCCCAACGACGCAATGTCTCATCGTGCAGACGGAGTGCATCCGAAAGGTACTAAGAAAAAAGAAAAGAGGCTTGTCGTGATACTGTACACCTCCATAAAAACGCATGGGAAAACTTGCAAGTCTATGCTGACTAGAAGGACGTCCAATAAGTAACCATCTTGAAGAAGGAAGGCAAAGCAGATGACGGCAACTACCGCGGAATCTCGCTTTTCTCCATACCAGAGAAAGTGTTCGTCTGCATACTGCTCAATAGCCGTTCAACCCTAGTGGAGGATTTCTTACCTAGGCGTAATGCTGGTTATGCACAAACCGAAGAACCACGAGCATGATCTAGAAACAAATACAGGAAAAATGCATTGAACAGAATATGCCCCCTTACATAATATAAGTCAATTTCTCGAAAGCCTTCGACACTGTGAACAGGGAGGCACTATTGAACATCCTACGGAAACTTAGGGAGCTATAACTACTTCGTTCAGGTCGTACCTTCTTTGCAAACAAGAATGAATGTATCAGTCAGCTTAAGAGGAGAACTCTCAGAACAAGTGAGATTGGGAATGGAGAGAAACGGTGTCATGTTCTCATCCCCTTACTCTTTCCGATTTTTCTCTCTATGATTTATCTAATGCCTTCACTGATTCCATTCAAGGAAGATGGATAAATCGTGGGCAAATTTGCTCAATACCAATCAATTTACGTCTGGAAAGACCAAAAATATTCAGTTACACGAGCTCATAGCTGCTGACGACAATGCCTTTGAGACACACAAAGATGCACAGAAATTAATCTTCCGTTTGTCGAAATCTCTAAAACCATTTGGAGTAAAAATTAACATCAGGTAAACCAAGGTTAAGTAGCAATCTATTCCAGAATCTCATGACATTAGCTAATGCATGCAAATAGAAGGCCAGGTACTAACCCAAGTAAATAAATTCAAATATCTTGGCTCCAAGGTCTTTAACTGCCTGCAGAAGCTAGTCTGGTTCAACAAAGACCTCTCCATAAAAACTAAATATGCAGAGTACCATGCCAAAGTTCTCTCAAACCTTCTGTACGGCGCCGTAACTAAGTCGGTATACAAGATCAATAAATAAGTTTCCAGACTTTTTTTCGTATGGGCACTTTTATTGATAGTACACACATGAAACTCTAGTCCCCTTCCAAGTAATCTCCTCCGGCTGCAAGTCCTCTTGTGTGATTGTATCAATGACCCTCGTCTCAGCCTCTTTCGTCACCTCAATTGTCTCATAACGACGACCTCTGAGCTTAGTGAATAACCAAAAGACACAGGGAGAAAGATCTGGACTATAGGGAGGATGAGGAACTGTCTTGATGCCCATCTTGATCAAATAGACAGTGACAAGGATGGAGTTGTGGACTGGTGCATTGTCATGCTGGAAATGCCACTAACCCGATTTGAAGAGTGATGGCCTCTTCCCTAGGAATCTCTCCCTGAACTCCCTCAAAACCTCAACATAGTAACCCTAACCCTAACCCTGTGGCCAATCAACTCTGGTGTCCTGACTTCCTTACTCCTCCCACACCTCTCATCATCCCTCACAGACTCCCTGTCTCCCTTGAATCTCTTATGCCACTCAAAAACTGATGCTCGATTCATGCAAGATGGTCGAAAAGCAGTCTGAAGCATTCCATACGTTTCTGTGGTATTTTTTCAAAGTTTAAAACATAATTTTATTGCATATCGTTCTTCTAAAGTGTCCCCACGTCCAGATTTTATTTTTGAAATTCCCCAGCTGTGACAATCAGGCTTTAGTAGGGTGTATTCCAATTCCTGTTGTAGCTGTTCATCGGAACCATAAATCATAAAAATTAGTCAGTCATCTTATAAGATGTATAGCAATAACATAGTAAATTTTCAAGAGTCTACGACAATTTTAAATGCCCATAAAAAAAAGTCTGGAAACCTATTGAATGCACAATGTATCTTATACAAATAATAATAAGTTTACTATAATACCAAGAACACTAGTTCTATTTGACGCATTTAAGCGACTCTAAGAGGTACTACCACCCTGGGTCAAAGTGGACCTGGGAGTAATGACAATGAAGACTTACTCCATATTTCCCGTAGCTCTAAGACAGGAACCTTAACACCAAATGTTGTTTTATGTCCTACACACATCACTCATTTGGAATGGTGGTGTGATACATTTATAGAGGTGCAGTTGACGTATTCTACAACCCCAGCAGTCAGTGCCGACCCTACAAACTATACACCTGAGGAAGGGCGGTGAATGAATCAACTAAAACAAGAAATATTAAACAAAGAAATGTTTCTGTCATCCTGTTAACTCAAGAAAATATCTTGATTGACATAGAACCAAGCAAAGTAATCACTAATATATATATATATATATATATATATATATATATATATATATATATATATATATATATATATATATATATATATATATATATATATATATATATATATATATATATATATATATATATATAGTTATCGTCATAGGAAAAGGACACGGTGACACGAGTTCAAATTCAGGACGAGACTGATTGCAATTCACATAGCAATAATACCCTTGGGAAAGGGATTAATCCAATTATTCTTCCTCCGGCTATGGGTAAATAGTAGGGCAGACTAGGTTCTTCAGCCTTGTTGAGGCAACTAGTCTAGGAGAATGAAAACTCTGCATTCAAACCTGTTAAACTCCGTTTAAAAATTGATCTTGTGTCATATCCTGTCCGAGAGGAGGGGTTGGTAAATATGTATGTAATCATTTTTTGTTGGTGAATTCCAATGTTGAAGAATTTGGTAATAGATAATGTTTCTGTTCGAAATGGAAATTTATTTTCAAGACAGATTTCATATACTAAGTGTACTAAAAAGTGGATTTTTTTTTTTTTTGGCTCATAGATTAGAATATTTTGGGAACGAATTGCCTAATCTGATCAAAAACAGCGATAGTATAAAACAAAAAATAAAATTAAATATAATATCAGAAATGAAAAAAAATGGTAAGAAAAAGAAATTAAGATGTCATTATTGGGAACTATCGGTTGAATAACTTTTTACCAAAATTCATCTCTATATAGATATTGTATTAATAGTGTGTATCTGTGTGCAAAGCTTCTTTTTAAAGGTTGATGTGAGAAGATAGTAAAAAGCGGAGATGTCCAAGGAGTCATAAAAAATAAATAGATAAATATATCTAACAAATGGAAAATATATTCTATCTTCAAGGATTGGATTGGTTTCGGTTATTTCATTAACTTTATATCAAGAAAATTAATTTTTTATAAAAATAAAAAATAGGACTGTTCATATTTATGAAAGTTACAGTGAAGACTAAGAATATATTTTATACTTTAGGGGTGAATTCAGGTCAGATTGGAAAGACGGATTTTTCAGATTCTTACAGAAGGCTGTAGGATTGGTCAAATAAATAATACGAAATAATGATGTATCCAAAAGCAAAAATGATAGAAATTAAATATTGTCGGCCATATTAATTTTAGTCTTATCATCAACCTATATATAAAGTAAATTGTTCCGATTGTTTAACATCAGTATATGATCCTTTGAATTGCTACCCGAACCAAAGAAATATTTAATAAACTCATAGAGAAGGATTTTTTTTTTATATCGATGTCATATTTTCGATTTATTTGGAAGTCAATGTCATAACTACAAAAGGTAATATCTGTACATTAATACGGACAAAATTGTATGTTTGTTAAGATATAACATCATTTGATGCAGGTTGATGTCATTTAAGTTTTAACAACCCTTCATAAACAATTTTAGTTTCAAATAATTATTCTTAATACAAATATTTTACGATTTATAAGTTTTTGTGATTTAGAGTTATGTGATATCAAGTCTTCCTATCTAATAAAAAATGTTTGAATAAAGTTGTAAAGGGAGAATAACCTTGACGTAATGGTTAACGTGCTGGACTGCAACTGCGTAGAAAGTGAGTTCAAACTATAACGTCCACTTTTGGACAAATATAGAAAGATCTGGATACTCTCACCCCCAAACAATGAATTAAATAGTACTACTTCTGTATTTCTACAGGGATAATCTTGGAATTACATAAGCCGCAAAGGTTTATATACTATTAAATAAAGAAACCAAATCAAACAGTTATATGGTTTCAAGTATTCTTATCTAATACAGACAATTATATGGTTTGAATTAGTTATTTCTATTTATAACTAGTTATTCAGTTGCACAAAGTTCTATACTTTCAAGTAGCTAATAATAATTACTAAACAACTGCAGGTTCAAGAAATTATTCTTAATACAAATCATTTTGATATCAAGTATCCCTTTCAAATGCAAAGAATTTACACATAGTTGTATATCAGCCATTCCCATCTAATACTGATATTTTAAGCATTTTTATATAATTTATGTATTTTTATATAATAATAATCATTTCTTTGCCAATAGGTACATGGTTTTAAGTAACATTAAAAATTATCCACCGTAAAGAATTATAGATTTAAGTAAATGTTCTTAATACAAATAATTTGCCCAGTTAAATTTTATCACATTTTTCTATTGAAAACGAATCATTTTTTTAATTGTTCTATTTCAGCTATAGGTGGGACCCAGACAGATCTGGGCGTAATGATAATAAAGAGATGACTCCACACTCCCCATATCTCTGGAAATCGAGCTTCACCATTAGATTCAATATTCTAGTATAGACAAGACATACCTTCTTGATAAGAATAATAACGATACTTACGAGTATAAACTGAAATAGCAAAAATATAAAAGAGAAATATGAAGAGAAGATCCTTGTTCGAACACTACATGAAATAGGATTTAAGTCAGCTAAAAAGAAAATCGCATAAACAAAGGAACATAAGGAGGAAATTCTGGCGCATGCTCAAAGATGACTCAGAAACCGTATCGATAAAAAAAATGATTATTACACATGAGAAATGTTTCGAGCTCGCTGTTTACGGTAGATGTTGAGTGTGGTCAAGAAAGCGTCTGTCTATTATTGTCAAAAATCTAAGGAAGAAGGTGTTAGATCTGCATTATCTCGGTATCTACATCTCATTTATTGAAAGTGATGTCAACGCATGCATAGGAAAAGTATGAACCACTTTTGACTGGTTATTGATGATATGGAAAGCTGATATTCCAGGCTGTAGCTATTTCAGTACTACAGTATGGTTGTACCACATGGACTCAAACTAAGCGAATGGCAAAAATAGCTGGAATCTTCTGCCGTTTTGAACAAATTCTCTCATAGCACCCAGCAAAACAGCAGCTGTACGGCTACTTCGTATTTTACAAATTATCAAAGACGGAGAAGACATACTGGACGGAGCTAGGGTAGTAAAAACAAACCCATAAGGAATGTTGTATTATGGACTCCTACACATTCACACATTAGATAACTAGCAAAAGCTTACATTAATCAGCTATATGCTGACACTAGATATCGTCTAGAAGACTTTCTAGGAGAGATGGACGATAAGAACAGATGGCGATAGAGAGAAAGAGAGAGAGAGAGAGAGTGAAGGGAATCCGTTGTGTCGACACGCTTCAATTAGGATGATGATGATGATGATGATGATGATGATGATGATGATGATGATGATGATCTTTATCAACAGAAACCTGTGATTAAAGTTGCTGAAAGAACGTCAGAACATATAAAAGTACAAAGGACCTCTAAAGAACAAAGGTCTACCGTATATATAAAAAAGTGATGGGAAATGATTTCATTCAACAAAAGATAGCTGCAATATTTTGGTAGCGAAAACAACGAAAGAATGGACATGTCAAGCCGGAATGACCTGTAAGAAGCCCAGAATTACATTTAATAGAAAATATATGGGAGATGTTCGTTCGAATTTGTTTATGACGACTGAGTTATAACAAAAGATGTCCAACTATTGAAACACATAATAGCTTCCTAAAGAAGGCTATTCAAAATACAGAAAGATATTATCAATATATTCGAATAAATTAAATGAAAACTATCTACCTACATACCTATCTATCAAGCTATCTTAGTCTGTTTGAATGTATCTCATTTTATCCCTCTCTCTCTCTCTCTCTCTCTCTCTCTCACACACACACACACACACACACACACACACTATATATATATATATATATATATATATTGGTTTCAAAAAGGAATGTAAACATAAATTTGATAAGTAATGGATTTAAAAATTGATTAAAATAAAGCCTGTGGCGCTTTTCAGGCAATACTTTTCAAATGAAGGCAATCACCCGTAAATAACAAGTGGACGCTTGAAATATTGTGAAATATTATCTCAAAGAAGAGAAGAAGGAAGAAAAAGGATGAATTTAGAGTGAAAAATCCCTCAATCACTCGAATTTATGAATGAGTTTCATCTCCCTAAATCGATTGGTTGCTGTATGCGCCAACTGTAACAGCTTCAAGGATGTTAAAGTTTGTTTTGTTGGTTTTTGTTTGGTGGAAGCACAGGGCACTGTGGAAAACAGTGATACACTTGTGTGATTAATGCTCACAAGTTATATATTCATTAGATATTCACTAATGGTGAACTTCTGGTCCAGTCAATGACTGATTCGTGTGTATTTACATATAGAACTGGAGGCGTGTTGTACAATTCTTACCGCAAATATTCGGAATGTTCCACCAATATAACCTGTCTCGTACTGACATTTAAAAGGGTGTACGACTCAAGTTGTTTGCGAGATTCGGATTTCATCCACTTGAAATAAAAATATGGTTCTAATATTAAAACTGATTTATACTATGGTGTAGCACTATGTGGGTAGGCCGCCAAAGCAGACGAGTCTGTTTTGGCGCGAAACCAGACAAAGGATTCTTGGACATGAAATCTCGCCGTATCCGGAAGTGGTAAGGGGACGCGAATGAGAGTTGACGACGCGACCCAGAGAGGGCAGTTGGCGGCTGGAGAGCAGAGAGGGCAGTTGCGGCTGGACACCGGAGCAGAGAGGCGAGGCAGCATGGGATAGGGTCCAGCGAGAGTGAGTCAAGATGAGTCTGATTCCAGTAGCATTGTGGAATTTTCGCTAGTAACCCACGCTAGCGATAGTCCATATCTGCTGTCGGGAATGCAAACTGTTGCATACCTTCCTCTGCTCTTGGTTAACCCCAAGCATTGTTCGTGATTGTTCGTTTGTCCTTCTATTTTCTCCGTTCCCTCGATCGTATTCTTGTGTAGGTAAAGAAATGTGCGTTGCCCCCTCGAACCACTAGTTGATCACCGGCCGGCTAAGAAGTGGAATGGTTAGAAGACAGAGATAATGTGGTGGGGGTGAGGGGGTAACGTTTACAATGGTAGAGTAAAAGTAACGTGTCATATACAATCTATGGCTGATAATCTAATAATCTAAATATAAACAACTTATTAATACTGAATTTAGCCATTTTAAATCGATACCATTTAGAATAAATCTTCCAGTATAGCTATTAGATAAGATGTTCTTGGTGATTTTCTAAAGTATCATTTCTAATTTACACTTTGAACAACGCTAGTAACATAAGTGTGTTCTGGCCATTCAAGAAAACTATCCAAGAAAGGCAATATACTTATACTTTCTCCCATCATCGTTAATTTTAAAAATCAATGAATACAAAGTAAAGTTGGCGAACTTAGTCGAGGGTGACCCAAAGGCTCTTTTTCAATAGCTACTACACAGTAGCGTACATGCGGACGCTACTTCATTCCCAGGATTGCTCCACTTTATCCTTGATCCTCACTTTATAGTGCTGAGTGCTAAGCAAAGCGGCATCAAGTACCATTTTTTAAGTCTTTGGTATGACTTGACCCAGGATTGAACCCCTGTCTCTCGAACCATTAGTGAACACTCCACTCATTAGGCCAATGGCCCGGTCCAAATATGAATAGAGTTTGTTAAACGGTTAGAAAAATTGTATCTCTTTCTTATGTAATTTAAAAAAGGCAAAAATATCATCAATATAACGTATAGAGCAATACAGTTGAGGAAAATCTTTAAATGATATTTTTTTAAAACACCTATTAAACAAAATAGGACCTATAATGTTACCCATAGAGAGTCCGTCTATTAGCGGCGCATTTTGTTATTAAAACTATCATATATACTCTGAATAGGCCAAAATTATCAAACGAACGCACAAATTCTACAAGAGTGGTATGTTATAAATTTTGTACATGGACAGACAATTGAAAAGATTCTGAAAAACAATGATCTGAATAGTTTTTTTAGGACTGGATCGAGGATGTTAATTAAATATTTGGCCATTTCATATACGACAAAAGCTTGACATAGATTTCAGATCTATATCTTATCAAAATCATGTCTCCATTCCTTTTTAAATCAGTATGCAAATAGTTTTATAATACGCAATCACGCACACACACGTTCATACATATACTTCCATATATATATATATATATATATATATAAGAGCTATATTGAACAAATTCTGGAAGCAACACCCCACAAAACAACAGCTGTACAGCCACTTACATCCTATCTCTAAAACCATCCAAATAAGAAAAACAAGTCATCCGGGACACTGCTGGAGAACCAGGGACGAACTTATAAGTGACTTTTTTCGATGTAGCGAGTGTTGGCAGACCAGCAAGTAGTTATCCACATCAGCTTCGTGTAAACATTGAAAAACAAGCTGGGAGCGATGGATGACAGGGAAATCAATGGTGTTAGCGTGACTAGATAATATATATATATATATATATATATATATATATATATATATTCAGTTCATATCTATCTATCTGACAACCTATCAATCGTTTTGTTTGTATCTATATCTCATTTCGTTCATATCGATCAATCTATATTTATCTCATTCTGTTCTTACGTCTCTCTCTCTCTATATATATATATATATATGTATAATCTTCTCTTAGCGTCGATTTTGACGTATAAGGACCCAACAGTTCAATTAAAGATATGAGTTGTTTGACTAAATACACTGGGGATTTGTTTATAGTGGTGAAGGTTATATATAGAACCAGTCACACTTCTTGGATAAGCTGATAACAGAAGAATGGTTCACAAATGTTCCACAGATTCTCCTGAATAACACCCCTCAGGTTTTCATTCTCCTTGACCGGTTACCCTACCAAAATTAGAGAGCTAAATTTATCCGACTATTTCATCCGTAGCAGAGGATTGGTTGCCCAACCATTTATACTAAATACCGAAGAGGTATATATTTCTTGGTCATTATTCCATACTCTTTTCAAGGTGAAGAAAGCAGTGACATCCCAAAAACTGTTGTGTTGTGAAATAAGAACAGGAAGACGAGAATTAATCGCAATTGCTTTATCAATAGCCATCTATCTTTTCCCAACTATAAATTAAGTTGAAACTGAGGGCCCCTTATGACATCCTCCACTAACCATCGGCGCTATCTCTTCTTCACCATGGGATTTTATAATCTGCTAGTGTAAAGACGCAGGAGGACTTCTTTATAAAAATATTTTTACCTCTCACTTTTTGCAAGGGTTCGAAAAGGGTTGCTCAAGGTTTGAGTGTGAGAGGGAGCTGGAGACCGAACAGAAACTGCAATATTTTGACCCCAACTTATGGCCGTCAACGTTGTGTCTTTCTTTTTTTTCTATATGCTCAACCGGAGGTCCAGAGGCCACTCTGCTGGGTGATGGCTTTCTTTACGGCATCTTATCAGCATCTTCTCCGGACCTCAACTCATCAGAGTCCAAAGGCCGCTTCGGCCTGATGTGGCTTTCCCTACCACATCTCGTCTATAACTCCGTCCGATCTTCTACTCTACTGGCCGTCGAACTCCACTGGAACCGGAACTCAACTCAGTTATATAATCGTTCGACGCCCACTCGATCTTTGAAATCGAATGTTTAATCGTCATCAAGCGGAAATAACTGTCATGCAGTTCAGAGGTCACTCTCTTCCGGTACATCATTCTGTCGTGGCACAGTGGGACCTTCACCTTGTCCCATATTATCAGCCTTAGTCCGCTCACGCGATCTCTTTCGATTACTGGTCATTGGAATGTGTCACTTCCCTCCGGTGCATCACCTTGGAATAGCATTTTTGGGCCGGGTCGAAGGTCAAAATATTACACTAGTTGTGCAATAGCTCAAGCTGTTCATAGAGAATGTAATTACATACTGCTGAACAACCCGCATTTGTGAATTATTCTAAGTTGCCACTGCTTGTGCTGCACAATGCAGACTCTCCCCACCATACTAACATTGACTGTATAAGTGTACTGTATGCCACGTGTCAGATACTATTGGTCACAAACATGCTAGATGACATTTGATCCTAAAAGAGAGGTCATCTACTCTTCACCTGTTCTTGGTTTTCCTCCTGCTGGGTAAGTAGTTACTACTCAAGCCTAGTGAGGGAACCGATTTAGTCACTATATATATATATATATATAATTCCCTCTATTAGTCTATATATCTAATTCTATTCATATGTATCAATCTATCAATTTATCACATGCTATTTTTAACCAATTTTCCTTTTCTCTCATTTTATATATGTATATATATATATATATATCACTCAAATCAAGTCAAATCGATTGAAGCTGGACAATAGGCCGACTGCATCACTACAGAAGAGTTAGACTAACACATGAACAAGTGTCCTGGATATGATACCAGCTTCATCTGACGGTGAGGCTCTAGTCATGGAGTTTTTGGAAATTTGGAGTGCCTGTTAATTGCCATTACTCCCAGTCCCACATTGACCCGGAGTGGTAGTACCTCTTAAATTTCTATCAATTGGTGAACTAGAACTTTTTAAATATGTGCAAAGAAATTGTTTATATTAGATTAAATTATAAGTATTGCGTAGCAGGGCTTGAAAGAATTTAACTGCTTGCAAACAAAAAGATAATGTTGAATTGAATTTTCAGTGTCGGATACTTTTACTCCGGATTATAAATGTTAAAAATAACTAATGTTAATTGTGTGTAAATAAATGAAATCTGGCTCATTTTAAAATAATATTGCCGACAAACTATTTACTTACAAATAATATATACGTGATGCATTCAATAGGTTTCCAGATTTTTTGGTTTGGTTTGGTTTTTTTTGTTTAATGGCATATCAACCTTTGTAGGTTATTTAATGCCAAAGCTATTCTCCTAGAAGAACAGTAGTAGACTTTTTTGGTACAGGCATTTAGAATTGTCGTAGACTATGTTATTGTTATACATCTTATGAGATGACTGACTAATTTTTTTGATTCCAGGTTTAAAGGAACAGCTACAGCAGCAATTGGAATACACCCTACTAAATCCTGATTGTCACAGCTGGTGAATTTCAAAAATGCAATCTGGACGTGAGGACACTTTAGAAGAACGATATGCAATAAAATTGTTTTAAACTTTAAAAAATGCCACAGAAACGTACGGAATGCTTCAGACTGCTTTTGGAGCATCTTGCATAAATCGAGCATCAGTTTTTGAGCGGCATAAGAGATTCAAGGAAGGCAGGGAGTCTGTGAGGGATGATGAGAGGTGTGAGAGGAGTAAGGAAGTCAATACACCAGAGTTGATTGGCCAAAGTGTGAGGGTTAGGGTTAGGGTTACTATGTTGATGTTTTGAGGGAGTTCGGGGAGAGATTCCTAGGGAAGAGGCCAGTACTCTTCAAATAGGGTGAGTGGCATTTCCACCAGGACAATGAACCATTCCACAGCTCCATACTTGTCATAAACTATTTGACCAAGATGGGCATCAAGACAGTTCCTCAGCCTCCCTATAGTCCAAACCTTGCTGCCTGTGACTTTTGGTTATTCCCTAAGCTCAGAGGCTGTTGTTATGTGACAATTGAGGAGATGAAAGAGACTGTGACGAAGGTTATTGACACACTCACACAAGAGGACTTCCATGGGGCGTTGCAGAAGTTGTTGGAACGGTACAACAAGTACATTGCAACCGGGGGAGATTACTTCGAAGGAGACTAGAGTTTCATGTGTGTACTATCAATAAAAGTGTCCATACGAAAAAAGTCTGGAAACTTATTTAATGATCTTCGTATACATATATATATATATATTAACAGGATCTGTCATTAAATTACCCTCGTGGTTTGATATGCCATTAAACACAACCAAACCAAACCAAACCAAACCTATTCATATCTATCTCATTCTATTCATATCAATCAATTTACCTCATTCTGTCGACTGGGGGAGAGGCTGCAGAATACTCCAACTCAATTCTCTGTGTGGGTTAAAATCTCTCCCACAAGAAGTATCCTGGATATGACTTTAAACAAACTGATGGTGAGGACCCAATAATGCTTGAACACCCCTTCATTACTATCGGTCCCTTGTCCACTCTGGCCCTGGATAGTAGCACCTGAGAAGATCTTATCAGTGGTTCAAATAGAACTGTTCGGCATTTAAACTTCGCCATATCCAAGTCTTTTCGAGCAAAATTTCGCCAGTTTGTCAGTTTAAATATTCATACAGCTGTTTTTCTTCCCATTTCTATTTCCTAGTTATTGTTGTTCTGTTGTTGTATACATTGTTAGTGTTGTTTCTCGTTGTTATGGAAAATCTTTCTTTGCTCTTTTTATGCAGTCTTGTACTGCGATTAGAAGAGATTCAGTTTCTCTCTTAACCTGAGTATGTCTTGATAAGTTACATCCGTACTCTTTACAGAGGACACGGTCACCTCAATGGCTACGTCTTCTCAGAAGGATTGAAAATACGTATCCGCGTAATTGTTAAAACCTCAAGGGCAAGGATATAGATATTAGTTGTCTAAATTTCTAAGATGAAGCTTGTTGATTTTTATCGTTAAAAAAAATCTGATTATGAGCACAGGTAAAAAATCATATATAACAGTAGTAATTCTAATCAAGTAGGAACATTAAGTTTATAAGTACCAAAAATTCACGCTGAATTGTCGACAAACACCTGAAGAAGGCCAGAGGACATATCGGCTGAAACGTTGTGGAAATAACAATAAGGATGAAGAAAACCCTTAATGATAAAAAGCATATAGATGTACATTTTCTTTTTTAACTAAAGGAATTATGTTGTGAATTGAAGGTTAACTGGCCGCGCAATTACCATGACTAGTTGGTTTGGCATCATTTGTGAACGATGTTGACTCAATGGTGGAGTTTCGGCTCTGCATTCAGTGGTCGCTGGTTTGATCTCCATTGGGATAGATCATGGTATACACTGATGATGAGACCTTATAAGGTCGAAACAGCTGTCCAGTGTTTCTGTAAGTCACGGGCAAGAGTTCGCCTGATTTTCTAGTCATGGTAATTCAATTCACAGGAACTGAAAGAGTTGATAATTAGAGAACGACCGAGACTATATAAACTACAGCAGTGTTAAGAGCGGCTAGAATGCTGAGGAGAGTCCTGGAGAGTTGAGGAGAATTTTTGTCACTCAGACTCCCGTAAAAGACCATCTGTTAACGCTGAGATGAGAAACTGGCAAAAAGTATAATGATGATAATAATCTTTGGTAAATAATTCTTGTTTCAAGTAACTATCCTTAATTCAAATAATTTACAGCGATATGGTATCAAGTATTCGTATATAATATTAATATTTTTCAAATAATTCTCTTTCGCCTATAGCTTGGACACGCACTGATACTACTGCTCTTGGCCGGATTTGACCTGGGAGTAATGGTTATGAAGGAGTTTCCTAAACTTACCAGCTTTCTATAACGGATGCTTTATCATAATATGCTTTTTAGCGTTTTATCCAACATAACCCTTTTTGGATATACTACCATTGCCATTTACACCTTGACTCCCTCTGATCAAGAGTGGTAGTACCTGTTTGTGTTCCAACTATGTGTCTATTTCAATATTATTCGTATTCGATAAGACCTTATAAAAAAAAATCTCTTATGAAATAATGATCCCAAAAGTATAAAAAATAAATGCGATTCTTTAACCTCTAGGCATTAAATAATCTGAAATGGGTTAATATGCCATTAAAAGAAATCAATCAAGCAATCATCTCTTTGTTCAAACACTTGGCACATCATTTCTCAACTTTCTTGAACTTTTCGAAAAAATGAATTAAGACTAATACAAAACATCATTTTCATTTGTCTTGCCGAGAACTTTTCAGTATCCATTCGTTAATGTAAAAAAATTGATTTAGTCTTGAAAAAGACTTCCCCATGAGAAATGAAGGAATAAAAATCGCAAAGTAGTAACTACTAAAATATCGCAAAACTTTTGACATTAGTGAAGTCTTAGCGTTTACTTGAGTTCAAATACCAACAACTGATATCAAGAGGAAATAAGCAATTATCTCAGCCACGTAGCAGACGCTGCTCGGACCACATCTATTCAATAGATTCCGTGGTATTACAGCAATTACCGACACGAAATTATTAAATATCATTATAATTAAATTCAATCATACCTCGAGAATTGATCTCTTAACGTCCTATCATCAGTAACCTTGACAAGAGGCGTGACACAAGCACGCCTTGATTTTAGAAAAAGACGAAAAAGCCAAAGGTCTGCATATCGAGTCTTCGTAATTACATTACAACATATTCCACAAGCTCCAAATTTCAGAAAGTCCTTATTGACGTTAAATAAGGATATGAACGTCACTTTGCCGTTGTTATTAACTCTCATATAATTTAGAACCCTGTAATTATCATTACTGTCTGTAATCGGTATATCTTCAACAGAGGAGCTATTATTCTGATCAGCTTAGGAGATTTTGGTAAATACTCTAATCTTCCATGTTTGCTGTAATCTTCTGGCCTTGTGGCAGACTAAACTATTCTTTTTATATACCAGAAACCTGTTGATAAGTTGATGGGTGGTGAATCAATTTTACTGGCATGTCAATTAGTCTGAGCTAGTTTTGTGCCTTGCGGTTTAGGGGATTGCATTCATTGTACGTTCATATTGACATTTTTTGTGTAATTGTTTCTTTTCTGTTCACGGTTCAATTGAATGTGAATCCTTTTTTATTGGACCTATCGATGGGATCTTGACAGATACTACCACTAGCGGTCAAAGTGGATCGAGGAGTAATGACAATAAAGGGTTATTTTACTTTACCGAAATCTACAAAATTGGAGCAATATCATCGGATTCAACTAAGTGTCATACCTAGTACAACTCTTTTTCTTTAGGAACCTTATCACTCGGCGTAGGATACACTCAGCGTATAATTTAGAAACTTATAAATGCCAGGGTATTTCTTATTTGCGTAAAGTTTTTCCTGAGTTCAGTATATTTACCAATCTTCTAGAAAGGCATGAAATCATTTAACCCTAAATACTGAATATCAAAACTCTTCTAAATTATTAATATGAGTGTAATATAGAATAGTTTGCCGTTTAATAATAAGAAGAAAGGTGCCGTGGTGTAATGGTTATCGTCGTAGGAAATGGACACGGCGACACGAGTTCAAACCCTGGACGAGACTGATTGCATTTCACATACCACTAATACTCTTGAGAAAGGTATGAATCCAATTATTCTCCCTCCACCTATGGGTAAATAGTAGGGCAGACTATGTTCTTCAGCCTTGGTGAGGCAACTAGTCTAGGAGAAAGAAAACTCTGAATTCAAACCTGTTAAACTCTGCTTAAAAAATTAACATTGTGTCATATCCTGCCCGAGTGGAGGGGTTGGTAAATTTGAATAAGAAAGTTTCTCTTAAGTATGGTGTCTAGGGAAATGAGTTGCGCCCTCCTCTACACCTGGGTGTAGTAGGTATTGAAAAGGGAGCCTTCGGGTCACCCTCGACTACTATTTCTGGTGAAAGGAGTGTAAAACTAAGTACTTTTCTGTAAGAGTATAAGACGTTCATAATCAAGTCGTGTATCATGACACGGATTCCCTTCACTCTCTCTCATCGTCCATTCCTGTTGGTCATTGCTCTCGGCAGCTTCTCTTGACTACCTCAGCTGTCTACACAGAGCTGATATAAACTTTGGTTGGTCAGCCAACACTAGTGTATCCATATGTAGGATCGTCCCAATTTGTCTTGAATGCTTTGTAAGATGTGACGTGAGTGGCTGTCGTTCCTAGATACACATAATTATCTGCAATCGGGCATATGCATGTAGGTGTAAGTATATATATATATATATATATATATATATATATATATATATATATAAGTGTATGCGTAGCTTATATATATTTATGTTGATGTTAAACAAGTTAAGAGATCAGCAAATTTTGAAAGGTATGAAGTAAAACACAAAGTATAAGAATTCCAATAAAGTGATAGGAAAATGATTTCTTTACATTAACAAAATGAATATGAAAGTTTGTTTTTCTTAATTTTTATTATTAACGGAATTCTTCACGACTAGAAATGTCAGCGGTCAACAGACAAGAATTTTGTTTTGTTTTCCTTTTTTTATGGTCTTTACTATTTGAGGGGTGAAAATGGAAAAATGACTGATGAAATGAAGTAGCCGTTTCCAACCAATAAACAGAGTGTCCGATTGTATGACCAACAAGAAAGCGTCAACCACAAGATTTCTCGTCATAGATGCAAGAAGCAGCCTCCAACGAGAGTTGGCTATTTTTAAAAGGTGACAGCCAATTAATAACCGGCAAAGAACAATGAATGACTTGAATTTCGGAGCTGGTGATCTGATCCCAAATTAATGGGGTGGGGTCTAAGATTAAACAATTCGTTCATTGACTCTAAAAGTGCCTCTTGATCTTTTCCTGTCTTTGATACTGGTCACGAAGGAGATTGAAATAAAAATGAAATGAGTGGTATTTTTCCTTGACCACGTGTCTGTCTTTTTTTCCTTTACAATGGACTCGTCATCATTTTTTCCTCTCGTCTTTGTCTCCTGGCAACTTTTGTCGAGATTTAGCAACGCAACAACCGGAAGTCGATAATTCATATATACAGCAAAACCAATAGTTCAAGTCATGTGCCAATTTAGCCAGATGTGACATGAAGTTAGGATCTACTTGACTCAGTCCATAATAAAGATACTGGTGAGATCTTAGTATTTTCGACTTTTCTTTCTTTTTTTTTTTTTTTTTTTTTTTTTGTAGGTCGACATTTTCAACTAAAACAAGTAACCGACTATAAAAAAACAAAACAAAAATAAACCTTAAACACAACGTGGAAGGAATCTGTCCGCTGATAAGAATGGACAGACAGTGAATCTGTACTGCCACACTACTACCGTAATCATCAGGGCTTCATAAATATGAACCAAATTTCCTATCTTAAGTAAAACCCATCCTTATTGGATGCTCCGTATATAAGACATACTCCTCATCAGGGTTTCGAGAATATGCGCGCTGAGTAAGTGTTATTGAGTTGATCGCCTAGTTACATGGACAGGTTTCTCCCAGGCACTAAATGTATCGCTTGGCGTCTGTAGCACCCTAAAAGGGGAATGCCGAAAGGGTCAATAAATTTTTATGATCACCAGGCATGAGTCTTAAGTTATGCATGCATCCGCCCTAAACTATAAAATGACTTCAAGTTGAAGATCGAATTGAACCTTAGTGAATAGAGTATCATTACTGTTTGTAATCGGTATATCTGCTACAGAACATCTATTACCCTGATCAGCTTAGGAGATTTTGGTAAAGAAGATTACTTCTATAGTGGCAGTAATCTTCTGGCCTTGTGTCAGAGCATTTTTAATAGAATGATAGTTTGCAACGTAATCACACGTACTAAATTACAGGCATGATTTCAATCCTGACTTAAAGACCGTCGATGAATAATATGAATTAAGTATCAAAAACCAAGTTACATGGTTAACAAGCCTGTCTCTCAGACGAATTCACTGGTTAGCCCAGTCGTTTGGAGTTGTGAAATTAACCGACTGCATCTCTGCAGAGAAGTAAAACCCTCAGTCCTGGATATGACATTAAACAATCTGATGACGCGGCTCCAGCGTGGGAGATTTGGGAAATGTGGAGTACACCCTCATTGCCATTGCTCTCAGCTCCACCCTGACCCAGAGTAGTAGCACCTGATAGGGTCCCAGCTATGTGTCAAATAAAACAAACTGTGTGCAATCACTGATGTTAAATTGTGACTGTTATATAGCAATACTCGAAACCATTTAACTGTGTGCAATGAAGCTCATTAAAGAATGTTATCAAAAAAATGTGTTTACAAATCACACACACACACACATATATATATATATATATATATATATATATATATATATATATAAGTATTTGTCGCTGCCTCCCACCAGACAGGACTTGACACAAGGTCAAAAGCCCGAAGGCCGATTAAAGTGGGGATAAAGGGGAGGGAAAGGTCGGGAATGAGCCGAGACTCGAACCCTGCTGGTCTGTGCTGCTCATCGACCCACTAAGTGCAATGTGGGTCTAATGAGGCAAGCAGTTTCACGAATCCAAATTTGGATCCGGGCACGTATGCCGGGTTATGGCTTAAACAAGACAGCAAGGTCTAGTGCCATACATAGGGGACAGAGGATGCAGTTCGCCCACCCGAGGGTGGCCCAATCGAAGTTGGGGGCCTTTCGGCCTCGAATCTGTCATTGGTTTCGATACCCCATCCGACACGAATGCTAGACGGCCCAGCCAAAAGGCCAGGGAAATATATATATATATATATATATATATATATAACCAATATATATAAATATACATATATATATATATATAACCAATATATATAAATATACATATATATATATATATATATATAAAACCAACAATGCTTGATATGTCATAAAACCTAACTAAAGCAAACCAATTAACTGGTAGTGATATTTTGGTCCTCACACTAGTTACATCAGTAACTTTACTCTGCGCTAAATGAATTGTGTTTAGTATTAATGTTATATGTATTTACCTAAGTCCTCTGCCACGAGCAGGATGCGACACAATTATCAATTTCTAAGCCGAATATAACTGCTTTGAATACAGAGTTTTCATTTTCGTAGATAAGTTAGCTAAACGAGGCTAAAGATCCCAGTCTACCCATTATTTACACATTGCTGGAGGAGAATAGATGTATTCTTGGATTTCTCAAGGGCTTTAGCGCGAAGTGAAAAGTAAATATCCTTGTTCATGATTTAAACTTGGATCACCAATTTCATTTCCTACGACGACAACCGTTACATCAAGCACACATCTTAATCGTATTGGAGTTGTATATTTCAAAACCAAGCAAATATCGATTAAAAGAATGAATACTAGATCCGCAAGTTGTCATGACGAATATTTCTCTTCATGGCATATCTCAAGGCCATGGCGATTACTTCCCGGTTTCAAGTACTCCTATCTAATACTAATAATTTTTACACCCTTAATTCTATATAATCATTTGTTTTCACACAATTATATAGTTCTGTCCAGACTTACCTAATGCTAATAATTCTTACGTGTTATTTTTTCAGGAATAATAAATTTAACGTATATTGTTTCACAAATTCTTATCTAAGGCTGGTAATTTTCACGTATTCTTAACCAATGCTAATAATTTTCAGAGAAATGAGACACTAACAGATACTGCCACTCCGGGTAATAGCGAACCTGAGAATAGTGGTAAAGAAGAGATAATCTACAGTCCAATAAACTCCAGAACAGGAGCCACACCACCAGATGCAATTTAGTGTTATACCCGGAACTCTTTTAGGTAGACTTCTAACTCTTCTTCAGGGGTACAGTTAGTATATTCAAATACCCGGTGAGAGAAGTAGTAGTAGTAGTAAATTAAGATAGGGAGATATTAATTAGGAACGAAAGTAGAGAACGAGATACGAATATTGTACATGTCATGGTGGCTTCTATATCAAAGATGACAGCAAACTCTTGTTATATACAAGTTCGAGTAACATCAGAAGGTAGGTATTTGTACTAAAATCTTTCAGGTTAATCAAAGAATATTTCCTCCAAGAAAAGTACAATAAATACCTTACCAATAACAAGAATTAATGTCTGGAACAATAATTCTAAAAAAAAAAACAAAAAAAAACCCAGGAAAATCGATCGCGGAAAAACAACGCAGGTACTACTGATTTAAGCGATATCATAAGAAGAGTTATGGCAATTATAGCAATTTATAATCCTAAGAATATTCTTATAATATAAATCAGAGGACTAATGTATTTATATTATCGTCTTATTGACAAAATAGTTCGTTCTAGCTTGATTAATGATTGTGTAATATAATTAAAATGATCAAACGAGTAAAAATCTATCATTTGCCAAAAATAATTGTTCAGATGTTTTGAAAATGAATACAAGTGGCTATCCACTGAAGTCTTATAATTCATCTGATGATCGTGATTACACTTAAAACTCAGATCAATGAGAAAAAGGATTATCAAATTTTAATTTTACATCTATTCTGCTCAGGAAGTGTGTTGTGGATTAAGTAAACAAACAGCGCCTTTACCTCTAAGGCATACTAACCTTTTGAAGGATTATCTTTCACTGACAGAATCGTCTCAGCTTTGATTCACCTCAGTCTACGTAGAAATGAGAATCAAGCAGGTGCGGCTTCCCAATCTGACTGGTCCTAATTTACCAAAAGGGATATAAGTAATCAATATACAGTAACAGTAAGAAACAAGTTTTTTACATTTTCTGGGCACCTCTGAAAGAATACTCCGAATGACGGATATGAAAACCGCCCATTTAGAATCAGAAACCGAGTACATAGCAACCAAAACCAAAAGACAAATGTTGAGTTCCCTGTGATTCTAAAGTTGTTAGAAAAAATTAATGGAAAAGGGATCCTTTCTTAATAAATAACACCAAACAAACGCTAGTGTGCAGAAACTTAAGAATCCCCCGAGAGAACAAAATAAGTCATATAAAAAAAAAGAACTAGAATATATCTAAGGACAAATCAATAAAATCAAAAATTATGTCCAAGATAAACCATCACTATAAACATGGCCGATAGTAAAGAGAGTGCGCTGAAACAAAAGCACCTTAAGAGCTATACTAAAAGCTGCCAGCCAAGAAGAAATACTTCAGAAGTGGAAAAAAACATTTCAAGAATATGCTTTAAAACTCTCCCCGAAATCACTGATTAACGTACCAAAAAATATTATTTGCCAACTATACATCAAATTCGACAGATAATGGAGGAAGAACTTGATGCCGTACTGAAAAAATTAAAAGCGAAAAATTGCAGTCCTCAAAGTAAAATGGAAGACAGGAATATTCAACGACATATTTTTTTCCGATTATGCAACGCTGTGTATAAACAAAATACAAAAGAGAAATGGACGAAAGTTTGTATACTTCCCTACTCTAAGAAAGGTTATCTTTAAATAACAATTAACTGAAGAGACATAACTCTTACAACCAAAGCGTCAAAGGGTTGTAATACACTGATTCTCAATTGTATCCCAACTGAAGTTAAAAAAATTATTGGGAAAATCAGAACGACTATCGGAGAAATCGATCAACAATTTTACAGATTCTGATTATTTGTGGAGTCATCAAAGGATTACCTACAAAAAATTTCAAGGCAGCACAATTGTTCGTAGATTTCTCTAAAGGGATACATTTGTACAACATCTGTATATAATCGATCGTCAGTAGATTTTAAAAAAAAAAAGGGAACTGCTTTCAAATCAAAAATTAGTCAAGAAGCAGACGATATCTCGAAGAAACTAAGACAGAATTAGACTATGCGGATAATCTAGCATTTCTTTCAAATATTCTTGCACAAGATGAATACTTACTAATTAGCGTAGAGCAAACAGAGACATAAAGATAAAATAGAGTTCATGTATCTCAACAAGATGTTCACATAAAATCGTAAGCCTCAGAAATTTGTAGAACCATTCACATACCCTGGCAATAGTATCTCATCTACTGAAAACGATGTCAACGTACGCATACAAACACCTTATGCAATCTAGACGACCCACCAGGAGTGGTAAACAATGAGATCGGATCCAGTAGGAGGCAATAAACTATTTGCAATCAGCAAATATATATATATATATATATCATCATCATGTCGTGCTGGTAGCACGGATATCCCTGAACCTCTCTCGCCACTTTTCCCTATCGTTCATCGCCTCAGGCAGGTCTTCCGGACAGCATCCCGTATCCTTATATAGTTACTGCATGTATGTTCTCGCTGGTCATCCTGCTTTTGCACGGCCATGTGTGGGGTCCCATAAGAGTACATCACTTATGAGTTCGTCCCTGCTTCTCCAAGAGACAGAGACAAAGAGACAGAGACAGAGAGACAGAGAGCCGGAGAGAGATATTACTTTATATATATATATATATATATATATATATATATATATATATATTACTTTATATATATATATATATATATATTACTTTATATATATATATATATATATATATGTAATACATTGTATATATATTTCTTTATATAAATGTGTGTGTGTGTTTGTTATCTACCAAGTCAGAATATATGCTATATAGCACTTATTCTCCGCCGTCATAGGCATGTCATTTGGTTCTTACTCTCCGATCTGTCAGCCCCCATCTTTTCACAGCGTTCTTTAGTCTTCGAGACAGTCACGTTGCGTCGCTCTTTCGTGTCGTTATTTTTGTTCTATCATCATTTTTCCTTGTTCTAAGTTCTTTTCTGCTGAGATGAGGGATGACATTTTTGACACCTGACTGAAATCATCCTATAAAATCCGTGGTCTCAAGATTGACCAGGATTTCAATAACTGTCTATCATACTGATTGAACCTAATGTGTTTTTCCTCGCATTTAACGGCTCGGGACTTGATTTGAATATTACACTACATGTTAATAACATAATCATTTCCAAACACACAAATGTTATGAATTTATTAATACATCTCTCTTCAATTCAGAGACCACCATTATTTTCTGTTTAACTATCTCTGTAATCAATTTGATATATTCATCTCGACACTTTCACACTGAGCATCATAAAATACATAATTGCAAAATTTAGTCAGAAACAATTCGGAACCATGTATATCCTTCCGCAAACCTCACAAAAAATACCAGACAATCATTCTGGTCACAGACCTCAGTGACTCTGGTCACACCAAGGAAATCTTTCGTCTGGAATCCTGTCGTTCAATGACGACCTCAAGACTCGATGTTTCATTCATTTCGCTCGACGTGAGAGAATGGAAACGTTCTAAAATCCGTTGAAATAAAATTCTTAAAAAATACATTCACTAGTCCAAACACGATACATCACCTATGTAGCAATCATACAAAATAAATGAATTCAGAAATTTCAAAAAACACACACAGCCCAGCAGAATGCACTGACTGAACCTCTGCAGAGGGGTAAGACACCCTTCCCGACGAGTGACCTAATATAACTAAACATTGTGATAATAAGGCTCCAGTCCTAGAGCTTTGGGGATGTGGAGTACAGCTTTATTGGCATTGCTCCTTGAGTCACACTGACCGGAGTGGTAGCACGTGATAGGGTCGAATAGAACAGTTTGACATTTAAACTGTGTTGAAACAAATCGCTTATGCTAAATGAAACGTTAGAAATAGAACTGTTTGATCATTTCACTATGTGTTAACAAATGCGCGATTTTCAATTGAATTTGTAGGGATACATAGTAATATTTCGAATAATTTAACTGTGTGCAAACAAATGATTAATAGTAAATAGAATTATTCGTGTTAAAGAGAAATTCTTGAAACCATTCTGGAGCAAAAAATTGAGCTCATTTAAAAATGTTATCAAAAATGTGTTTCCAAATTATATTTAATATATATTTAAAAACAGGGTATAGCATTAAATAACCTACAAGGGTTTGTATGCCATAAAACCAAACCAAAGCAGACCTAAAGACACACCTGACCGAAACATTTTGCCCACTAAACCATTGACCATCACCTGTTTTATTATATTTTCTCTTTCCAATGTTTTTTTCGCCATGTTCTTCGGGGTTGTGTTATTTTTCTTACTAACACTGCACCATGCACTTATTCATCGATAAATTATCCAAAATATAGATCTGATATTCCATGTTTTATGCACTATTGAAATTATTATATACCCGAACCGGTTTCAATTCATAAGTCCTGATGCCCAGACACCACCGAATTACAATATTTTTAGAAAGCATACTACAAAACTACTTGCTTCTTACGTAAAGGTGTAACATTTCTGATCAGTTTTCCAATTCCCATACTTTAAGACACACATATTAATCTCTTCAGTAACTATCCAGTTCTAACCTCAATTCTCACCTCAGCTCACCTTCGTTATCTGAATATCAAGCTTTCACGCCCCCCCCCAAAAAAAAACATACATACCAGAAAAATCTACTGCATGCAATCTCTCGAAAAACTGTACTTAATTTACCGACTATTCCATTTGTTTCCAAAGTCGCATTTCATTGCACCAAATTATCTTTCATTGGGCAAGGTTCCTACCTTTTCACCTTATATCTTACAGTTGGGAATCTAATTTCCTCGACGCGATTCATATCAGGATTCCCATCCATTCAACCACTAACTAAACATAATGCGTCGAAAGTTTCCAAATGCCCAATCTCCGGGAAGGCCCGCCCGAATCCATGTCTCTAAATTCGTCGAGTAAATTTTAATTTTAATTCTAATAGCAATTCCTATAGTCCTTCCTATGAAATTTAATTCCCAAAATTAATTTTACCACAACTAACTTCAGATGCAACAGAACACAAAAACCAACTTGAATCTTCAACTATACTACAAAAAAGTCAAATTAATTAACTCCATAACCACAATTACCAAAATTAAAATCCAAAATAAAATTCAACATGGCGCCACTATACAAAAATACAATTCAATTCACTAAAATTAAATCCACAAAACATTAACATCAAAGATGGTGTCCATTCAAGAAATTTTCCCATCTCAAGTGTTTCGCTTTTTAAATAAATCAAATTTGTCGTCTTTATAAAAATTTCTGACTTACACATTGTTGAAAAACTAAAGTTTATTATTCAGTTCAAGCTGAGGCCGAAGAAAAAAAATTCATAATCTACACGTGCAATAAAATGAAATTTTACTAATTTTCAATATGGCGCATATCTATATTTTTCTAATTATACGTGTCAAAATTTGTGCGCGTCGCTTATCTACCACTGCTCTACCTCCACCACCACCACTCACACACACACACACACAATTTCCATGCATTACTACAAAACAGAATCTTTGAAAATCCACAAATTCAATGACTGTCATTATTCAAAATCTATATGCAAAATCAAAAAAGATTTGAAGTTTGATAATAACATGAAATCAGTTTGACAAAATCTTCAGTGTCCGCATTATAACAATAAATTCATGTTCCTTTGTCTGTGTCTGTATGTTCGTCTTTTTGTTTTTCTGTTTTTTCTTATTCTTTTTTTTTTCTTTATCCAAGTTCCTGTTTATATTTGTCATTTGTTCTTTTTATTTTCTTTCGTTATAACAGCATACACGTCTGTAAACGCTTTCTTTTCTCCCTTCGCGCTTATCAACTGTTTCTTATTTTTCTTTTCTTTTAATAATACATCAGCTTATTTTTCATTTCACTGTGAGTCTGTTCTCTACATTTTATATTTCTCCCTTCTTTTTCTTCTGTTTCTCAATATAAAACGTCCACTTTTTTTAACGTGTGTGTTTGTGTGTATTTATATATCTTTCTTTTCTTTTTCTTCTTTGTTATCCTTGCACTTTTCTCCCTATAATCCTCATTTTTTCTTTGCATTTATCATATTTACCCAACCCCTCCGCTCGGACAGGATATGACACAAGGTCAATTTTTAGCACCGGAGAAGATCTTATCAGTGGTTCAAATAGAACTCTTCGCCATTTAAACTTCGCCATGTGCAATTCTTTTCGAGCAAAATATCGCCTGTTTGTCAGTTTAAATATTCATACAGCTGTTTTTCTTCCTATTTCTATGTCCTAGTTATTCTTATTTACCAACCCCTCCGCTCGGGCAGGATATGACACATGGTCAATTTTTAAGCGGAGTTTAACAGGTTTGAATTCAGAGTTTTCCTTCTCCTAGACTAGTTGCCTCACCAAGGCTGAAGAACCTAGTCTGCCCTACTATTTACCCATGGCTGGAGGGAGAATAATTGGATTCAAGGTATTAGTGCTATGTGAAATGCTACCAGCCTCGTCCAGGATTTGAACTCGTATCGCCGTGTCCATTTCCTACGACGATAACCATTACACCACAGGCACCTCCATTTTCTTTGCATTTATCTATTTATTCATTTCTTTTATTATTTTTCTGATGTTTTTTTTTTTTCAGTGCAAGGAAGTGCATTTTCAGGTTCAAATCTAACCGATGTCATCTGGATACGACTGGATCACAGGTCAGCAGTTTGACTGATGTTCTATACTGTTCTTACTCTTGGACAGTCAATGTTTTTTTATGTGACCCTTACTCGAAGATCAAGCAATGTCTATCTCATCATTTAGTTTCACTTCACTTTGCTCTTAGATCATCTTTTCAATCGGTCGCCTTATGTTGCACTGGTGATTCTTTCGTGTCACCATCTTTGTTCTCCATGGTTGTCTCTTATCATAATCTCCAGTTGTTCTATTATATATACACTACCAGTAAAAAGTATTTAGCAACCCTTAAAATTTTATTTCTCATCCTAAAAGTTTTATTTCAAATTAAACAACTTAAGCACCACAATGTTTTTATGTATAATACTAAATATAAGTCTTCATCTGTAAGTTTGATATCTTTTGAATAAATGATTTTCTTCTTTAGTATTGTCGTGAAAAATATGTCAATATCCACTGTGAGGTAAAGACTCTGTGATGTGGCCTATATGGCAGAATTGCTGTCATGAAACAACTACTGAAGAAGCAAAACGAAGTCAAAAAGCTCCAGTGGGCCAAGGCCCAAAAAGACTCGACAATAGAACTGTGAAATAAAATCCTTTGGAATGACGATTCAAAGTTTGAATTCTTTCGGTCAAATAGGAGGGCCTGTGAGCGGCGTAGACTTGGTGAAATAGCTGCAACCCCTTATATCACACCAACTGTGACAACACCATAACAAAGCATCCTCTATGCTTTGTTATGGTGTTAGAGCTTTTGTCAATTGCAAAGTTGGAGATTTGAACTTGGAGAAAGTGCACATCACCTCTGGCCCTTCTTGCTTGAAAACTGGATAGAACTATCTTCAGTCAACTGCCAGTCTTTGTTGGAAAGAATGCTGAGAATCTATGAAGCAGTAATAGCGGCTAAAGGATGAATCAATATTCTAAGAAGTATTTTGTGCTTATTTTTTGTTTAATTTGTATCTTAATGAGGTTCAGGAAGATTTGTATTTAGTATAACTAATAAAACTACAGTTATTTGGCTCTTACTCTCCGATCTAGCAGCTCCCATCTCTTCACTTTGTTCCTGAGTTTTTATGATTGTCACCTTGTGTCCCTTTTTTCATGTTGTCATTTAAGTTTTGTCATCATTTCACATTGTTCTAAGTTCCTTTCTGTTGTGATGAGGAATAACAACGCAGCCAAAATTTGATGTGTAAATATTACTTTTATTTCTTGACGACTTTTCATGTCAATAATGGATCTTACAGATCCATTAAATAGCATATATATAGATATAGATATAGATATATATCAGTGCCCCTTTTAAGACTGACTAAGCGAAGAGTAGCAGTCTTTTAGTTCGAAAAAGACGGGAAACGTAATTCACCGATTTCATTTCCATGTTCTTATATCTATAAAGATACACACATACTGATATGTAGAGTAATATATATATATATATATATATATATATATATATATATATTTCTAAGTAACCTGTTTTAGAGAAGAGGAATTTTTTAAGTCCCAAACTGTGTAGAAATAAAAAAAAAAAACACACTAAAATAAAATAAAAGCACCCCAACCACAAAATCTGACCTCTGACAAAAATACATTTATAACTCATACCCTTAAAAGTACCCTATCCCTTAAATGTATAAGTTAGTCAAAACATCCATTCAAATGGAGACTAGATCAGTACTTAAGTATACAGTTCCTTTATTCTCCGAGTAATATTTGAAAAAGTTCAAATGATTTCCGCCAATCGGCATATTAGCTTTAGTTTTATCCCCTTTCAAATGGCCAGTATTGAAGAAAGATTTTTTTTTTATTCTCCTCACCAAAAACGTAAATCAATCTAAAAAAATGTAACGCTGATAGAATGTAATAATGGTTGGTAGAAATATTCATATATTTATTAGTTTCATTTTCAAGTTGACTAAATAATTTTCAATTTTATAAAAAAAAAAAAAAAACGTTAAATATTCATAGTATTCTGATGTCTCGTTTAAATGTAATATATTCTCTCCAAAACGAGTAAAACTCTCCTTCTCCAAACACCACGTGGTATTGTTAAAATAAAAGTAAATAAATCAGTGAAAACAAATGCAAAGTCACCACATGACGATAAAAAAATTCTAATTGACAAAAAATATTCCACGAGTCTTTCCGAACTAAAAGAAATTCGAAATTGTTTTTGCTTTTTTTTTTAATTCCTTCTTTTGGCATTTTAATATCATGACTTTTGTTAAAAGTTTAAATAATCATTATGAATGCAAATATAAGAATTAGCGACTAAATTTTAAGCCGAAAAAGTCAAATGACAATAAGATATTGATATTGTTAACCATAAAAATTGGTGTGGGGGGGAGTAACACGCTAAATAAATGTGTAAGAATCAGACCAAAACTTTAAGATAAAAAAGTATAGTCTAAATTTTACCATGTTGAAACTTAAAGTTAAAAGCGTAAGTATAAATATAAGAGGGAGGGGTGCACTGAAGAGCCTTTTCCCTTGAAAGAATACCAGGTCACATCTGAGACTGTAGCATTGATAATGATCAACAAACCTCATCTAGAGGAGTAGCGTTTATTGATGAAAAAGAAAAAAAAAACACCTACCATAACTCTTTTTAAGGAAACTCTGTGCCATTAGTACGACTGGATGATGAAGATGATGATATAACACACACACACACACACACACACACACACACACACACACACACATCTATAAACATATCAAATATCAAAGATGGATAAAGCAGACCAAAGTAAACACACCCCAGAAAAAAGGGACAACGACCCCAATATAAACCAGCCTGACTAACCAAAGTCATGTATACTAGAAACAAGAGTGAGTTCAAATCTCATAAAATACCACATTAAAAAAGCCTTGTGCCACATATGTTCTCTGAGGAAAGCAACAAGCTGGAAACATACATATAAATAACACGTATGTAAGAATAAAATAAATAAATTCATTTTCTTATTTTAAAATGTCTCCTTATTCTTTCTTTGGACCAACAACAACCATCTGCATATATATATATATATGCTTGTACCAGAAATTTAATAATAATAATAATATATATATATATATATAAATATTTACGAAAAAACTGGTTGTTATTTATGTTTAATATACTTCATTTATTATTAGGCAATGATTTTGTACATTTTTAAGAAAGAATAGAGGTAAAACTAAACCGTCTGCGATTTGCTCATAAGTAAAGCAATTCTTTATTAAACAATAAGGCAGGCATATTTAGAATATACAATAACGGTGTACGTTGCGTAATGGTTCCCGTCTGAAAAAATGGATATGGCGACCCGAATTCAAATCTTGGATGAGATTGTTTGTATTTAACATACCCCTAGGAAAGGGGTATGTATCCAATTATTCTCTCTCCAGTTAGGGATAAACAGAAGAGTAAAATAGTGTGACGGCAAATTGACTAAAATCCCAAAACGGGACTTTATTTTCGCACGTGTGAAGACGGGGCAGGTTGGCACTTGATCCCCTATGGAATAAGTCCTCGTTCAGAGTTTTTCTCTCAGGCATATAAGAACTGGCATATTACGTGAGGGATCAATTTAGAACCAGACTGACCGCCGATGGCAAAGGGGTTCCAAATTTCACACTATCACACACCCACCAGGCCGCTAAACTTCCTTCCCCTCGACAATGGAAGATAATGAGCCTATAGGTTTTAGTCGTAATAATACTATATTGTAGTAGTCGGCAACTCCGGTTTCCCGTGTGATGTTTTTAAGGAATTAATAGGACAATTCTAAGCAAGATAACATAAGGCGAATAGAAGCTGAAAAGAAAATGTGACAACAACAAATTCGTAGTAGAACGGCAAAGAACAACTTAGACCAGGTGGTAACATAAAAATACATGAATTCCTTTACTACAGTTATATACACTTTCAAAGTGTCAAAACATATAATAATAGGGCAGTCCACGAATATAAATGGCTTTTCTTGACTTTTGTCTTTCTTCAAGTTGAGAGAGAGAGAGAGAGAGTGGTATACAAAATTTGGGTATAAAGGAAAATGGCCCCAAAGTTACTTATCTTATTTTTCGACGGGGTTCCACTGGAGAATCTTTCTTCTTTCACGGGCTACTAGACTTTGTTCTGTTTTTAATACTGGCTTAAAGAACTCGGGTCCCTCATGTCTCAGTATTCTTTTGTCTTCAACCCGGAGTAGAATGGCTATGGTTCGTCTGCCCGCTACGGACCCTGCTCAAAAACTCATTTCTTATTATTTACTTCCGCTGAGGGGAGGGAGTCCCCACTTCCGTTTTGGGGTCCCAGCCAATCATTTGGCTTCTCTCTCTTTCCCCTTCCGGTGTCCGGCGACCTGAGGTTACAAAGTACCAACACCTGTTGATACCCCTCTGTGACCTACATTCTTCTTTAACGGTCACTTTTTTGACGGCTAGATACTGTTAATTCAAACACGGGGAGTAGTAATTTTATCTCCCTCCTCCCAGTGGGATATTGCGTGACAATAGACTCTTTAAACATGTTAAGCCAACAGGTACTGACGTTGTAAAACTCTTTATATATATATATATATATATATATATATATATATATATATATATATTTCTTTAAGAAAAAACAATCTCTTTATATATATATATATATATATATATATATATATATATTTCTTTAAGAAAAAACAAAAACCGGTCACATTAGGGTTATAAATTCATTTACATTCTGTTATGGGTTACCAGGAAAATTTAAATGTTCACCGTTGAATGTTTTGTTTTTCTTTTTGGTCCCGATGGAATTACTCCCAATTAAGGAAGAGGTATGATTTGAACTCACGTGCCAACAGAGGAAAAATGTCTCAATATTGGTCAGTATGTTTTTAAGTCCTATAAATTTAAAATGCTGAATTTTACAAAATGTTATGCTGTATTTTTGTTTGTAAAATAATGCTTAAACTGTACGTTTTAAATGTAAAGACACGCTTACTATAAATCCAAATTGAATATATGACTCTGTCCAAATGTCAGCGAACACGGCAAAACGTTTTTGAATCTATTCTTAAAAAAAAATAAAAATAAAAAAATAAAAATAAAAATAAAAATAAAATTGTTAGAGGCCTAACAGTAGTTTTGAAGAAAAAGTAAAAGCCTAAAACTGCCAATGCTACCACACCGAAAAAAAAGAATTGTCATTTGTAAAAACTCTATAATTCCTAAAGCCTCCCCGGCTCCCAACGGTAGTATAGAAGAAAAACTAAAAAAAAACTAGGAAAATGTCCGAATACCGCAGCAAAAAAAAAAAAGAAAATTTCAGTACCAGTAAAAGTCTGACGAAAGTACCTTATTCTTGGACTTTAACGAAGTTAAAACTTAAGAAAACTTAAATCAAAATTAACCACCCCCTTTTTTTACGTACACATGGGAAGCAGCATGATGTACGTAAAGGTATTTGAATAAACCCATGGACGACCAAACTCAATACCTAAACAGGTCCTGGACGTGGATTTGACGACTTTACGCTCAGGATCGTTAGTTCGATCAGGGAACTACTGCTGCTCCTCTATAAGAGTGGCTTCTATAGAAGAGAATAAAACAGCCATCGAAAGATAACCATGACCCACACTCAAACCACATACACAAACCGCATCGCTCTTCGCGCGGGTAAAAAGGGGCGCGTCCTGCTGAGGTTGGGGCCCTGGCCTCAGTGTTCGAAAAATCAGCTACAAAGCTCAAACGACCAAAACTACTAAAATGCAAGCAGACACTACAAATAGCCACATTTAACGTAAGAACCCTAAATAGAATAGGACAACTACCAGAGCTAATCGCATCTGCCGTAGAACATAAGATTGACATAATATGCATACAAGAACACAGATGCACGCACACCGAAAATATCAAATATCACGAAACTGGCAATGGCTGGTCGCTCGCCACTGTATCCACATGGAAAAACTCTGTGAACGCCGCAGTAGGAGGGGTAGGATTACTTATAGGACCTAGAGCATTAAAAACGCTTAATAGCGTTGAGAAAATACAACCTAGAATGATGGCAGCTACATTTAACGGAAACCCCAGAGCAACAATCATCTCATGCTACAGCCCCACCAATGTTAGTGAAGAAACTGAACTAGTCAACTTCTACGATGAGTTATCCTTATTAGTGTGTAGCATCCCGAAACACAGCATGTTAGTCATTGGCGGAGATATGAATGCCCAAATCGGGAAAAACGGAAACAACAAATACAGGCTCCACAACACGTCAAATAGGAATGGGCAACATCTAACAGATTTCATGATAGAAAATAGATTACCATGCCTCAATACAAACTACCAAAAAAGGGAGGGAAAACTATGGACATACACGCACGCGAACAATACTAAAGCTCAGATAGACTACGTCCTTATGAACAAGAAATGGAAAAATAGTGCAATGAATTGCGAGGCATACTCCTCTTTCGAGGGTGTGTCCACTGATCACCGAATAGTCACGGCGAAAATACGGCTAAGCCTACGAAAAAACGCCAAACGAACAGCGACCACCAAACCTCTATGACTGTGCCCTTTTGAACAACAGAGATATAAGAGATAAATACGTATTAGAATTAAGAAACAGATTCGAAACACTACAAGAAAAGACGGAAAAAAGTACACCAAACGACGAATATGAACATTTCGTCAATGTGAACCTCAAGGCTGCAGCGAAATGCATTCCAACCAAACTCAAAACTAAATAGAGAGTCCCATGGGAAACCTTAGCGGTGAGAGAAAAACGTGCACAAGTGAAAACAGCCTCCAAAAACTATCGAAAAAACCCAACAAACACAAATGCCTTAAAACTAAAAACGGCACAATATCAATTAGCAGGCATATATATAAAGGAACAGACAGTATACATTCAAAATCAGATAGATAAGATTAGAGACTCGGTGGAAGATAGACAATCTAGGATAGCCTGGCAAACAATAAACAAAGTGAGTAGAAGAAAGAACACAGCCAAAGCAAAACTGAAAGCAGCAAACCAACAAGAAAGAATAAAACTGTGGAAACAGCACTTCGAAAACCTGCTAGGAAACCCATCAAAAATAACACATGAACCAATCACCAGAATAATTAGTAAACAATTAGACATTAAACTAGGACCGTTTACACAAGAAGAACTCGACTCGGTTCTCAGAAAAATTAAAAATAGGAAAGCTGCAGGGCTGGACGAGATTCCCCCAGGAGTATGGAAGACCAGATAATTCGACGACATACTGCTCCGACACTGCAACGCAGTATACAATCAAAATCCGATAGATAGATGGATGAAGGGATGCATACTCCCCTTCCCTAAAAAGGGGGACCTCGGATTAGCCAAAAACTACCGAGGCATAACACTTACATCCATAGCAGCCAAAATCTACAATGCCCTACTACGAAACCGCATAGAACCCAAAATCGACAACATCCTTAGAAAAAACAAAATGGCTTCCGAAGAAATAGATCTACGACCTCACAAATATTAACCATCTGTAGAATCCTTGAAGTTGTACGGGCAAAAACCTACAAGCGACATTAATATTTGTCGACTTTACCAAGGCCTTCGATTCCATTCACAGAGGAAAGATGGAACAAATCCTACTAGCGTACGGCATACCTAAAGAAACCGTAGAAGCAATAACGATTCTCTATAGAAACACCAAAGTAAAAGTACGATCACCAGATGGAGACACAGAATACTTCGACATTGTAGCAGGAGTACTGAAAGGGGACACGCTGGCTCCGTATCTCTTTATCATTTGTCTTGACTACGTACTTAGAACATCGATTGACAAAATCAGAGAGAATGGCTTCGAACTGACGAAGAAAAGAAGCAGAAGGTACCCCGCAAAAACAATTACCGACGCCGACTACGCCGATGACATAGCGATACTGGCAAATACACCCGACCAAGCCGAAACACTACTGCATAGTTTGGAACGAGCAGCCGCAGGCATAGGCCTCTACGTTAATGCACACAAAACGGAATATATGTGCTATAATCAAACGGGGGACATCTCCACTCTAGAAGGAACCCCTCTTAAACTAGTAGACAAATTCACTTACCTAGGAAGCAGCGTCGAATCAACCGAAAAGGACATCGAAACGAGGTTCACAAAAGCATGGACACCTATCAATAGGCTATCGATTATATGGAAATCAGACCTAACCGATAAAATGAAACGCGGTTTCTTCCAGGCAGCGGTCATATCGATACTGCTATATGGGTGCACTACATGGACGCTAACAAAACGGCTGGAGAAGAAGCTAGACGGCAATTACACAAGAATGCTGCGTGCAATCTTGAACAACTCCTGGCGGCAACACCCCACAAACACCAACTGTACGGCCACCTGCCTCCTATCACGAAAACGATTCATGCTAGACGAACCAGACATGCAAGACACTGCTGGAGAAGCAGGGATGAACTCATAAGAGATGTACTCTTATGGACCCCCACACATGGCCGTGCAAAAGCAGGACGACCAGCACGAACATACATTCAGCAGCTATGTGAGAATACGGGATGTTGTCCTGAAGACCTGCCTGGGGCGACGAACGATAGGGAGGAGTGGCGAGAGAGGGTCAGGGATATCCGTGCTACCAGCGCAACATGATGATGATGATGATGTATATAATCGTGCTTAAAATTTGGTTCCAAAGGGTTTTTAATCGGTAAAATCTTTTGACTACACTCTATGCACGAAAATACGGAGCAATATCCTTATAAATAAAAGAGATAAGAATAAAACAATAAAAATAATTATCATTCAGTTTCATATTGTCGATCATCAATTGATGTAGTATTCAACACCAATAATTTCTCGCCATTAAAGTACATGTTTTTATTTCTGGGAATATCACAAGATTATCCAAGTACATCTAGAAATATAAAGTAAAGCATGGGAAGGGACCAGAAGTTAAGGGGTATATACTAAAAGTGGCCTATGTTTGTCATATTGTTTGTTTCTTTGTTTGAGTGTTATGGCATATCAACCTTTGAAGGTTATTTAATGTCAAATCCATTTTTATACAAATAAACAGTTCTATTTCAAACGATTTATATAAGCACAGTTTCATCGCCAAAAACATGGTCTTACCCCTCTATAGAGAAGCAGTCGGTGTATTCTACAACTCCAGCTGACTGGTCAAATGTTTGTAATAAGTGTTTGAGATTTTTGTTTGGGTGATCGGAAAATACTATCCGATTTTAGTTTAATTTATTTAAATTCTGTTCTAAAATATTATTTTATTATTTAGTAATTGATGTGGGTGACTCCCCTATGACCACAATAATCGACCTACCCAAAGGGTATATTAATCAAGAACTAAATCGGTAGAGAGAGCAGCAGCAGCCGTTGTAAGCACCTTGCCTGTCTTCGTGTACGTTGAACCAAGGAAACCCTCCTCAAAGACATGGATACATTTGTGTAGCATCTCATATATTCATGTTGAGTTATTTATTTATTGACCCTTAATAACAGTAATATAAAAAACCTCATTCCTTATGACGTAGCGTCTTTTTTTAATTTTTTAATTTACATTCCTCATTTTCTTTTTCTTTTTTTTTTCGATCACTTCTCTCAGAATTTTATTTTCAAATTTATATACCCATAATTTATCCATAATAATGAATATGAAACAAAGAATAGATGGGTTTACGTTTTGTTTATGGACAAATGGACCAAAGTACTAGAAAACTAATGACCATGCACAAGGCATTACATCCCAGAGACGACGTTGACAGACTATATGTACCAAGAAAAGAAGGAGGAAGAGGACTTGTCAGCATCGAAGACAGCGTTGACACATCGATACAAAGACTCGAAGACTACATAGAAAAACACGAACGCGGACTGATTACAGCCATCATAAATGATACTGACAATACCACAGATAACAGAATGACAATAACTAGGAAACAAAAATGGGAGGGAACACAACTCCATGGGCGTTTTAAACAACTAATAAACAACATCTTACACAACAAAACCTGGACATGGCTAAGAAAAGGAAACTTTAAAAGAGAAACAGAATCTCTCCTAATGGCAGCGCAAAACAGCGTCATAAGAACCAATCATATCAAGGCAAGGATAGATAAGACACAACAAAATAGCAAATGTAGGCTATGTGGTGACAGAGAACAAACGATCAATCAGATAATAAGCGGATGCACAGAAAGAGTACAAGGTTAGAGACGACTGGTTGGGCAAGGTGATCCCTTGGGAAATTTGTAAGAAATTTAAATTTGAACAGAGCAACAAATGGTATCCGCACAAACCAGCATCTTTCCTAGAAAATGACACACATAAAATCCTGTGGGACTTTGACATAAAAACAATCACCTGATCTCAGCCAGAAGACCAGACCTTATAATAATCAACCAAAAAAAAAAAAGAAAATTTGCAAATATGTCGACTTTGCTGTCTCAGCTGACCACAGGATAAAACTGAAAGAATGTGAAAAGAGGGATAAGTACCTCGACATTGCTAGAGAATTGAAAAAAATATGGAATGTGTAAGTGACGCTTGTACCAATTGTGATTGTTGCTTTTGGTACGGTAACTAAAGGATTATGAAAGAGTCTGGAGGATTTGGAGGTTGGCGGCCGAGTGGAGACCACCCAAACAACAGCATTATTGAAGACGACCAGAATACTGAAAAGAGCCCTGAAGACTTGAGGAGACTTGCTGTCACCCAATCTCCAGTGAAAGATTATCAGAAAACACTGGAGTGAAAAACTCAAATGAATAATAATTATATTAATAATCCGCATTAAATACTTAACTTGACTTAATACAAATAATTTAGAATCATATGGCAGCAGGAATTTGTATGAAATAGATCAAATTTGAGACAGATATATTTGAACCATACATGGGACATTAACAGGTTCTAAAACTCCGGTTTTCACAACACCCGTAAAAAATAGCAATTGAGGAACTCATAAAATTACAGAACTTCAAATACGAGATGCAGTTTAGAATAACCTTTTTATAAATGAAAGGGTATTACTCCTCTTCAATGGATGCAGTCAGTATATTGTAAGCAACCCCAAAAAGACGCAGAACACTCAGATGAAACTTACTATCCCATACCATATCCCACTTTTTGGTATATGAAGGGTATTACTCCTCTACCATGAATGAAGTGAGTATATTTATGCAACAATAACAAGACATAGAACTATCAGACGTAGCTTAATATCCCATCCAAGACACCAATTTTTGCTAGCGGGCGGTTATTACTCCTCTTTAATGGATGCAGTCAGTATATTGTAAGCAACCCCAAAAAGACACAGAACTCTCAGATAAGGCTTACCCCAGTTTTTGGTAAATGAAAGGTATAACTCCTCTTAAACGGATGAAGTCTTTATATTGTAAGCAAAATCCATAAGACATAGAACTATCAGATGCAGCTTAGTATCCCCTCCAAGACACCCCTCTTTGGTAAATGAGGGGTTATTACTACTTTCCAGTGGATGCTGTCTGTATGTTGTAAGCAACATCAATATGTTGTATCCCATCAGTCACACCCTTTTAGGTTAATGAGGGGTATTACTTCTCTGCAATGTATGCAGTCAGTGTATTGAAAGCAACAAGACATAGAACTATCTGATACAGCTTAGTATCCAATCAAAGAAATCAATGTTTGGGAGATGAGGGTTATTACTCCTCTTTCATGGATGCAGTAAGTATATTGTAATGACCACTAAGTAAACGTACCCCTATTCAGATGCAAATTAGTATCCCATCCAAGATACCCCTTTTTGGTAAATGCGAGACGATACACCACTTCAATGGATGCAGTCAGTATACTGCAAGCAATACCGACAAGACATTGAACTCTCAGATGCAACTTAGTATCCCACTGAACACACCCCTTTTTTGTAAATGATTGATATTAATACTCTTCAATTGATGCAGTCAGTATACTGTACCCTACACTAACAAGACATAGAACTACCAATTGCAGCGTAGTATCCCCTCCAGCATACCCCTTTTTGGTAAATGAGCGGTATTACTCATTTTCATCGGATGCAGTCAGTATATTATAAGCAACACCAACAAGATATAGAACTATCTGATGCAGCTTAGTATCACATCCCAGACACCAATTTTTGGTAGATGTGGGTTATTACTCCTCGTCAATGTAGGCAGTCAGTATATTGTAAGCAACACCCATACGACGTAGAACTACCAGATGCAGCTTACTAAACCATCCAACTAACACTTTTTGGTAAATGAAGGATATTACTCCTCTTCAATGGTTGCAGTCAGTATATTGTAAGCAACACCAACAAGATATAGAACTATCAGATGATCTTAGTATCCCATCCAAGACACCAATTTTTGCTAGATGAGGATTATTTCTCCTTTTCAATGAATGCAGTCAGTATATTTAAGCCAAACCAACAAGACTTAGAACTGTCAGATGCACCTGTTATATAAGAATTGACATGGATTTTCGGTTCGTTCTTAGTGAGCCCGGGTGCTTTGACAAGCTTTCACGTTTGTGATTAGTAAACAGGACAGCACAATCAGGGCACTCAGGCCGAACAGGTGTGTAACCAGAAGGAGATCACGAGATGAGAACCATGTGGTCAGATTTAGACAGAGGTCGAGGGCAGTCGAGCGTGGGACACACAGCCGATCAGAGGAGTCTCTGGCGAGCTTGCAATGGGGTGCAAGTGTTGGCACCACCTGGCTCCCGGAAGAAGGTATGGGAAGAAGAAGTCCTCTCTCTGAATATAATCTCTCCATCTATATCTCAAGTAACAGTCGGCCCTTTTCAAGAATAAAATGAGCGATATATTTTTATAAAGAAATGTGTTCGTTCGTTCATTGAAGTTCGTAAATTATGTTTGATTTTGTTTCCGCTTATATTTGAATTAGGGCCATACAATATATTGTATTTGGTGATGAAGGCCAGTTCATGCCCACATGGCATGATTTGAAACCTGAGTTTAAACCTAGACAATCAAGGAAGCGGCCGATATCAACACACCAAGAAAATTAAAAATGAAAAGCTGGAACGAATCTGAAAAAAAGAAAAAAAGCAAGAATTAAACAGAACCAACGAGACACGAAAAAATGGAGAGATGGAGAAAAAAAAAAAAGAAAACCAGAACAGACCAACAACCAAAACAGAAAAGATTAAAAATAAGGAGAATCATCGATGCTACTGAATAAAAAGAAAAAGAAAAGAAAATATGAAAAACAAAAAAAGAGAGAAACACTTCAAGACTGTAAGTAAATTGCTCATTCTAAGAATATTGTAAATTGTTTTCTCTATTGTTCATATCAGGGGTTTTGCCGAGAGAATTTGAAATGATTATAACAAAAATAATAATGATAAGTGAGAAGTAAAATGAGTCTTGTAGGTTTATATATTAATGTTTATTTGGCCTTTATAAAAGATAAAAGGGAAATAATTTTAGAAAAAAAACCATTGAGCACTATATAAGCATAGAAAAATGGTGAAAACTACTATACGTAATGTTAAAAGGGGGTAAGGAAGAGAGAAAGAAAGGGAAGGAGAAAGATGGAACCGTGGACAGGTATATTGTCCCTGTGTTAAATGATTGACAGGTCATAATGTAAACTTCCACTTGAGTTTTGAATTCTAACTTTTATGAATGAATTTGCTGGGAAACAAAGTTTTTGTGAATGAAATTTTGTTGTAACTTGTGAACGCTGTCGTGACGCATAGTAATTTGAAATTAGAAGTTTAATCCGAGCTGCAGCAAGGATTCGGAAATCGGTGATATTTATCTGGAGAATGCTCATATACATTTGGATCCCTAGTTAGGATTGTAAGATGGGTTCTATATTGGAAAAGTTGTGGAAATTGGAAGCGGTCTGTGAATTACCCTAAGAATGGGTCGAGAATTTGAGGTACTGGTTAGTGGCCAGGCCGGTATTTTTGTGAATTCCCCTTGGAATGGATTTGAGATTTTATTTGAGGTACTGGTTAGTGACTGGGTTGTGAAGGTCCCCCTGGAATGGGGTTGAGAATTTTGGGTTTTGGTAGGAGGCCAGAGGATATTATGAAACAGTGGATGGGAGATTAGGGAGTATGTGTGCAAAATCTTGACGTAACTCGTTGTATCTCAATTAACAATAAACAGTGGTCCCGTTTCAAGAATGAAATGAGAGATATATTTTCACAAAGATGTGTGTTCTTTCGTTCATTGAACTTCTAATTATGTTTGATTATGTTTCCTTATATATTTGTATTAGGGCTATACAACATGTCTAAGTGTCCCATGCAAGACGCCAATTTTTGGTATATGAGGGTTATGACTCCTCTTCAATGAATGCAATCAGTATCTTGTAAGCAACACAAACAACATAAAGAACTATCAGATGCAGCTTAGAATCCCATCAAGGACACAAATTTTTTTGTTGATGAGGGTTATTACTCCTCTTCAATGGATGCAGTCAGTATATTGTAAGCAACACTCATAAGACATAGAACGATCAGATACGGCTTAGTATCCTATCCAAGACACTAATTTTTGGTAAATGAGGGGTATTACTCCTCTTCAAGGGATGTAGTCAATAAATTGTAAGCAACAACAGCAAGACCTAGAACTATAAGATGCAGCTTATTATCCCATCCATGACACCAATATTAAGTAAGTGAGGAGTATTACTCTTCTTCAATGGATGCAGTCAGTATATATAAAGCAACAAGAACAAGATATGGAACTATCAGATGCAGATTACTATCCCATCCTAGACACCAATTTTTGGTAGATGAGGATTATTACACCTCTTCAATGTATGCAGTCAGTATATTGTAAGTAACACCAACAAGACATAGAACTATCAGATGCAGCTTAGTATTCCATCCAAGAAACCAATTTTTGGTAAATGAGGGCTATTACTCCTCTTCAAGGGATGCTGTCAGTGTGTTGTCAGGAACACCCATAAGACATAAAACTATCAAATGCAGCTTAGGATCCAACCACGCACACACATATTTATGGTAAATTAGGTATATTACTCTTCTTCAATGGATGCAGTCAGTATATTCTAAACAACAACAAGACATAGAACTATCAGATGCAGCTTAGTATCCTATCAAAAACACCAATTTTTGATAGATGAGCGTTATTTCTCCTCTTCAATGGATGATGACAGTATATTGTAAGCAAAAGAAACATAGAACAATCAGATGCAGCTTTTTATCCCTTCGAACTCACCCCATTTTTGTAAATGAGGGTTATCACTCATCTTCGATAGATGCAATCATTATCTTGCAAGCAACACCAACAAGACATAGAATGATCGGATGCAGCTTAATATCCCATCCAAGACACGTAAATGAGGGGTATTACTCCTCTTCAATGGATACAATCAACATATTGTATAAGCAAATATAACAAAACATAGAACTATCAGGTGCAGCTTAGTATCCTATCTAAGTCACGACTTTTCGGTAAATGAGGGTTATTATTCCTCTTCAATTGCTGCAGTCAGTACATTGTAAGTAATACCAACAAGACATACAACTATCAGATACAGCTTAGTATCCCATTCCAGACACCAATTTTTGGTAGATGAGAGTTATTACTCCTATTCAGTGACTGAAGTCAGAATAATGTAAGCAACCTCAGAAGACAGAACTATCAGATGCAGCTATGTACCTCATACTAGACATCAATTTTTTGGTAGATGGTGGCTATTAATCCCCTTCATTTGATGTTCCATATATTGCAACAATAACAAGACATACACCTATGAGATGAAAGCTTAGTATCCCTATCCAACACTCCCAGTTTTAGGAAATGATGGATATTACTCCTCTTCAATGGATGCTGTCAGTATATTGTAAGCAACACCAACAACACATAAAACTATCAGATGCAGCTTAGTATCCCATCCAAGACACCAATTTTTGATAAATCAGGGGTATTACTCCTCTTCAATGGATGCAGTCAGTATAATGTAAACACCACCAACAAGACATGGAACTATGACATGCAGCTTACTATCCCTTCCAACACACCCCTTTTCGGTAAATGAGGGATATTACTCCTCTTCAATGGATGGAGTTGATATATTGTAACCAACAACAAGACATAGAACTGTCAAATGCAGCTTTGTATCCCATCCAAAGCCTTACTTTTTGGTAGGTGGGAGTATTATTTCTCTTCAGTGGATGCACTACGCGTATTGTAAGCACCCCCGACAAAACATAATTATTTCTTGTGCGTTCCACTTTCGTGATAAACGTGACCAAAATCTCCTTTTTCCTAAATTGAACTTTTATTTTTTGATAAAATCATGAGCATAATTTTTTTCTTATGATTTCATGATCAAAAATGAGTTGAGGAAATCGAATTAAATTTGCCAACCTTAAAAAAGAATTAAAAGAATCAGTCCAATTATTTTTGGAGCTCCATATTATGATTTTATGTACCAAATACTCACCAAAGTTTAAGATAAACATCTTAAAATCAGAATAAATAAAGAGTATATTTTCCCAAGGTCATAATAATTTGACTGCTAGTATGGATCGAACCAATTACACCAGCAGTATTGATGAAACAGACCAGCTCTCATATAGATGTACATATAAGAAATTTTATTAGTATACAATAAGATCATTTAATTTGATTTACTTTCCGTAAACAAAAATTTAGTTGACACCTCTGTTCATCTTCGGATGTCAGTATGGAGAGTTTTTTTAGCACTCCAAGCTGAACGACCACTTTTAATACTGCTATTGCAAAACGCCATATCTTTGTTGCTTGTTGTGGTTCGGGTCATTGTATCTCTCTCTCTCTCTCTCTCTCTCTCTCTCTCTGTATCCTTTCCGCTCGTAAGAATTAAAATAATATCCGGAAATATCTCGAGAAATCAGATTTAATAAATGTTACACTTCCAGGAAACCTTTGGGCAAGTGAAGCACGTATCTATTTCCTGCTTGCCTGCAGGATGACAATTCAAAATTGAGAGTCAATGTTCAAGTTCTGGTAAGTGCAGACTTGGCAAAGGATATACCGCCACTAGCTGATAGGTGACCGCTTAATAAATAAGAAAATATTAAATCAAATATCCTATGCTAGATTCTAATTGAATGAAATACTATTTGTGTTTGACTTTCGTTAATATTCTAGTTTTTATAGTGAATTCGCACCAACATTGGTGCGAAGAGTTGATATAAAAGTGAATTTCCATGTATCAGGCGCACTTAATTTTCAACGTTTTAAGAGTTTTATATCACATAAAATCAAAACATGAGGAATCCTCAGGCTTGTATAAAGACTAGGAGCTTACTCAGTTTACTTTTATATCAGAGAGCATTTATTTGTTTTCTATAAATATCTAAAAAGCTGAACATGCGTTTTATAAAGCAAAAGTGTACTTATTGGCAGAGATGAGCTCTCTACATTTTTTTTCTACTCAACTACAGAATCAACACAGCTTGTGTTCCGAAAATAAAAACAAAAGTGTATAATTCAATTCTAGCCGACGAAATTAAGTAAAAAATAAAACTCAAAAGAGTTTTTAGTTGTTTACTCTTGATCAGTGATTCTCATCTGGGGTTCATATAGCCCCCCCTGAGGGATCCCTATAAAATGTTTAATGTTAATATAAACAAAAATAGTAAATTGGAGAGTCAACGTCAGTATTTTAGTTGTTAACGAAAGATATTAATTTATACGAATTTATTGAAAGAAATAATCAGGTTTCTTTGGGCAAAGAGGGGATCTTCAATTATCATTAACAACGTTTGAGCCTAATCTTGCAAAACTAGATATGCAGCATCAACTTCGAGGGTCACGTAGAATAAAGTAGCTCTTTTTTTAATAAATATATCTTTGGATATTTTATGGCATATTTTACTCGTGAACATTAATTTTCCATAAAACTTCGCTATTCATGAGCAATAGATTAGTAATAATCATCATCATGTCGTGCAGCCAGCACAGATATCCCTGACCCTCTCTCTCCACGTCTCCCGATCATTCATCGCCTCTGGCTGGTCTTCAGGGTTACATCCCGTATCATCACATAGCTGCTGTATGTATGTTCGAGCTGGTCGTCCTGCTTTTGATTGGTATATGGTTTGAGTGTGGGTCATGATTATCTTTCGATGGCTGTTTTCATTCTCATCTACAGAAGCCACCCTTATAGGTGAGCAGCAGTAGTTCCAGATTAGTAATAATTCAACAATACACAAAAAAATAATGACTTTAATACAACTCCTAATATTTGCTTTTAAAAAATACAATCGGCTTTTTAAAACACACAATGTCTATGGCTTGGTTTTCTTTGTTTATTGTCATATAAAACTTTGTGCGTTATTTAATACCCAAGTCATCATTATAGGAAGGCAGTATTATTTAATGCATAGCAAGGTGAATAGTGGACATTCCAACAGTGAACAGAATAATACAACTGAAGTTCGAACTCGTTTTCTACGATCCAGCGCTTTATACAATATGCCACGGCAACTCCGCCCATAGGTGTTCACCATGGTAAAATAGAAATGAAAAAGAACCATATGTTGTTGTTTTTTTAAGTTGAGAACGACTGCTCTAGATTATTGATTAAATTCAGCAGAAACTACCCTCCGATCCCAAGCTTGAATACGTAATGATCATGTCTAAATCAATCAACATGAATGTATAGATGCTATAAAAAATGATCAAGCTAGATTAGCCCAACAAGTATTAAACTTTGTTCCATACAATTAAAATTTACTAAGAGTATGAATTTACCCAATCCTTCCACACGAGCAGAATGCGACACAAGGTCAATTTTAAACAGAGTTTATTCGATTTTAATTCTGGGTTTTACTTCTAAACCGGTTGCCATAACAAAGTTAAAAAGGCAAGCTAGACCTACTATTTACCCATAGCTGGAGAGAGAATAATAGGATTTATACTTTTTCCAAGGGTTTCAGAGAAATGTCTAATAGAAACAGCCTTATCAAGGATTTGATCTCGGGTCTCAGATTCCATTTCCAACGATCAAACTGTTAAACTACTAGTGCTTGTGAATTCTTCTGGTGTAGCTAGGTATGGCTCAAGGCCATAACTCATTTAAGATGTAAATGACAGCAAGACTAGCTTGCTAATCATTGCTGCATTGCCAAATCAACAGCAGCAGTAGAAAGCACCGACAGCATCTCTCCAGAGGTTAAGACCACTTCCTCAATGTGTTTCCCGATTGTGACACTAAATCATTTGATTGTGAAGCTCCAGTCCTGAAGCTTTGGGGAATATGGTAATTACCATTACACCCAGCGCCACTCTGACCGGAGTAGTACCATCTATAGGTTAAATAGAACTATCTGACGTTTAAACTGTGTGCAAATAAATGAGATATGTTAAATCGATTTGTTAGAAGTAGAACTGTTTGACCATTTTACTGTGTGCTAACAAATTACTGACGTTTAATTGAATTATTAGTGATACATAGCAATACATGGAATTATTTCACTGTATAAAGACGAATGAGTGATATTATTATTACGTAGCAATACTTGGAAGCGTTTAACTTTATGCTAAATAGAAATATTGATTTTATGTAGCAAAACAGATTAAATAGTGTTCAATAGTTTGATTAGTGTTAAACCAATACTTGTAACAACTTCACTATGTTGAAACAAGAGCCAAATTAGTTCTACCTCATTTGAAAAAAAAATTACTTATAAATCATGTAAATGTGTGCAAACGAAAGACTTTTGTTAAATTAAAGTTTTATTGTTACATAGCAATACTTGAAACCATTTAAGTATGTTCAAAAAATGAATTCAGTCTCATTTAAAAATATTATCAACAGAATGATTATAAATCATATATATTTAATATATATGCATAAATAGGATTTGACATTAAATAACCTACAAGCGTTGATATGCCATAAAACCCAACTAACTAGGCCATTGCTACAAGGAATGCTCAGATATTTACAAAAACTAGAGAATAACACATTAAACTAAGAATCGACGACGAGGCAATGAAGAGGATACTCCACACCAACCAGGTCTCCTGCAGAGGAATCTCACTATAAGATGTAGTTTAGTATCGTGCCCAGGACACCTCCTTTTCAAGGGGTCGGATCTTACCTCTTTGAAGGGAATACGGTCAGCTTATTCTAAAGCCAGCATAGCGGTCAATTTATGTGGTTAAACAATACTTGTTAAAATATTTACATGAAACAAAGTACACTATATTTTGAAAGTTTATCTGCCAGATATATATATATATATATATATATATATATATATATATATATATATATGTATATATATATATATCAACCCACTCGGTTGGGACTGTAGAATGCACCGACTGCAACTCAGGGGAGTAAGACCCTCATCCCAACGAATGTCCAGTTTATGACATTAAATAATCTGATGGTAAGGCTCGAGTAATGCTGAAGCTTTGGAGAATGTGGAGTAACCCTTCATTGCCATCGCTCCCAGATTCTCTCAGACCCAGTGTGATAGCTCCTGACAGGGTCTTATCTGTGGGTCAAATAGAACTGTTTGACATTTAAACCGAGAGAAAATGTATGCCTATTTGAATTGTTTGAAATAGAACTGTTTGATCATTTAACTGCGTGTAAGCAAATTATTGATGGTTAATTGAATTGTTACTGATACATAAAAAACGCTTGGATCCATTTAACTTTCTTGACTTATGCTAAATTGAATTGTCTGAAATAGAATTGTAGGATCCTTTAACTGTGTGTATCTACAAAATGTATTTACAAATTATGTATTTAATATAGATGTAAAAACATGAGTTGGCTTTAAATAACTAACAATGGTTGATATGCCATAAAGCCAAAGCAAACCAAACCACACACACATATATATATATATATATATATATAGGTGTGTGTGTGTGTGTGTGTGTGTGTGTGTGTGTGTGTGTGTGTGTGTGTGTGAATAAACCATTTTCTTGAATCAAGTGGTGCTCTAATAATACCCTGAAGATCAAAAAAAAACCTAAAATAAATGCTCACTTCCTCTTGTTGGCTTCAATAAAAGTTCCATATTTATCAAAAACTACTATCTTGAGATGGACCACATCCTTTTTCAAATTAAGTAAATATTTAGATTTAACAAAATGGGCGCTCAAACAAATAGATTATAATAATTTGCGGCTTGTAATAGGAGGTTGTTGTTGCGCACTAGCTAATGTGTTGAAGTGAAACATCTTAGTAAACGAGTTTCGACAACAGGCACTCTGTTACTTTCACTTTCGAGCTATTGCCCTTTTGAAAGGCATGTACCCCGTTATCTCTACCAGCTGGGGATTAAGTATTACCACTACTGTTTTTCTACAAGGATGGCTTTGGAATTAAATAATCCTGAAGGTTGAAATGTCATTAAACAAAGAACCAAACGAAGACTAATAAAAGATGAATGACAAAAACTCTTTCTATAAATCTTTCTTAAATCAAGAAAGTGCTCAAATACAAGAAAGTACAGCAAGATAAAATCTAAAAACAATTAATATTTTATAACTCCTCTGTGCCCGTTTCATGTAAAGAGAACAAAGATATGATCATCTAATGGGGTTTATGGCATATCAACATGTTAGGTTATTTAATGCCAAATCCATTTTTATACAAATGAACAGTTCTATTTCAAAATATTCAGTTTAGCATAAGTACACAGTTTCATAGTCAAAAACATTTCTATTTCAAGCTATTAATTTAGTCAAAGAGTTTTAATTCATACAATTTAGTTTAGTATAAGTATAGTTTTTGTCTAAACACAGTTAAATTTTAAAACAGTTCTATTTCAAACAATTCAGTTTAGCATAAGTACGCATTTTAGTTCTATTTGACCCATATATAGGACCCTATCAGGTGCTACAACTCCGGGCCAGAGTGGACCTGGGAGTGATGGCAATGAAGGAGAACTCTGCATTCCCCAAAGCTTCATCATTACCGGAGCCTCACTAAGAGATTTTTAGTATCATATCTAGAGCACTCGTAGTTGGGGAGTACACCTCTGCAGAGGTGCAGTCGATGTATTCTATAGCTTCAGCTGACTAGGCAAGCAATCGTCTGAGGATCTTATTCTTTTTTCGTGAAACTGTTTGCTTTTTATGCTTTACCCACCAATCACTGGCCCCAAGAAACCCTCATATTCCTACGATCATTTCTCGCGTAAATGAGTGGAGTCTAGCAAGAATACCTGCTTTTGTCCAACTACTAAATATGTTGTCACAGTTTCTTTTTATTTAAGCTTTTTTTCTTGTTTTTTTTTTTTTTACATTTAATTTACCTATACCAACTGTTTTTGTAATTAACATTGTATGTAATTACTAGATGTAAATACCTGCGCTGGGTGCGAAAGAGCGATGACTATAAGAATAGAAGCATTCCTTAGTAATTCTGGTGAGGTAGGGCGATAATTATTGTTTCTGCTAAATATATAGAACCCTAAAAAGTTCTAGAATTTTTGTAAAAAATGATTATTTGGAGTCAACTTGATGTCAGCAATAAACAACTTATTTTTGATTAGATTTTCAGCATTTTACATAATCCAAATACATTTTAAAGAGTTTAAGAAGACAAGTGCTGCCCAGTCGATGAGACTTGAAATATGCTCACTGTATTCCCTGCAGAAGGGTAAGACTCCACCCAAATATAGACTGACACTATCGGTGAGGCTTGGAATACGCTGATTGTATCTCCTGCAGAAGAGTAAAACCACATCAAAATTAGGGGTGAGCTGAGTAGGACACTAAACTGCATCTATGCGGTGAGGCTTTTATTTTAGGCTGTTAGGGATTATGGGCATACCAGATTTTCAAATAATTAGCAAACAGGTCTATTTGTACCATAGGTGGGCTCCTTAATCGGTAATACCACTCCAAATCAGAGTAGATCTGCGAATAACGACAAGGAAGGGGTGCGTCACACTCCCTTCAGAACAAGAGCCTGGCTTCCAGATACATTTGAGTGCCATATCCAGGACAACCCTTTTCGGGAGTGTTGGGGCTTACATCTTTTCATGGGATAAAGTCAGAGTATTGAAAGTGCCGCCCATAAAGCAACATATTTAACAAATTCTCTATTATTGTGTTTAGTTCTCATTATGTGACTACCTGTCACAACCTCATACCTCACTGATATTAACTTATTCGGTGATGTAGCGAGTTCGATCCCTTCCCTTGCAAACATTGTGCTTTTTAATTTTTTTATTTTGGTTTACTTCATTCCTGTGACAGTTGACTTGTTCGTAATGGTAAGTGTTTGAAATCAGTTAAAAATTAAAATTTCGACTGCAGATTTTCACGACAAGCAGACACTTTCCAGGTGGATGTTTAGCGCAACAAAATCTTTCAATTGTTATTTCACTCCTTGTGAAGTGGTGATATACAAAGGTTGATATCCAGAAATATATTGAAGTTAGACTCGAACTCACCACATCATTAAAGTTTGATTCGTTAACGAGCTTAAGTATCGTATTTGTTCACTCATTTTGTATCTTAGTATTTGTTAATTTGTCACGTTTTCTTCAGTTTATAGGACTGCACTTTTTATTGCAATATTTTAAATGAAGAGAAAATGCCACAATCAATAAAAGAAATTAGATAATATAGTTATAAACAAAAATCAGCTGCACGATGGCTGACATAGTTGTGTTTATCTTAGCAACGCTAAGGTTGTTGTTCGAATCATTTTAGAAAAAGTCTTAAAATCTAATATTGTGACTAGTAATTGAATACAGAATTGTAAGATTGACGCAACACGATCTTATCACTCTTTATCCTTTTTTTCTTCGTATCAGACTCAGCTAAGGATTAAAAAAAACAATTATGAACAAATTACAAGGAAAAATAAAATTGAATTTACTCTGTAATTTATAAAAAATTTAACTCTGTTTTCTAATCGATTATTTTAGCACAAATCAAAAATATATACTTTTAAGTAAGTACACGTTATCTACTTATTGAATTAATATTTTTGCTTTTTAATATACCTACCTCATGACAAAATGGTGCTTTAAAAATATTTATTTTATATTTTTACTTTGATAAGTTTGGCGCAAGGCCAAAATATATGTACTTTAGATATTACGCCCAGTATTCCCTTTACCAACACCACCAGTCATGCTACAGTTACTATCAATTACCCCGATAGTAACACTGCTACTAGTACTCTTCCGAGCGTTACTTCTCCTACTGTTACTGCGAACGTTTCTACTTATACTGCTACCCTTACCACAACAACTATCCCTACAACTGCAGCTACTACAACTGCTACTCTCATTCGAGCCACCCTCAATGCAGTGTTTACAGTGGCTCTGCCGGACGCAGCGGCTTCTGCCGCTTCCACTTAGGCAGCGTATGGCAGCGATGAATGGTTGAACCGTGCAGAAACAAAAAACACACTTCTTCCCAGTTGTTACGTTCACTTTCACTTTCACTTTCATTTTCATCATTACCAGTGCCTCTTCCTCAGTAAAAAAAAGCCTATCTATTCCAATCAGTGACGACGTCAACTCGAATAGGCTGATTATACTAAAGCCAACACCATCAACACTACTACTACTGCAACAACGACCAGGACTTCTACCAAAATTAACACCACGACACCGATAGCTACTACCACAACTAAAAAAGTATATATATATATACTAACCTCGGCGTCTACTATCATCAATGGTAATACAAATTATGGGTCTGGTTCCAATATCTAAAAATGCACTAAAATTCGGTGTAGATTGTCATGTAACAGTTAACTCACCTAAAAAAAAATTAATTTCCAATCCAAGGTGTTTAATTAAATACTTATAAAATCTGCAGTACCCGTATAAACTTCTACGAAGACTTCCGTGCAGTGTTCAGTGGTAGAGCATGAGACGGTGGGTCCAATGAAGTTCCTGTTTGCTGAGCATCATTACCGAAAAACTCAGCTCGGAGAAGGAAAACTCCTATTTCAAACCACAGCGAACTCTCAAACCAAATATATGTAACATTTTACAAGGGATAAACACGACTTTTTCTTAGACTGGAGGATTAAATATCAAAATTCTAATTACACCTTTCTTATTACTTCAGGTTGGAATCTACAAAATAAAAAAAAGCAAGTAAAACCAAGGAACGTATACCTATCCCACTACCAGACCATCAGTCAAGCATTTTGTGCGTCTCCGATAACCACGTGCTATGCGCACATGGGTGCATCACAATTCTTGAAAGCCAGTACTAAAACTACAGTTTTAACTGAATTGTGATAATTGTTTACAAATCGTACAATTGAGGAAAATACAAAACAAAAATACCTTGATTATACCTTATTTGTACAAGTACTATTATTACTAGTGCTAATATATATATATATATATATATATATATATATATATATATATATATATATATATATAAGAAGTCATCGGCTATCATAGAAGCTTTTCTATCATCCTGATCTGCATAACTGATAAGAGTTATTGTTTTAAAAAAAAATACAGTCAATATATTTATTTCTACCGTAACCATATCATGGAAACGGTTTCTTCATTCTATGGCTACTGTGACCAGGACATTTTTTGATAAGACTTCCCCAACTTGAACATAAAACAGTTTCCAAAATATCCTTGTCAATTCCATTAATGTTGTAGTAGTTGTTACTAAAATTACTGCAAGAACAACGACTTCTTTTTTGTTCGTTGTGACATGGTTCGGTGATGTGTTGGCACTTTTGGTAACGCTAGACGCCGCTTTTACTAAGCACACTCTTATATTTAAAAAAGATTTTTTCAAAATACTATACAATTTTGTTTAGCCATGTGAATAAAGAAATCACCCGCCAGGGCGTCTTTACGTGCCGGCTGGTCGTCACCGTCGACGCAACCGCCGCCGTTATTTTGGGAGGCGGAGATACCTAAGCTTTTCTTCTTTCACTTTTCTCCTTTCTTTCACTTTCCTTTATCTCCTTCGATCATATATATATATATATATATATATATATATATATATATATATATATATATATATTGTAATTTATAAATCTCTTCAGTTAGAAAAACAACACTCCTCATATCTCTCAAGAAATATTCAACTCTTTTTCTTCATCTCTTTCTCTTTTTGTCTCTCTATCTCCGGCTTCGTTATTGGCAATCTCTCTCTCTCTCTCTCTCTATATATATATATATATATATATATATATATATATATATATATATATCTTTACACAATTTTACATACACGCGCATTTACACGCAGCACGCTTGATAATCTCAGAATTTCTCGTTTTATACACAACTTCCTTACTTTATTCTCACGTGGTTTATTTAACTCTATATCAGACTTTTGGAAAATATTTTAATTCAAATAATCATTTTGCTATTTTTTTGGGAGTAAAAAATTCATTTTCCTAGTTTCCGATTCTTTTTGTGTATCTTTATTGGCTTCCCTCACCCACCAACACGCTTATTCTGAATCCTGGCATTCCCCTTACCTTAACCGCCCCCCTAGTTCCCGCCTTTCCTTCTTCCTTGTTCTTCTTCCTGCCTTCCTTCATTTCTCATATTTTAATACAAATTACCTTTTCGCCTCTTATTTAAAAGCCTTCCCATAGTTTTCAAAAAAGAAAAAAAAGAAAAAAAGGAAGACAGGAAGAAAAATATGTAAGCTTTTTTTTTAGAACCTTTAAAGGATTTTGGTCATCTATCAGCATTTTCTTTGAAAAGAACATTCATGTCTTAAAACAGGGAACTCGTCAAGACATTTATTGTCAGTGAAAATTACTATTATTATTATTATCATTATTCCTACTTTAAAAAAATACAGTTCTTTATTTCAGTTCCTTACAATCGTGCCTCAAACTAGACAATCATTTACTTGCATAATTTCCAAGTCTTGCCTATAACGAAATATAACCCCCCGCCAGTATACACACACAATTAGAATCGTTCGTTATTTGTCCATATTTTGTTTAAGCCGTCTTTCTATTAACTAAATACTTCAACAAGTTTTACTCTCCTTTTCTGTTTGTGATTCATATTTAAATGAATACCGTTCTCCTTCAGTTAATTTCAGATCACATCAAAACTAAAAAAAATCATTTAATATTTACTTACATATATCTTATTTTTTATACTTGCGTAATTTACATATATATACCTATATAATTTTATCCTTTTTATTTGAAATTACTTTTTTTTAAAAACTTTTTGACATTAATTTTACCGTCGTTTACTACGATTACCTGTTGCTTCAAGAAATTTAATTTTGGCTACAAATCAGTCTTTATCCAAAAAAAGAATAATTAGAACCGTTAAAATTCTTCAAAGTTTCAGAAAACAATACTCTACTTATCTCTAAGCTTTGACCAAAGCTAAAATCTTTATCTATCGGTATTTATCTTGACTTTCTATCTCGACACGGATTTTTTTCCGTCTGTCTCTTGATCTATCATTCTTTGTTGAATTGTTTCTCTGTCACTCACGACTCCGTGAATGTTCCTCTGTACAATGACACATGAGAAGTAGCTAAATATATAAGAAGAACAGAAAAAAAATCAACCTGGAAATAAAGGGTAAAAAAAGGGGAAGTATTATATCTTTGATCTATTGATCAAACTTCACCTTTCAACGGTCAAAAAAATCCTACCCCAAACTTCTAAAAACATACTTGCCTCCCCCTTTTAAAACCTAAATCTTATACTTTAAACCTTTTTCTTCACATCGCACCAACCCTAAGCACACACGCTCACTCCTGCATTTTCCTTTGCTAAGCCACCTTATTCATCTCTCTTCTTATACATTGACTCTCCATCTCCATCTCTCTCTCTCTCTCTCTGTCTATCTATCTATCTATCTATTTATCTATCTATCTATATATATATATATATATATATATATATATATATATATATATATATATATATATACATATATATATATCAAGCTTTTGACACAAACAAAAAAGTTCTTTATAAATCTTGACCCTTTCTTTTCCTTTATATATAAATATATATATTTATATGCAGTAATATATATATATATATGTGTGTGTGTGTGTGTGTATAAATACTCGCGTGTGTATATATATATATGTAACTATACAAAATTGTTTGAGTCTACATCAGATCGTCAATAATCTTTCAATAATATCTATCTATCTATCTATCTATCTATCTATCTATTGCACTAAGATTGATATGAAATAAACTGAACTCACCACCAACTAAAATAATTATGGCTCCCCACAAGAATCTATAAAATTCTAATATACATACTTATAGGTATGTAAGCACACACGCTTGAATATAACATGTATTTGCAGACATAAATTCCAACATATGATATATGCATACACACACAGTTACTTCTAGTTGTAAAAACACATACAAGGTATATATTTCTATGTATATTCGTATATTTTAACCTCGTGGCAAAAAGTTACTTAATTCTATAAAACTGTGTCAAACAAAAAAGTTATTGAACACCCTACCGCATACATATATTCACACACATATGAATATAGATATATTTATTCATTGATTTATTTTATAAATAAATACAGTTATGTCTGCAGGGGAACTAACTGGCCTACGGGATAACTTTCTGCTTTATTAAGTTTTGTTTGATGTCTTAAAACAGTGAATAACAATTCTAGATACAAATATATCTTAATAGCGAATTCAAATTGAATAGTTGATAACGTAAGTGTAAACTTGAAATAAATTTAAAAGATTCTACTTATCAATTTCTCATAATTTACTTTGTAAACTTTGGTTGAGATAATTATTTTCTTTTTATCGTGGTCAAACGAGTATTTACTTTTCAGAAAATGCGTTAATCGATAGAATTCAATCGATCCATGAACAATTTTTATACTTCTTGTAACTTTTCGATTAAAACTCCATTATTTTATTACACACACACATACACTCACTCAGAGAATACAATAAACAAACATACAAACACATATTTAGGTATATTTATATATATATATTGCTACAAAATATAGGTCAAAATATGCCAAATTATATATACATTTAGGTAATTAGGGCGACGCTTTCTAAGTAGAATTTGCTTTCTTAAAACGATCCAATAATATAATACCAATTCTTTTCCAATAAACTTAGCTAGCTACCTTGCTATATTTCGTAAATGAACAAAGGGATCACTGTGTATGTGAGTGTATGAATGGGTGTATGTGTTTGTGTTAATATATTCTGCACACACTGATTCAGGGGTCGTGTTAAGGGCTCCAAGATCAGCCACGAATAAAGGCTCGTACATATTTATTAGTGTTGGGTCGACGAAGATAGTTATCCCTAATTTTTATAGGCAGAATAAAACCTCATAAAACACAGCATATACACTAATTTTCAGTTCAATCTGGAACACATACACACACACACACACACGCACACACACATATTTCCATATATCCTTACAAATGCGTATGTATATATTTATATGTATACCTCTATAACCTACATCTTTTGTTATCATTAAAAACAAACAGGTTTTATCAATACATTCACCTACATAAATCCATATATTGATCTCCATAAATCTATCAGTCTATCATTTTATATATTTCTGCTTCTATCTATACCCCTCTCTCCTGGAATATATATATATATATATATATATATATATATATATATATATATATATATACGTATTCCTAAATATATATATATATATATACATAAATATATATATGTATTAGTAAGATATATGTATACACTTGACCGACTTAAGCGTTGCCCATTGGATACTAGCAACCGGTCTCTAGTGGAATTTTGGTCAAGCCATGCCCGACGGTATGAGTAACCAACTACTACTTACCCTTTTGTCTTTTGTGGCCGGGGCCGGAGCACTTGTTACTTTGGCCCTGGCTGTTGCTACTGATTCATGGTTGTACACAGAGGAGTTCACAAAGTTGAAATTGGAAAATTTAACGGTCCCCATCAAAGTGAAGACACATTCTGGTCTCTGGCGGGTGTGTTTAATAAACGGTAAGTACTTTTTTATTATTACTCCACTTGTTGAATGAACTGACACACACACACACACACACACACACACACACACACACACACACACACTTACACACACACACACACATATATATATATATATATATATATATATATATATATATATATATATATATTCATGAGATGGTATCAAAAGTTTTGAGATTGAAGCTGTATTTGCCAAAGCAGAAACAAACAAAGAATGAAACATTCATTTGCTTCAATAGTCCCCTTGACAATCGATACGCTTCCTCCAGTGAGTTTTTCATTATCCGAAGCTCTCCTAAAACATCTCCTTTGATTTAGAGTGAAGCTACTTTTAATGCCTCCTACGTCCTCAAATTAACAGTTTGAATTCTAGCAAAAATTTAAAAAATCAGCTATGTTTAGAGTCGGTACTACACTTGAACAATCCAGCGTTTGAATTAAAATTGCTGCTCAAAATGTTTTGGGTCAGCTGACAAAAAACTATCGATAATCGACACTGAGTCGTATCGATAAGTTCATGCATTGATCAGCAGTTTATGATACAGAGTGCGTCAGATATACCTCCCATATTTTGAACTGTCACCTGTGGGCTGAAAAAGAACTTAGGCAACTAGTAATGGCAGCTCCATCAAACTAATTTTTTGCCTTTTTTTCTGATATGATCAGTTACCATGCTTCTTTAGTTGTTGCTGCTTTAGTGATTTAGAATTATATCGAAAACAGCATCATTCCAGCGTAATATGAAGTGAGCACGAAAAGCTCTAGGTGTAGTAAATCACTAGTATTCAAAAAATGTATTAAAAGTAAAAGCACACTATGCACAGGTAATAGTTTAAAATGTAGGAACTATTTTTATCACTCCCAGTGTAAGTATGTCAAATCTGAACATCTTTTGAATTTTAGAAATTGAATAAGATATTCAGTCTCGATACATTTAATTACACCTCGCACACATTTATGCATGTGTGTGTGTGTGTATGTGTGTGTGTGTTCGCTTATGAGGTCAGTCTAAAATGAACTTAGCCTAATTATTTTTTTTCATATTTTAACATATTCCTACTTTCTGAGAGTTACTGCCTTCAGTTGGATAATCAGATCTTGTTACCTGTATACAACAGTTAATAAATACCAACAAGGGATTTAGATTTTGATTTTTAGAAACAGAAAATAGTCTCAAGAACTCAGATTGGAATTGTCGTACTTCAGGAAATTCTTTTGAGTCGAAACCTCGTCGATCGCATAAAACCGCAAGTTATTTTGGTTTTCCATTCCTATGAAACACCCAGTCATACGATGAGAAGTCCCCGTGATGAATCAACTAACATATTGAACTGGGAAATCGAAGTAAGCAAGTTCAAAACCGTACAAGCTATTACGTCCGCTTTCAGGTTAACAGCAATGGGAAAGGTATAAATACCCTTGTCTACTTCTCAAATATGGTTGACTACTCTTAAGTACACTTCTACAATGGTGGCTTTTGCATTAATAATACATAAAGGTTGAGATGCCTTTAAACCAAACCAAACCAAATCAAATACAACCCAACTGAATGTGAATCCTAGCTTATTAATGGTAAGAGTTCCCAACCTGAAAAATAAATTCCTCACATTAATTTCTCGCAGACGAAGTGTGACGCTATGCACTAATCGTAGTTATTAGCTCATCTAAAAATTATTAGGATGTCATATTAAGTTTACATATAGCATCTTTATTGCAAATGAGGCAGTTTATTTGATAGTTTCAGTCTCCTCTGAGACTGATATACTGGGTTACGTGGTACCATTAACATGGACAGACCAGAGAAAAGGTTATTTTGTGATGAAACAAAACGTTGGGAGATGTGTATACATGTCTCTCCTGAAATTATGAGTTTTAATCAACTGCAAGCAGTCAATTGTTAAATAGACTTCTTCATAAAATATTGTCATCTCTGAGAGTCATTCATACACACTATACATACATACATATATATATATATACATATATATATATGTGTGTGTGTGTGTGTGTGTGTGTGTGCATATTGTAGTATATATATATATATATATATATATATGAATATTGTAGTATATATATATATATAGATATGCCTATTGTAGTATACATACATATATATTTATATATATACTATGTGCATATTGTAGTATATATATATATATATATATATATATATATATATGAGTGTGTGTGTGCATATTGTAGTATATACATATATATGTGTGCAAAGTGTAATATATATATATATATATATATATATATATATACATATACATATATATATATATATAAGTATGTGTGTGTGTAGTATTTATATATATATATATATATATATATATATATATATATTCATATTGTCGTATATATATATATATATATATATATATATATATATATATATATATATGGTGCAAGAACTAAATACTCTTACGACGACGTTTAGTTAAAAACACAAAAATGTTTATGTAACAGTATTCGGACAAAAAAAAACGTCAAATACTAAAAGCCAATATTATGGGAATAAACTAGCCATAATTAAACAAAATGTTTTCGCCTTGTGATCGGGATTGTTAAATTGCATTCGATAAATGTGCAATACCCTTCAAACAAGAGGAAGTCACTGTAACGTGAATCTTGGGACAGTTTTTTAAACATTCTGCACTATATCATGGTTTACCTATTCCTACACTGACGTCATCAGAACATGATGAAGATTCTCATTTAAAAACTATCTTACGATATATATATATATAGCTAGTCAAATCTTACAAAATAATCAAAGGTCATTTCCTGATTAGCTTGAAAAGAAAAATAATATGACAGATGTTATACTCTCAATATCATACGGTCAATAACAAAACTTACTGAAGAGGACTGGTGATATGACTGACGCCAGAGAGATTTTTCTCCGAGTTTTTCAAAATAAAATGTGCGTTAGTAGCACAAATACTCTCAACCGGAAATTGGAATTATTTCGTCATTTCAGCATCCCAATAAGATAAGGACAATGCCACCTGCTGCTTCAATATATTACTCTCTGTCTTTGTATATATCAAATAATAAAGAAGGAAAATAAATTCATAAAAATAATTTTAGATTGAGCAATATTTGATCATCGTAGATAAATCTTCTTATATTTCGATGTCTTCTTACAACACCATCAAAACAATATGACCGGATGTCATTTAAATTGGTCAGTGATCCTGATTAAAACCTTTTTTGTTTCTTTGTTTAATGGTTAACTATGGCTCATTTTTAATCACATCAATTTTAGGATCAACTGGAATTCTAGTAAATCTAAACAATAAACATATATATACATATATATATATATATATATATATATATATATATATATATATATATATATATATTGAGCATATTTTGTTTAGAAGTTATTATTTGGCCATTTTTCATGATCTTATGCTTATTTCTAAAGCTTTCTTATTGGTTTCTTAGTGACAGGGTCTAGTGGATATAGAAGTTACCCGAGGTTCTGATTCGAAGCGCTTTCGATCATATCGATCGATCGTCTACTGGGGGATTATTTTTATATCTATTTTATTTATTTACTTATTTATCTTTGTAGGTATTGTTTGGTTTTGTTTAATTAAGATACGAAATTCATTTTGTTGGAAGGTTTTTTTTTTATTGGTAGCGGAGGGATTTGGTTATTATGTTAAACGTTGGCAATATTTAAAATGTTAGGGCCGGTATTTAATGCAATTTTATTTATGTTTGGAAGTTTTATTTTTGATGCTGATGGTTTCGATTATATATTCTTAGCTATACAATACCACGATGAAATAAACTAATACATTTTCGAATACAACTTGGTACTCAATTTCAATACCGAATTTACCATTAAAAAATCTTTCTAATGGTTGTTTGGATTTTATGGCATATCAAACTTTGTATGTTATTTAACGCCGGATCCATTTTCATGAAAATAGTTCTATTTCAAATAATTCAGTTCAAGATAAGTACAGTTTAAATGTAAGTACAATTTAATTGTGAAAAAACATTTCTATTTCAAGCTATTCAGTTTAGTCAAACAATTCTAATTCAGCTCATTCAGTTTAGTATAAGTACGGATTTTGTTTGCACACAGTTAAATATCAAAATAGTTCTATATTAAACAAATCAGTTTAGTGTAAGTACAGTTTCAGTGTCAAAAAACGCTTCCATTTCAAATAATTCTGTTTACCATAAGCACGTAGTTTAAATGTAAGTACGGTTTAATTGTCAAAAACATTTCTATTTCAAGCTATTCAGCTTAGTTAAACAATTCAGTTTAGCATAAGTATTCCGTTAGTTCTGTTTAAAGCATAGATAGAGCCCTATCAGGTGCTAACACGCCGGACCAGAATGGATCTGGGAGCAATGGCAATGAATGGGTACTCCGTATTCCCCAAAGCCCCAGTATCACTGGGACCTCACCATCAGATTGTTTAGTGTCATATAACAGGACACTCATTAGGGGGGTCTTACACCTCTGCAGAGGTGCAGTCGGTGTATTCTACAGCCCCAGCCGACTGAGCAAAGTCTTTCTGAGATGTACTCACCAATGCCAGCAACAATTACAAATTAACTACATGTCTATCTAAAAAACAACTAGTCACAATTCTTGTCAACTCAACTATCATAGAGAATGTTCCTCAAAATGTACAATTGCCCAGATTAAAAAAGAATTAATCCATAAAGCCGTTTACATCTCGTCGAAAACAATGTTTTTAAAAGAACTGACTCTATAAAACAAAATCTTGTTAATAACTTCCCCCATAAACTAGATGATCAGCAAATAAAATGTAATCTCAATATCATCCATCAAAACAACATCAATAATAATAATGATTATCATTATTTTCAACATTGTTATTATTATTATTACTGGAATAAAATTCATCGAAACAATAAATTATATTATCAAGCAACAACCAACATTATACACAAACACAGTAAACCCAGCGAACATCTGAAAAAAAAAATCAAACTCATCATCAAATTTAAAACCCCAAATCTCATTGTTAAAAGTAATGCAAATTCCACCAAAATCCTACCAAACAAATGTAGTTTACAAATTCACATGTCCTTTTCGGCAGTGTCTCCCAAACATGAACACCTGTTACCTACATTGGCCATACAACAACCACACTCTTGCGTCGTCTTACATAACTCTCTGACACTAGAGTTATCGAAAAACATATAACTACAAAACAAAGTAAAAAAAATGATGATTTTACAGAGATACGAAAAATCCTCAACATTAACAGAAAAATCATTCATGAAATTGACTACAAAATGCCAACAAGTCCTCGAAACCTTCTGTATTAGGTATAAACAAATAAACGTAAGTTAGATAGTAACAACAGATGTAACATAGTAAATGTTTTCAATAATTAATATGTTAAACAAAGCATCCAAACAATAACAAAACTTTTCCCCAAAAAAACCTCTGAAGACGATGAATTGGTGTGATCGAAAGCGCCTAGGAGCAGAATCTAGGACATCATCCATAACAACTGGACGTTGATATAAGGAAACTAGTGCGAGAGAAAGAGAAAAAAATAAAATAAGATCACAGACACAAAGTTCTATTATCTTTAACCCCCCCTCTCTCTCTCTCTCTCTCTCTCTATATATATATATATATATATATATATATATATATATATATATATATTGCACAATTGTCCATAGCTTTAAAGTTGTTAACCTATGGTTTACGTAGATTAACTCTTCGCCAATTTCACTCGATTTGCTTATCTACAAAGTAGGTTTATCAGTTATATATATAAATGTATATATACACATATATATATATATGTATGTGTGTGTGTATGTGTGTGTGTGTGTGTGTGTGTGTGTGTGTGTGTGTGTGTGTGTGTGTGTGTGTGTGTGTGTGCTGATATTTATAGCTGTTGTTTATTTATATGGATTATAAATGTAAGCAATCATATCGGATTTAATAAACCCATTATATATATATATATATATATATATATATATATATATATATATATATATATATATATATATATATATAGTCTTCTACATTTTAATATGCATTGTATGAAAATTTAAAAAATCTTCTCATGTTCTTCTATGCACAAATACTTACTCGCATGCTCGTACATTCACATTGATGCACACACAAACTCACCTGTACATGTATATAGCTCATTATTGAAAGCAAAGAGAATCACTCCCCTATTGCATACTGCATAAGAATATGAAAACTAAAACAAAAAAAAAACAATACCAGACAGACAAATTAGACCGTATCAAAATAGGTCAGGTTTATTAATTAATGTCTATGAACCAATAAAACCAAACATGCTATCAAATATTGTTATTTGGCATTTGAATATATATATATATATATATATACATATATATATATACATATATATATATATATATGTGTGTGTGTGTGTGTGTGTGTGTGTGTGTGTGTGTGTGTGTGTGTGAGAGAGAGAGAGAGAGAGAGAGAATTTGGAGTGGTTAAGAAAGTAGCTTTATCATTGACTGTCACGTGACTGTCAATGAAGTACACTCGTCGACTAAATAATTTTGAAACGGAGAAAGTCAATGTTGTTTCGGCAAGTGATCAGAATTCATATTCATCAGCGCAACAAAATGATACAAGAGAACAAAGTCACGATTAATCTTTATATCCATCCCAACGCTTTATATCTATGAATATGTCTCTACAAATATCTATCTCATTTCTTATCTAGCCTATATATATTTCAACGTGTTACGATCTATTTAATTTACAAAATTAACATTTATCTATCACACGTCTTTAAATCTGAATAGAACAAACTATCTATCTATCTATCTATTGATCTTACACTGCTTCTCACTCTCTCTCTCTCTCTCTCTCTCTCTCTCTCTCTCACACACTCTCTCTCTCTCCCCATATATTTCTATATCTGTTTATATCAATCAGTTGAAATCTTATATATGTGTATGCATGTGTACATGTATATATCTATATATGTCTGTGCATATATATATATATATATATATATATATATATATTTTTTCTTTTTATCTATCTATCTATCTATCTTAGTTTGTATATATATATATATATATATATATATATATATACATATATATATATATATATATATATTTGTACATGTGTTCACAAACACACTCATACACACACACTCAGGCATATATATTGATATAAATCAATCTTTCTGCCTTATGTTTTCATGATTGTATGTGTGCATATATGTGTATTTTTCATACTACATTTCACTTTATTTATCTATCTATTACAATCTTTTTACATCTATATACCTGCTCATCTACCTATCAATATATATATAGAGAGAGATAGATATATACGTGTGTGGTTGTGTGTGTGTGTGTGTGTGTGTGTGTGTGTGTGTGTGTGTGTGTGTGTGTGTGTGTGAATATATGCATATATAACAATCTATCAAGCTATTTTAATCTATTAAGATCTGTGTGTATTTGTATTATGCTGTGTCCTTTCTTCTTTTTTTTCTTTTTTTTTTCTTTTTTTTTTTTTTCATGCCTGACCTTTGTGTCTAGGTCTTTCGGAAGCTCTGCATATCTTATTATTGGCTCACTTATAATGTCCAACCAAAACAGGTCAACAAGCCGATTGATATTTAGTAAACAAATACCTCAAGAAGCATTAGAAATAATATGAAAAATAATCAACTTGTAAAACCCGATTGTAAAAGAATTCTATTCGAACAATTCTACCACCACATTTTGAATTACAAATCTTTCACACGCACCCAAGCACACGCACACACTCACACTCATGCACGCACAAACACCCCTACACGCATATATATATATATATATATATATATATATATATATATAATTACACCAATTTTATTCATATACATATATATATATATATATATATATATATATATTGTTTATTGAATATATTTAAATATATTTCTACTCTTATTTATGTAGATATGTTTGTGTATGGTAATGTGTGCATGTGTTAAATTTTGGGGACTACTTCTGTATAGTAATATGTGCGTGTATGAATGTGTGTGTGTGTTTGCATGTGTGATGAAGCGCATCCATAGGTGAATGTTTGTGTGTGTGTGTGTGTGTGTGTGTGTGTGTGTGTGTGTGTGTGTGTGTGTGTGTGTGTGTGTGTGTGTGTGTGTGTGTCCATAGCTTTAAAGTTGTTAACCTATGGTTTACGTAGATTAACTCTTCGCCAATTTCACTCGATTTGCTTATCTACAAAGTAGGTTTATCAGTTATATATATAAATGTATATGTCATCATCATCATCATATCGCGCTGGTAGCACGGATATCCCTGACCCTCTCTCGCCACTCCTCCCTATCGTTCATCGCCCTAGGTAGGTCTTCAGGACAACATCCTGTATCCTCACATATAAAATACATATATATATATATATATATACGTGTGTGTGTGTGTGTGTGTGTGTGTGTGTGTGTGTGTGTGTGTGTGTGTGTGTGTGTGTGTTTGCGAGTTCAAATTAATACAACCATGGATAACACAGTAATTAGCAGGATTTTCATCTGAAATTTTCTTCGTTATAAATAGTTAGATTGTATTTAATCAATTAAAGGTTTACACATTTCCCTACATCAATAAAAAGGTTAGTTGATCTTTATATAAATATATAGTACATTGTGTTGAATTTTTCTTACTAACAAAAGTTGGAAAAGAAATATAACATGAAAATATAACTTAAAATGAATTGATATCGATATAAAGTTACCTTCTTACTAATGAACCTAAGTATGTATATGAACATTTTGAAATGTGTAAGATCCAACACCATATGTATATAAATATATACGTGTATCTTCGTCACTGTGAATGTATGTGTTTGTGTGCTATTTTCGATTGTTATTTCATTCATATTCTTTCCTTAATAAACATAAATGACCCAACGTTATCCTTCAGGTAAGCAAATATTGTTTACAAATGAATAAATATATTTTTGTTTAGTTGTGCTTTTCCTCAGGGATTCATTTCGATTTGAACTAAATGCTGTTCTCCTGATTAAATTATAGTAATATTTTGATATAGGAAAATTCCACAATTTTTTCCTATGCGAAATTCTTGTCCATGATCCTTGATACCCAATTAATTCATGAAAATATAACATGTATTTTGTCAAGTAAAAAACCGGAATCAGTATATATATATATATATATATATATATATATATATATATATATATATATATATATATATATATTATAAAAGTGTTGGTTGTCACTAAATCCCTTTGTGGGTTTGTGTCGAACCAAGTGCAATATAATATGGTGAGTGCTCAATATCTAAGATAGAGCTATTATATAATAATAAATAAATATATATTAGATATATATATTTAATGCCATGGAATTTAGACTGCTAAATTCTATGGCATCAAATATATATATCTAATATATATTTATTAATCATATATATATATATATATATATATATATATATATATATTGGGAGTTTCAGAAAAAAATTGATATTATTTCGTAATCTCATAATTGGCCAATTCTCGTTCAAATAATCTAAAATTTTAACAGCATGTTCAGAAACATCTCAAACTCTCTATGTTAAATGTTCCATCTTTTTTTTATTTACCAGAGAATTGTATTTCTATATATGAATATAAAAATAAATAAACCATTAAACATAGATTTTTCAGTTGTTTTTATACAAGTTGTTAAAACTGAGGTCATTAGAACGACAATTGATCAAGTTATTAGATTACAAAATGATTGCATTTTTCTGGAACACTTTGTATATATATATATATATATATATATATATGGACATATGTGCGTTATGTACATATATCTCAGCACATATTCCAATGATTATGTTTGTATCTATAGCTATGCAAATGAGTGTCTGGTGCAACATAAACTGTAAATTTGTTTCATATTTATCAAGTTGGTTCGATTCCACTTTTAAGCAATACCCCAAATCCCAACTCTTCAAACAGGTCCGCTCACTACCTGCCATAAGTAATTGCTCTGAATCTCAATCAGTTCTTTTTCTTCTTCCTTGAATAAATAAATTTACATTTGCTTGTATTACAGAGCCATTTAATATTGCACGGAAGTCAAAATCACCTTTCGAACGTCTCGATTTCGATGTCTAGTTGGTCCGCTTTAATTCCATAAACCTCACCGACAGGAACCTCAGCATCAAATAAAATTACCCAGTACCCAGTACACACTTGTTTTTAAATATTACCCCTCTGCTGGGTATATATATAGTTTATTCTAAACCCCACCGTTTGGGTTAGTGGAGTATTTGTTTTAAACCGATTATATCACAGCTGATATATTCTTCGATATTCCTGTTTTGTGTTTTGAGGTGATCTTTTTATCCTTTTTCCTACAATTGATTTACTTTTTTAGTTTTTAAATACAATATCACCCATAAATATATGAAAACCTTCCAGTATTTTTAAGATACTATGAATTTCATATCCGTAGTAGAGATAATACAATCAAAACAGATATTATTAAGTATTATTTATTACCAAACTCTGCAGCATCGAAACTCTAGAACCCGCTACGCATCAATAACTAAAACTGATATTGCATAAATATTTATAAAAGTTGTATTTATTTTTGGACAGCAACATATTCATATCTTTAGTTATAGTATTTCATTGTTGTAGAGTTTTGTTATAAATAATACACAATGATGTTCGTTTTGGTAGCTTAATATCCAACTCAAAATAATAAAATCCAGGTGTCTCTCGTTTAGAAGAGAATTAGTGGTTTATTAAAAATAAAAACTAGTGATAGTGTACTTATTGATGGGCAATACTGATCAACTTTTTGACAAGTTGATACTTTACATTTATTATGATTATCTGGTGTTCCAATATGAAGTGTTCTCATTACTATATATATATATATATATATATATATATATATATATATATTTATCTAACACTACTGACACGAGCAGGATGTGACACCAGGTCATTTTTAAGCGAAGTAAAGCTACATTGAATTCAGTATTTTCCTTCTTCTAGACTGGTTGCCTTAACAAATCAACACAATCCAGTCTTCCCTACTATTTACCTTTAGCTGGATAAAGAATAGATGAATTCTTGTCTTTTCTAAGAGCATTACCGTAAACCGCCTCCCTCAGGATTTGAACTCGTGTAGTTGATTTCATTTCTTGCGATGAAAATTGTTACGCTGAGCGCGACACGTTTGTTTTTATTGTTTTACACACAAACATTGATAAGGATAGATATATAGATAGATCCGGTTAGTGTCCAGAGACTATTAGTTTCGAATATTCATATATGTAGAAGATATAAGAAAATTGGCCTTTTCTTTATTCTCGTTTTTTTTTTTAGTATATAAAGATATTCCCTTGTTACCCAACAATGTATGCCATCTGATGAAGCCGGAAATAACTCCGCGAAATAAGTTTATGAGACGGTAACTGTTCGTTGAGTTTTCTTTCTTTGCATTACAAATGTATATATATATATATATAGAGAGAGAGAGAGAGACAGACAGACAGACAGACAGAGATTAGACGAAGGTCTTTTAGTCACCGGTAACAATTTTTCTTGTTGCATATTCCAGTTTCCTAATTCTACTTGCTTTTCCTAGCATGGAAAAGATTAAGGATAATAGAAGTCAAAATTCAAAAGTGGTCGACAGAGATAAATATTGAGAGTAGATGGAGAAATAAAGATAGAAAATAAACAAATACTATTTGGATTTATAAAAAGACTTACCTTTTACTTATTAGAAATGCTAAAATACCTTTTTATAAAAAGACTTACCTTTTACTTATTAGAAATGCTAAAATACCTTTTTATAAAAGTACGAGGATCATTAAATAAGTTTCCAGACGTTTTTCGTATGTGCACTTTTATTAATAGTACACACATGAAAGTCTAGTCCCCCTACCAAGTAATCTCCTCCGGCTGCAATCCACTTGTTGTACCGTTCCAACAACTTCTGGAAGTCCTTATGTGTGACCGTGTCAATAACCTTCGTCACAGACTATTTCATCTCCTCAATTGTCTCATAATGATTGCCTCTGAGCTTAGGGAATAACGAAAAGTCACAGGGAGCAAGGTCTGAGGCTGAGGAACTGTCTTGATGCCCATCTTAGTCAAATAGTCTGTGACAAGGATGGTGTTGTAGACTGGTGTAATGTCCTGCTCTGTCTGGCCTTCTTGGGTCTTTAGAGCCCTACCTTTCTTTCAGTATATTTCCAAACACGAGTTCAAGTTGGAAATGTTCGGAAATGTTTGTGGTAGTCTTTTGGGGTTACGGTAAGTGGTGCGTATTGATTGTAAGTATTAGAGTTCTACTGGTTAATCACGCTGTGGAGTAAGGGTTTGAATTTTAATCGTATAAGTCGATCTCTAGAAACCTCAAAAATGTTACTTGTCCGCTGCCTTTTACAGTATATATATATATATATATATATATATATATATATATATATATATATCATCCACAGACAGACTTTCGTTGTATCACAACTCTTCAGTGTGGCTAGACACACGAGATGCTTCCAAGTGGGACCGAAAACCTGCTGACTTTACACCAGTTGGATACCTTGCTTCAAATATATATATATATATATATATATATATATATATATATATATATATTGGATAGCTTAAATAATTAAACAACTCAAAAACATTTTATTCATCTGAAAAAATGAAATATATATTTTTCGTAAAAGTAATTCCTATTTTAGAGCTCTACCTTCTTTTTAGGACAGACTAGGTTCTTCAGCCTTGGTGAGGCAACTAGTCTAGGAGAAGGAAAACTCTGAATTCAAACCTGTTAAACTCCGCTTAAAAATCGACCTTGTGTCATATCCTGCCCGAGCGGAGGGGTTGGTAAATAGTACCTTCTTTTAGATTTTAACAGTAAAGTGTCTTTATTATTTCTTTATGCTTGTTGATATTAAACAGATTGTAGCACCATTCGCCGATCTTTAATGTATTTGGTTGCAGAAATTTGATATACACACGTTTATTTTCAAAGCATAAATAAATTTTATGACATTATAAAATATTGAAATTGCTAGTTACAATTATAGTGCTGGGGTAGTATTTTAGTGAAAGCACGAGAACGTGTTTGAGTGCGGTTGGCTGGAATAGGTGACGTGGCAAAGTCATTCCTTGGAAATCTGGTCTGTCTATGATAAAATTCATGGTGCAATTCGTTATAGTATAAGAATAATCAGTAGATATATAAAAATGTGTTTTCCTAAAGTAATCCCTCTAGCGTTCCCTTTTTCGTATCACACGCACCAGATCTGGTAATTTACTAAGCTTTTTGCTTAGATGTAGCACAAGGCCGCATGAAATGGGCACCTAATGAGAATCGAACTCACTCGTCTAGGCTTGCTAGTCTACCTTGCTAACCATTACACCACCCGAGGTGCCCTCACGCACCAGATCTGAAGGACGAATAAAGGTCGCTTTCCTCTCCGTGGGACTTAGAATATACTGACGGTAATACCTGCGGAAGGGTAAGACTACCAAATGATGGGTGACCAGGAATCGGAAGGTGAGGCTCCAACTCTAGAAACCTGGAGAGTGTGAAATACCCTTCACTCTCATTACTCCCAGGTCCACTGAGACGTTGAGTTGAAGTAACTGCTAAGGTCCCATCCATGAGTCAAATAGATCTGTTTAAAAATAATTCATATTCGAATGAAATGACATATAACAGTAAATTATTTGTATGAAGAATAGTTACAAAGGATTATTAATAACTTGAAATGATATAACTGTGTGCAAACAAATGACAATTGAATTGAAACAATTACTTAAAAATATATAATTATTAGTTTTAGATTGTAATATTTGAAACCATATGATTATATGTATTATATAGGAATACTTGAAATCATATGATTATTAGTATTAGATAGGAATACTTGAAACCATATAATAATTAGAATTAGATAGGAATACTTGAAACTGTATAACTATCGGTAAACTATTTATATTTGATAGGAATACTTGATATTATATAACTGAGTACAAAAAAATGACTGTTATTGAATAGAAACAATTACTTGAAATCCTATAATTATTAGCATAGAAATACTTGAAACCATATAACTATCGGTAAACTATTTACATCAGATAGAAATATCTGATATTATATAACGGTATACAAAGAAATCTTAAGAAACAACACAAAAAATGTAGATATAAACGTACAAAGAATGCAGTTCCCAAACCACTAGGCATAAAATAACTCGGTTCGGTTTGACATGCTGTTAGAATCAATCAGTCTGTTTGGTGACAAGCGATACCCGAGAAAGGGTTAAGGAATATAGAGATAAGAGAAGAAATCAAACGCCCGAAAAAATGTTTTAAAATGTTTAATGCATGTAAATTCATTTTGTTGTTGTTGTTATTATTGTTTTTGTTAATGGTGATCTCGCTTTACGTTTTTTATAGTGTCTAAGGAAAACATCTTTCATCATTTATCCAATTTCTCTTTTCTCATATATATATATATATATATATATATATATATATAAGAGATTTAAGTACCTGAAGACATTTAGAGATAAATTCTGGGTTAAACCAATACCTTGGGCACCCCCCCCACAGCATAAGAGGCTACTATGATGTTCCAATAAGTGTTTATAGTCCATGCATCAGATGCTGGAAACGGCATAGGATGTAGCGTTAATATAATATTAAATTTGTATTTTAGTTTTATGAATTTTGAATTAATCTCTTTGTTGATTTGTTAAATATATTCCTCAAAGACAAGATTAACTTGAAAATGTTTATGACAGTCTGCTGGAGTTTTGGAAAGTGGTGTATATCGATCGTTAAGAGTACTCTTCCATTGGCTGATCACTCTGTAGTAAAGGTTTGGATTTTCGCTAAGCCAAGTCGACTGTTAAGTTTTTTAGAGATTTTTCCAGCCTTAAAATGTCGGCTAGTAAGTCACAATTTACGTTATGAATGCAGTTGTAGAACAGATAGATTAAATTCAGATTGATTAATGTGCATTTGAATTCATATATTTTCAGAGATCATCTTGCAAATTAGCCCACATCGAGAGATTGGAGTTACGTAACTATCAAGTATTATCAACAGCTCGATGGCCATCGGAAAAGTAAAACATGCATTGAAATCCATGATTTTATCCAATTCTTTCGTCAATTTTTAAGTGGAATATAACTGGTATAAATCCAGTTTTTCTTAATTGTCTTACCGAGGCTAAATAACCCAATGTGTCCATCTATTTACTTGTATCTGTCGGGGGAAAAATAGACGGGATCGTACCGAGAGCATTAGTGTGATTTAAACAGATTGATAACCGTTACGCTATGTACGGCTCTAAATGCACATGAATATAATTTGCTTAGATAGATAGATAGATAGATAGTGAGACAGATTAAAAGAGATAGAGAGAGAGAGAGAGAGAGGGGGGAGACAGATTATAAGAGATAGATAGATAGATAGATCACTATCTATTTACGTACATGTTTTGCTTTGTTCCTGTCTATCTAAGGAGATTTCCGTGGATTAATTGCTGACTTGATGAACTGTGATATCATTGTACACAAGTTCGAACTCTAGTAACACTATAACGTTCACTATCAGACTAATGCCCCTTACGAAAGGCATAAACCTTTATACCCTCTCCACCTGTGGGTAAAATAGTGCCACTACTATTCTAAGCGATAGATTTGGCATTAGATAACCCTCGAAGATGGGTATGCCATTAAACAAAGAAACTAAACCAAGCCATATATATCTATCTATCCAAGTCTGCTCATATCTAACCTCAATTTTTTTTTCATATTCCGTCAATTGCTATAATGTCTTACCTCAAAATCTTCCCAGAATACAGTTAGCCCTATTATTTAGCTATTGCTGAATGCGAAAAGCAATCCATTCATATTCTTCCCAAGAGGATTAACGTGAACTTAAGCAGAAACAGCTACGTCCAATATTTGAACTCGTGTCGCAGGTTGCATTTACTTCAGCGATAACCGTTACGCTTAACGTACCTTTAAACGCACTGTAATGAAATTTGCTTTGATCGACAGACAGAAAAATAGACAGATAGATAGGAAGGTAGCTAGATAGAGAGATCTATCACAGTCTATTGACATATATCTTTTGGCTAGTTCATATCTATCTATCTATCTATCTGTCTACACATATTTAACCTCAGATTCTTTTTCATATTCTGCGGATTGCTATATATATATATATATATATATATATATATATATATATATATATATATTTGTGTGTGGGGGGGGGGTGTAGGTGTGGGTGTGTGTGTGAAAATCCGTTTATATTTATCAGACTGTCGCCATTTATTCAGTTAATATTATTCTAATCCCATTCTATCAATGCATTCCATTTTCTTTGGATCCTTCTCTGATTCATCCTTAACTGATCGTCGATGACGTATACATTCACCACCATCCCCTCTCGAAAACTTCCCTCAGGCAACCACCCAGGCAGGAAGTGACTATATTTGGACATATCTGGGAACAAAAAGTTAAACAATTTTATAATAAATGTAAGAAAGATTTTTTTTTTCTATGATCAGTATGAATACATAACTGAAAAAGCTACAGAAATATACTTACACACGATTTTTAGGTAGCTGAATGTCAAACCTTTTTCCCTACTTTCTCTCTCTCTCTCTCTCTCTCTATATATATATATATATATATATACTCTAAGTGGCAAGCATCAGAAATTATTAGACCAATTCACACACCTCAGTCGGAATATCTCATTTTCTGAAAGAGATGTCAACATAGGGAAGGCGAAGACTGCTGTTGACTGGTTATCGATCATATGGAAATCTGATCTCTCTGATAAAATAAAAAGGAATTTCTTCTAATGTTTGGCAGTGTCAGTACTACTGAATGGAAGCGCCATCTGGACTCTAATGAAACGTTTGGGAAAAAAGCTAGATTGTAACTACAGAGGAACGCTACGTGCTGTTTTTAACACGTATCAGAAGCAGCACTCATAAGAACAGTTGCCGTACAGCCACTTTCCTCCCATCTCACAAATCATTTAAGTATGACGAACAAGACATGTTGGTCACTGATGGGGATGTTAAGACGATCTCCTGAGCGACTTTCTCTTGTGGACTCCTCCATATAAACGCACCACTAGACGCAGCCTAGAAGACCTGCCGAGAGCGATGGACGATAGGGAGGAAGTTGAGAGAGTGTCAAGGAATTCTGTGCAAATCAGCATAACTTAATGATGATGATTAAGATATACACAACGTACGCGTCCTCATATATATATATATATATATATATATATATATATATATATATATATATATATAAATGTATACTTGAGTTTTGATGTATTTTTATCTGAAATTAATTATACTGTCGATAGCCGTTGGCATTGAGCACTCAAGTTGGATACTCCTACCCCTTGCATTATTACTTAATAGTCTAATCCTTTGACTATATTCCTCTGATTATATATATATATATATGTATATATATATTGGTTATTATCATGGGAAATGGAAACAGGATGAGGCTGTTTGCATTTTTCATGGCGCTAATACCCTTTGAAAAGGTATGAATCCAATTATTCTCCCCTCAAAGAATTAAAAAAATGTGTAGATCATGAGAAGTTGGCGGTGATACCGATCGTAGTTGAAGCACTTGGAACAGTCTTCAAGAGCTTCGAAAAAAAAAACTGGATGAATTGGAGATCAGAAGAAGAATCGAGACCATCCAGAACACAGCACTGTTGAAATTGGCTTGGTTACATAGAAGGATCTTGTAAACGTAAGGACACTTACCGTCATTTCTGATGAGAAGGTTACCATGGTAACAAATTGACAAATATGTTCAAAACTTGGAATGTGGCTGTCTGAGTTTCACATAGCTTTAAAACCCTTTGGAAATATATGTATCCAATTAGCCTCCTTCCAGATATGAGTTAATAGTAGGGCAGCCTGTGCTCTTTTGCCTTGGTATGGAAAATAGTTTAGGAGAAAAAAAGATCTGAATTCAAACCTACAAAACTCCAATTAAAAATTGACCTGGTGTAGCATCCTACTCGTTGCGCAGGACATATCCTCATTACAATTTCAGTTAAAAGCCGCCAGTAAAAATTCACAAGGATAAAAATAAGAATTTTTATTTGTCTTAGATATTTTTCAGATTAAAAAAAAGAAGAATTATAAATAAAAACAAAATAAAAATATAATCATTAGTTTCATTTTGAATTATTGATGCAATTTTTAAATAATCTTTCTTTGATTAAGAATTTTTATTATTTGTAATGTACGAGGTGCATACGATAAGTTTCCAGACTTTTTTTTCGTATGGCCACTTTTATTGATAGAACACACATGAACCTCTAGTCCCCTTCGAAGTAATCTCCTCCGGCTGCAATGCACTTGTTGTACCGTTCCAACAACTCGTGTAAGGCCCCATGGAAATCCTCTTGTGTCAGCGTGTCAATGACCTTCGTCACCGCCTCTTTCATCTCCTCAATTATCTCATAACGACAGCCTCTGAGCTTAGGGAATAACCAAAAGTCACAGGGAACAAGGTCTGGACTATAGGGAGGCTGAGGAACTGTGTCGATGCCCATCTTGGTCAAATTGTCTGTGACAAAGATGGGGTAGTGGACTGGTGCATTGTCCTGGTGGAAATGCCACTGACCCGATTTGAAGAGTGCCGGCCTCTTCCGACGGAACCTCTTCCAGAATTCCCTTAAAGCCTCAACATAGTAACCCTAACCCTAACCATTTGGCCAATCAGCTCTGGTGTTTTGTCTTCCTTACTCCTCCCACACCTCTCATCATCCCTTACAGACTCCCTGCGTTCCTTGAATCTCTTATGCCACTCAAAAACTGATGCTCGATTCATGCAAGATGGTCGAAAAGCAGTCTGAAGCATTCTATACGTTTCTGTGGCATTTTTTCAAGTTTAAAACAGAATGTTATTGCATATCGTTCTTCTAAAGTGTCAGGTTACATTTTTGAAATCCACCAGCTGTGACAATCAGCCTTTAGTAGGGTGTATTCCAATTCCTGTTGTAACTGTTCATTTGAACCACAAATCATAAAAACTGGTCAGCCATCTCATAAGATGTATAGCAATAAGATAGTGAATTTTCAAGAGTCTACGACAATTTAAAAAGCCCATACGAAAAAGTCTGGAAACTTATCATATGCACCTCGTATCTTTATTTTTAATGAATGACTAAATGGATGTAAATTTCTCCATAATTCACTCAATTATCACATATTTATTAAAATTAAAATCTTTATTTAACACAATTTCTTTTTCGGTTATTTATAGATTCTTATTTCTTGTAATGTTAGACATCTGGTGGGAAAACTTAGAAAATTTATAAAATAAAGAAAATACTGTTCTTTTATTTTCAACCATTTGAAATAACTGCACATAATTTACAAACATTGTTTTTAAATTTGCCCTTTATTATAAAATATAAATGAACAAAAATAATCTTTGAGTATAAAGAAATTTAAAGAAATCAACTTTCAGTTGTATTTTCCTTTATTAATAAACTACATATTTGGTTCATCTAAAATTACAGATATTTACACTTGCTTTTATTTAATAAAAAATAATCGATTTTAACTGTATGTCAACTCGTCTAGGGTTATTTTATGCTAGAGATTATGGAATCATGTTCATTGTATGTTCATATTTGCTCTTTTTGTGTTGTTGTTTCTTAACAAGTGTTTTTTCTTCTTTTTTTCACACAATCCCATCAAATACAAATCAGTTTTAAACAGATCTCTTTGACTCATAGAGGGAGCCCTAATAGGTACTACCACTCCGGATTTGAGTGGAACTGGTATTAATGATGATGAAGAGGTACTCCGTAATTCCTAGATATGAAGAAGCCTCATAATCAGATGCAGTTTTATATGTAACATCAGACACTGGGGCCTAATGGTGAAATTGCAAGACTGCGGCTTCGAAGTAAGTGAGTTTGAACTCCAGTCGCGCCATAACATTCACTTTAGGACTAATACCCTTGGCGAATGTCTGAATCCCTCATCTCTCCAGCTATCGGGTACATAGTATAACAGTTGTTTTTTTTAACAAAGATGGCTTTGATAAATATATAAATAAATAAATATATAAATAAACTATAATTATTGCTTTACAATGAAACAAAGAAACCAAAACTCAAAAAGACGCCCTTATTTGAGGGTGGCTTATCCCTCTGCTGAGGATACACTCGACGTTTATCTGAAGTAAAAACAAACATATGTATCAATGGGTTCAACTTATAAATATATTTTGTCTTAAAGATGCTAATAAAAAAAAAGAAATTAGTGATTTGAAAAAATAAAACGGAAACTGTATACTTATGTTTCCATCTTATGTTTTGAACATTTTCTCTCTTTTCTT
>OY757922.1:4114776-4122276 GCA_963585895.1 Sepioteuthis lessoniana | reverse complement strand
CTACTGTGTCTTTGACTTGCTTCTATTTTAATTCACTTACTGATTAAATATCTCAGACTATATATATATATATATATATATGGGTTGGGCTTTCACCCATATATATATGCATTCAATTTTTTTTTTTTTATAAAAGTTGATTTTCTGATTGATTGTTTGATTAATTGATTTTAACGGGATGCCAATCCGTAAAGGGCTATTTTGAGTCGAGTTATTAGGGAATCGCATACATTTTGTTTATAGTGACTGTTACATTTTTTATGTGTAGTTGTTTCTTAAGATGTCAAAATATTCTGAGATTGTTTTTTAAATAACTATAAAGCATCGATCATGCTTACGTTTATATTTTTTGATAGATTATAATAGTAGGGTAATTCTATGTCTAAAAGTTAGGGAATTGCTTTCATCGTTCTTTACATTTTTTGCATCTTTGATTCTTGAGAGTTTTGGTTTCTTGTTACCATCGTCATCGTCATCATCGTGTCACGTCATCAGCGCAGATATCCCTGACCCTCTCTCACCACCCTTTCCTATCGTCCATTACCTTCGGCAGGTCTTCAGGACTACATCCCGTATCCTCACAGACCTGCTGTATGTTGGTTCGAGCTAGTCGTCTTGCCTTTGCTCGTCCATGTAAGGGGGTCCACAGGAGTACATCGCTTATGAGCTCGTCTCTACTGCTCCAGCAGTGTCCCGCATGTCTGGTTCGTCTAACTTACAGATGTACAGATGCTGCTTTGTTGGCTGATGCCTCCAGGACGTGTTCAGTATTGCTCGCAGCATTCTTGTGGAGTTGCGGTCAAGCTTTTTCTCCATAGATTTAGTTAGCATCCATATAGTGCATCGATATAGCAATATCGACACAACCAGTGCTTGGTCTGATTTACATATGACCGATGGTCTATCGTTGGCTGTTCGTGTCTTTACTAGTCGCGTGTTGATGTTTTTCTCGGTTGATGCGACAAAGTTTTGTTAGATTGATTCTAAAGGCATGTTAACCAGTGTAGGATTATTTTAAGCCTTGAGGTTTGGGGCTCGCAGACATTGTCTATATTTACATTTTTGTGTAGTATTTTAAGAGTTTTTGTATGGAATTATATGACATCGTGTATTCGAATCTAGCACAAATAATTTGCCGATGTATAGTTTCAATTATTGCAATCTGATAAACACTTGCATTTTTTCAAGTAATTATCACTTTTTAATTATTATCATTTCTTTACAAACGGTTGTATGATTTCAAGTAACTAATAATAATAATACTTAGTAAATAATTATAGCTTCAAGTAACCATTCTTAATACTAATAATTTATAAACGGTTATATAGTTTTAGGTATTCTTATCTAGTACAATTAAATTTTCAGACACTTCTATTAGACCCAAAGATGGGACCCTAATGGGTACTACCACCCCATGGTGTAATGGTTATCGTCGGAGTAAATTGATTAAATAGCCCTTCTACTGTCTTCTGCAGGGGTTGATCTAGCATTAAATAACCCACGAAGGTTTAGATGCCATTAAACCAAGAAACCAATCTCATTGTAGATATAAACAGTGATTATGATTTAAGTCGTCTACAACGAATCTAGATTCCAATTTTAATTTCAAAGAGGCTCGTATGATACTGTGTAAAGCTGAGTACAAAACAACGACAACTGATCGAATTCGCAGTCATTTTTCTGGATCAAAACGTCGAATAATGATCCAGTTTTTTTTAACAAAACATTTTTCTTGCAAAATTACCATTAAGACAAAACAAAATCCTCTTGATTTGATAGAGGCTAGATTAGCATAAACTTATACCCAACATTCAATATTTGAATTGTACTAATTATGTACATTTTCTAATAAGTAATAGTTTATTTTTCAGACAACAGTGCTACTTTCAAACCTTCGAACTCAATAGTTTAAATAACGACCCAAAGCTTAATTTCAAACGTTCTTCGTTCACATATCTTAAGAAACATACTTTTCCTAGTTACGTTTCCATTACATTCTGGTTGACATTGAAATTTTCCCAGAATTTTTTTCATATCAAATTATTAAATACACATCTTCATTTTTATGTCATAATTTTATATTAATATCTAAATCTATTTCTATATCTATAAATCTGTAAAACTTTCTCTCACTGTTGCTCTCTCTCTCTCTCTCTCTCTCTCTCTCTCTCTCTCTCTCTCTCTCTCTCTCTCTCTCTCACACACACACACACAAACACTATATATATATATATATGTGTGTGTGTGTGTGTGTGTGTGTGTGTGTGTGTGTGTGTGTGTGTGTGTGTGTGTACATTTCTGAGAGTATGTATGTATCTATGTATGTATGCATGTAATAAGATAGCCCATTGTATCCTCACATATGTATGTATTTGCTATATGACCGATACTGACCTCACATAATTTATAAATATAAGCAAATCACACACACACACATATACACACTTATATATATATATATATATATATATATATATATATATATATATATATACATATATATATATATATATATATATATATATATATACTCAGTTCTAATAATAAGACCATTTGACTGAGATCCATCTAAATATCGAATAAAATAGAATATTAAGTACTAGTTCGTAATTATCTCTCAGTATCAAGCATTCAAAGAACGACATTGATTTTATAACATAACTCTTTTTCTCGCAAAATTAATATTGAAACAAAACAAAATCCTTTTTCAGAGACGTTAGCTTGATATGAATATCTCCATGGTTTAGAATAATTACAATGCAGTATATGTATAAATACATTATTGATAATAGTTTATTAGATAGATAACAGGGATATCTTGAAACATTTTAAAATTTTTATACCTCCAAACTTTAAATTCATTCTCAATTTATGAAGGTATAACGTCGAAAATTCAATTTATCGGTTTTGATTGTGGAAAAAAAATCTGTGTCAAAACTTCAGAGAATTGGAAGGAAATCAAATCTGTCTAATTCAGCAATTGTTGCACTTTAGAATCAATCCCTTTAACAAAGTGCAATAACTGAGTGAATTAACGAAATTCAGATATTTGTGAATTCATTTTTTCTTATCTTAACCAGATTATGATTGAAGCAATATTAAATCAAAGAAGATTTTCAGTAATCATGAGAAATGATTCTTATCAAAGTACTCAGGCAAAAATCCGTTAATTCCTTGGCTTGTCGGTAGGGAGAGGTTCGAATTCAGAAAAAGACCTTTAGACTAAGAATTTAAAATTTACATATAACATTATCAGCGAATGATACTGTGATTCGAATGCATTAAAGAGATGGGTTTCAGCCAAATCTAAAAAAAAAAAAACTTTTCGCTCCACAAAAGGACTGTTTCTTTTATTTTAATCACATGTCAACGCATTCGTTGTTAGGAAATTGTGGACATTGTACTTCTGTATTTACGTTTTTCGTGTAGATTTTTCTTCTTCTTTTTTCTAACAGTTATACATACTTATTAAAACCTCCGCTCGGGCAGGAAATGACACAAGGTCAATTTTTAAGCGGAGTTTAACAGGTTTGAATTCAGAGTTTTTCCTTCTAGATTAGTTGCCTCACCAAGGCTGAAGAAGCCAGTCTGTCCTACTATTTACCCATAGCTGGAGGGAGAATAATTGGATTCATACCTTTCCCAAGGGTATTAGTGCTATGTGAAATGCAATTAGCCTCATCCAGGAATTGAACTCGTGTCGCCATGTCCATTTCCTACGACGATAACCATTACACCACGGGCACCAGTTATATGATATCAAATATTCCAATCGAATACAAATAATTTGTAAGTAATTCTCTTTGACCCATAGATGAGATCCTAACAGGAACTACTGCACAGAGAAAACGTGGAAGTTATGGAAATGAAGGGAGTGGTCTACATTCTTTAGATATCCAGAAATGAAGTTTCACGTCATGATATAGTTTAGAGCCATAGCCCGAACACCCTATTGGATCTTACTCCTTCACAGGGGATGCTGTCGGAGCTTAAAATACCCTGATGTTTATTCTAAGCCTCCTATTTGCCTATGCCTCCCACCAGACAAGGCTTGACACAAGGTCAATGACCCGAAGGCAGATTAAAGTGGGAATAAGGGGAGGGGAAAGGTCGGGTACGAACCGAGGCTCGAACCCTGCTGGTCTATGTTGTTCATCGACCCACTTAGAGCAATGTGAGCCTGATGAGCCAAGTGGTCCCAATGAATCAATAATGCAGCTCGCCTATACGAAGGTGGCCCAGCCGAAACCGGGATCCTTACGACATCAAGTCTGCCATTAGTTCCTTTTCAGAGCCACGCTCTCGTTTTGTTAAAACGGGCGTTTATTCTAAGCCTCAATAACAGGGTCAGAATACATATGTTGGTATAACTGCTTATATAGTTTAAATGAAACTCTAAAAATACACAAAACTCCACCCACCACAAAACACACCTATGTGGGAATGCATATGTGTGAGTATATATGTGTGTCTATATGTAAAGTAAAGTTAGCGACCATAGTCGAGGATGACCCGAAAGTTTCTTTTTCAATAGTCCTGGCGGCAACACCCCACAAGGCACCAACTATACGGCCACCTACCTCCAATCACGAAAACTATCAAAGTTAGACGAACCAGGCACGCAGGACACTGCTGGGGGAGCAGAGACGAGCTCATAAGTGATGTACTCCTATGGACCTCCACATATGGCCGAGCAAAAGCAGGACGTCCAGCTCGAACATACATACAGCAGCTATGTGAGGATACAAGATGTAGCCCTGAAGACCTGCCTGAGGCGATGAACGATAGGGAAAAGTAGCGAGAGAGGGCCAGGGATATCCGTGCTTGCAGCACGATATGATGATGATGAATATGGTTTCATATATTCCTATCCAGTACGTGTCATTTCTCAAATAGATCAATTTGAGCCATAGATGGGATTCTAATAGATGGTACCACTCCACGTTAAAGTCAACCTAGGAGTAATGGCAATGAAACGGTGACTCCTCACTCCTCAAAACTCCAGAAGTGGAGCCTCACCATTAGATGCTGTTTAGTGTTATACCCAGGACATTTCACTTGCATTACTCACCAGCTGAAAAAAATGTGAGACGCAGAATAGAGAGAACTTTTAATATCATTTGGTCTATCTGCTGGGTATTGAACGTTTTGTGGGGGAGGGTATTGGAGGGTTGTGTGTATTTACTGCTGTTTAATTTTGGAACGACTGGCTGTGGCTACACTTTTAATTTAGTTGTGGCACAATCCACGAAAGTATTAGCCACTTAGTTAGAATCAAGCTTATCACTAATAGCCTGTTAGTCTATCTCACTGAAAATTATACTAACTGATGTACCTTTTAATCATATATAATAGAGAATAGTGTCATATATTCTTTGTTTTATTTATCAGTCCCAAACTGCTGCAATAAAATTAATTAACAAATCTTACCTCTGTTCTTGTCCTGTCCAAGGAAGACTGAAAATACGCAAACTGTATCCCCTTCAGATGAATAAGACCCCCTACCCAACAAAAAAAGAATGTCCTAGATAGGACACTAATCTACATCTGGTTTTGAGGCTCCAGTTCTCGGAATCGAAGAAAGGATAAGTACCCCTTTATTACAAATACACCCAAGTTCACCCTGACCCGGAGTGATAGAACCTGTTAGAGTCCTGTCTTTAGTTAAAATATTTTTAAAAATTTATATTCGATAGGATAGTATGAAAAAATAAACCTTCTTAAGAAATAACAAAACAAAATGTAAATATAAACGAACAATAAACGTGATTCACAAACCTCTAGGCATAAAATAACCCTACGCGGGTTGACATGCCCTTCAAATCAATGAATTATTGCTTGCGTATTGAGCTTTTTTGTTTTTGTTTTCTTACGTTCTGACTTCAGCTTATTCTAGAATGATTGACAGTGTCTATTATAGTAAAATTTGATTATAGAAATAAGAAATTTACAAAACTTTGCCTAGTTATGGTAAAACGTACAAAAGTATGGGGTACCTAGTAAGAATCAAACTCATCAGTAATGGCCACCTATCTTAGCTTATAAACCATTACACCAAGTGAAGCTCCCAATCATCATATATGATTCTGAACGTAATCATATTTTCTCAATGTTTTATTCTTCTTCCCCCAACTTCTACCATACTAACTCAAACGGATTTACAAATTCTACCTCAATTCGAATCATGACTACGATTATCCAATAATCTCACCTCAATTAGAAGTATTGGTTGATTGATTGATTGATTTTAATGACATTTCAACCCTTTTAGGGTTATTTTATTCTTAGTCGTTAGGAAATAGCATTCATTAAACATTGATATTTACATAATTGGAGTAGTTTTATACTTACTGTATTTGACGGTATATAAGGTGTTTTTTTTAGATAAATATATCTTTAATTTCCCCTGCGTTTTATATGACATTTGTAGGTTTCAAATTCGCGATAGTCAGTCAAAATTAGCTACCTGGCAACTCAAATTAGCTTAGACTTTAGAATAACTTTCAGATACTAATTGTCATTATTTAAAAGCTATAATGCTGTTTAAAAGTGTTGCCATTTATAATATTCATTATTTTAATTTCATCCCGTTTAATATTAGTACTTTGTTTTTTTCTTGATTTGTTTTTTTCTTGATTTGCCCGGCTGAAATTTGGGGTGCATCTTATACACCCGTGCGATTTTATATGCCGTCAAATACGGTACATTTTTATTTACGGTGCAGTTGTATTTTTTTTTTTTTTTGTCCAAGGTCCAATCAAATGCTAATAACTTTTAACAGATCTACTAGACCCATACATTGAACCCAAACAGATACTACACTCCAGATTTGAGTGAACTTTAACATTACCCACAGCTCTAGAAACCGTAGCCTCACTACCAAATAAAGTTTAGTGTCATACCCCGGGTAGGCCTTTTTGAGTTTTACCCCTCTGCGGACAGGGCTACAATAATAAAGAACATTCACAGATAATCGAACTCACTATCTTCCGTCTACAAACCTAGATCGTTTATCGTTATATCAGGCGAGGCGCCTCTTCGACTCGTGGTTGTAGTGAAGGAAAAAATTGCCAAGTCGGTTGTCTGTATTCAGTCAACCAAGCGCTGACAACGCAGTCGAAATATCGGCAGCGAACCAACTTGCCATAAAAGCGAATTTAATAGCTTCGTAGACATCGGTTCAGCTAGATAGCTGACCAACAATATCTTTCAAAGTCTGAGAGGACGGGAAATTCCTCTCTCTGTGTTCAGATAATGAACGTAAATAAGAAAGAATACGTCCTTGCCCTTTCGACATTGGATAAGTTACAAGGACACACACATCTCTCTTTTTATTACGAGTAAGTTCATTTATTGCTGGAATAAAATTTATGTAGATTTAAGCGAAATTTTTAAAAAAACAAAAATCGTTCATTTTATCAATAAATCTAAGTTCAATTATCTAAGGTTTAAATTAACTCTGAGAAATTTTGTAATGTGCTTTTTAGTTTTCAAATTATT
>OY757922.1:4039776-4112276 GCA_963585895.1 Sepioteuthis lessoniana | reverse complement strand
TAGCACGGATCTCCCTGACCCTCTGTTGCCACCTGTCTGTATCGTCCATTGCTCCTGGGAGGTCTTCCAGGCTACATCCTGTACCGGCATAGAGCTATTCTATATAGGTTCTAGCTGGTCGTCGAACCATCGCTCTCCATGTAAGGGGATCCACAGGAGTACATTGCTTATGAGTTCGTTCTTAACCCTCCAACAGTGATCCGCATGTCTGGCTCGTCTAACTTTGATAGTTTTCCCTGATGGTTGGTAGGTGGCCGTATAGTTGCTGTTTTGTGGGGTATTGCCTCCAGGAATTGTTCAATATTGCTCTCAGCATTCTTGGGTAATTGCCGTCAAGCTTTTTCTCCATACGTATAGTTAACGTCTATGTAGTGATCGACACGACCGCTTCGGGGAAAAAAACTGCGTTTTATTTTATCGGTCAGGTCTGACTTCCATATAACCGTATGACAGAGTGTTCATTATTGGTCTGAGATCCAAAATCTTAATAATACACATCCTGTGCCAACAGCCTATGCGATCAATTGAGATGATCGGATAGGTCAGTCACTAAGCGTCGTTTACTCTGTGTTCAAGCTATTAATCTAAAACTGATATATATGGGGTGGGGGTCTGAGAGGGTGTGGCTGGGGAGAGATGTGTCTGGGTGGGGATGTATATACAAATTATGTTAAATTTTTCTAATTATCCATTCTCTTTCTTTCTTTCTTTATTTCTCTCTCTCTCTCTCTCTCTCTCAATATATATATATATATATATATATATTATACTATATTATAAGGGTGTTGGTCGTCACTAAATCCCTTTGTGGTTATGTGTCGAACCAAATACAGGAATTACGCATCCAACACTTCCTTATCCTCGTACATATGGCAACTAAAAGACACTAACATCTCTCCCACAATCTAAACTAAAACAAGCACCTGCCTACAACAAAACATCCAAAAATTGCCTTCTTTGCCTCCAGGAAAAATTAGCCATCACCACCTATCCATCACAAAACACCTTATTAAATAAAAAATCTGAAATCCTTTCAAAATGTAGCCACAAGAACAAATAACTTCTTTCACACTTCAACTCACACACAACCCACCTGACACCTCGTGTATATATATATATATATATATATATATAACCTGAAGTACCGTAAGTACTATTTTCCTCCTCCAACCATCACATCCCCCACACAATATATCTACACGCCTCCACCATTTTAACTTTTTACGAGCATTAAAAATAGGCTCCAACGCTCTACATTCACCTTACCTACCAAATTTACTCTAAACTTTTCTACAATAGTGTATTTACCACTCTATAACTTTTCTACAATAGTGTATTTACCACACATCAACAAAAAACATATAACTATTAAATAACAACCCCGGCCTTCTAACTGCCACCCAAACCCACCATCTAGTTCCTTAATCAATTTCTTTAATTTTTCAATGATAACACCCTACCCCTCAGTTATTATCATCTTCGTACACAAACACACTAACTATTATTTAACCCCTTTATTATTTTATTACGTACACACCACCTATGAGATCCATTGTATATAATATTTACGCAATATTTCATTTATTATTATTATCATTATTATTATGCAATTCCCTCCCGTAAATATTACACAAACATATTACAACACAATATAACCTTACTTATCATATTTACCAACCCCTCCGCTCGAGCAGGATATGACACAAGGTCAATTTTTAAGCGGAGTTTAACGGGTTTGAATTCAGAGTTTTCTTTCTCTTAGACTAGTTGCCCCACCAAGGCTGAAGAACCCAGTCTGTCCTACTTTTTACCCATAGCTGGAGGGAGAATAATTGGATTAATACCTTTCCCAAGGATATTAGTGCTATGTGAAACGCAATTAGCCTGGTCCAGGATTTGAACTCGTATCGCCGTATCCATTTCCTACGACGATAACCATTACACCACGGGTATAATAATTATATATATAATTATACCCACTGTAATTCTAGTCTACCATAGCACAACCATTCAAATACGCTTACAAATCAAATTCTTATTCATTCTCCCCGCCATAAAGTGATGATGTTTTGTTCCATAGCTATAGTCACCTAAAAAAAATAATGTAATCACACACTTACAACCACACACAAACGAAATCCTAACGGTTTTGTCTGTATTTTGGATTTTCAATTCATTCCATGTTCTTAACTGCCTGCTGATTATTGTCTTGCAAAAAACTTCATGAAACCTAAGGTTGCAGAATATTTTCCATGGATTAAATATATTTACATATGCATATATATATATATATATATATATTCATTATCATTATTATTATACATATATATATATATATATATATATATATATGTTCACTGCATATTCTACGTATTTGTGCATTTCCCCTACAACATTACTATAGGTGGAATCACACTTCTGTACACTCCAGTTTTAGCAAACCTGCAAAGACTTATATCCATTATGTCTGTGCGAAAACTGGATGTCATCTACAGGACTTACCAAGAGTGATATCTGAAAGAGAGAGAGAGAGAGAGAGAGAGAGAGAGAGAGAGAGAGAGAGATCCAAGGGAATCCGTGTTATCTTCATAAAATGATGATAATAATGATAATATATAATGCAATATCTATACACTCATAATGCTTTACTGTCAAGAAAGCCTTTTACGATGAGAAACGTTTTGAGCAACACAATATTTTTGTTTGTAAATTATCTTTTTTGTTGGTTAAACAAAGCTATAGGTTTTAATCACCAAATGGAAACTAATCAAAACCATTTGGGTGTAAAGAATTGATATTTGTGGGGTACAAACCAATGAGAACATAAATCAATTTAGGTGAGAAGTTTCTATAGCGCCTGTCTTTCAAGTGGAGATGTCCTACCTGACAAAAACCAAGCATTCAAAGACATTTTTTTTTAATTCTTGATGATTTGATTAATTGGTTGATTTATTGATTTTAATGGCATGTCAACTATGTTGAGTTATTTTATGCTGGGAGGTTAGGGAATCGCGTTTGCTTGTCTCTTAAGATGTCTTTTGTAAACAGTGCTGTCGTATTCAAGTAATTTTATAATAATTTATTTTACCCTTAAAATGGGTTCCAAAAAGGTACAGGGTACGGAAGCAAAATTAGTAATATTCTTGTATATTAATAAACAAATCTGTTATAAAACAAGATAAATTTTAATTTTAAAAAATAAACAACAAAATAAGAAAATAAACACAAAACAGTCAATTTACTCAATGTAGCCATCATTTTTCTTTTTTTTCAATTATTGTATCAACATGTCTTGGAAACGATTTGCGCCTTCAAAATAAATCCTTCAGACATTTTATTCTATTCTTCTTCAATAGCAGTCTTAAGCGAAACAATATTTGGATTGGAAGTTACGTTCGTTTTCTTTTCTGAAACGCCCCAAAAGCGTAATCAAGGGGGGTTAAAGTCTTGGCTTAAATCTTCTTTAATTGCTGTCCTTACAGTTTTCTTGTGGACTTTCAATTCATTAGCACGCTGTCTTATTGACGTTGTAAGGCTTTTCTTAATCACCGTAGTGAGAGCAGTTAAAAACCTTTTCTTTTTTCATTTTTTTCAATCCTTCACTCCCCCTTTTCCTTAAAAAGCTCTTTTTCGGTAAAAAAAAAAAAATGTTCTTTGATTTGTAGACAAAGAAACTTTAGTTTGGTTTCGGAGTGAAGATTCTTTGTCGTTTTTTATTTTCTTGTTCTCTCATATAGGTCTGAATTTTAATATAAAAATGAGTGCTTGAATAATAGAGAAAATCACGAAAATTTAGATTAATGAAGTTTTTTTTGTTTTTTTTCAAAAACTGGACTTATCAGACGAAAAAACGTTTAAACGTTATTACATATTTTGTTTCTGCACCCTGTACTACCACTTCAGTAGTGAGTTTACTAAAGAATTATGCAATCAACGGATACTCCCCAGTCCCCAGAACTGGAATTTTACAATCGGATGCATTTTAGTGTCAAAGACAGGACACCACTTTTAAGAGGATTCTTACCAACTTTGAGGAGGATACCCCCAGCATAATCAAAGCCCTACCGCTAAGTTTATAAATTTGAAATAGCTCCTATGGCTGGCAATATATTTAAAGTTGCAAGGAATGAAAAAAAAAGTTGGTGGATGTAGAAAAATTTCTTCAAAAGTTTTTTTCTGAATCTGACAAACAAATTCATGATGATTTTTTGTTTGTTTTTGTTTGTTTGTTTTTTTGTTTGCTGGTTGGTTTTTATTTGGGGGAGGGATTTCTTGAATGACGTTTGCAATTTTCATGATTTGTTTTTCGCAAAGACAGTCGATAGGAAGTAAATGAATTAGGAAAGTATTTGGGTAAGAAAAATCTCCTGGATTCCGGAAAATGGTCAACGCGAAAAAGATTTTTTTCCTCTCTTCTGGCAACAGCCTCTCCTTGCCTCTAATAAAAATCAGAAAAGAAACGAGAATAAAAAATCAAAACTTCAGTAGAAACTAAAGAAAAATCTGTTCCCAACTGATTAGGGAAAAAGTAGAAAATGTCAGAAAGAGATTTGGTTTACACACTGAATCTTTCTGTTTAACTACTTGTTATGTTCGTTAAAAAATATTTACACAATACCTACATAAACACGGGTAAACACACACACACACACACACACATACATATACATGTAATGGTTTGTGTCGTAGGAAATGGACACGGCGACACGAGTTCAAATCCCGAACGAGGCTGTAGGCATTTCACATAGCACTAATATCCTTGGAAAAGGTGTGAATCCAATTATTCCTCCCCCGGCTATTGGTAAATAGTAGGGCAGACTAGGTTCTTTAGCACTGGTTAGGCAACCAGTCTACGCGAAGGAAAACTCTGAATTCAAACCTGTTAAACTCAGCTTAAATATTGACCGTCTGTCACATCCTGCTCCAGCGGATTGGTTGATATATATATATATATATATATATATATATATATATATATATATATATATATATATATATATATATATATATATATATATATATATATATATATCAGTGTACAAATACATGAATATGTTCTTATCATTGTAAGTGCAATAATATATTATCATTACTATAATTATTATTATTATTATTAATTGAGCCATGACAACCCGACGAAGGAATTGAGTACATTGTTTATATTTACGTTTTTTTTTTTTCTTGAGTTGTTTGTAAAGGGTTATTTACATACGATTGCTGTACGATATCAAGTATTCCTATTTAACACTAATAATTTTCAAACAAATCTATCTGGTAACCTAACATGTACTACAACTCCGGATTAGAATGGACCTAGAAGTAATGGCAATGAAGAGGTACTTTACATAACCCAGATCTCTAGAACTGTAGCCTCACCATCAGATACAATATAATCTCATACCAGGACACTCCTTTTGAAGGGAGTCTTAGCCCTCATCAGCAGATACAGTCGGCGTATTCTGAGTTGTGTCGATAGGATGGTATATATATATATATATATATATATGTGTGTGTGTGTGTGTGTGTGTGTGTGTGTGTGTGTGTGAAAAATAAATGGGAAAAGTAGATAAACCGAAACCCAGACAACGGGTTCAATTAATATTTCGTCATTATTTACTCAAAGACTTCGTCAGAATGTTGATGATTACTTCTGACGAAGTCTTTGTGTAAATAGAGACGAAATATTAATTGAATCCGTTGTCTGGGTTTCGGTTTATCTACTTTTCCACAAACTGTTTTACATTTTTTCAGATTTTTAGAATCTATTTTTTCTCCATTTAATTGTATGCCGTACTGTCGGCACCACGAGACTCATTTACGGATCATTTTTTGTTCCTTTTTCACTGTTTACAATAACTCTTCTAGAATAGATTGGATGATCTTTTTAAAATTTAAATTCACAAAAATATTTTCTTTGGTTATGTAATAGAGATTTTGGGTGATGCATATTTCATTTATTTGAATGTTTGATTCCCATTCATTTGCAGTGTTCCCTATGGAACATCCTTTCCTCACGAAGTTATGACAAATCTTTTTCAATTCATCATCTATCTGGACTGACAGCATTAGATTATTATACGATTGTTGATTCCATGTCTGACTTCACGCGGCACTACATTAATTATTTCTAAATGTTACTTCAACCTTAGCTATTAATATCTATTTAAAGAGTCCGAAATTTCTGTCACGAGGACATTCAATACAGTAAACCTAAAATGTATAGAAAACTAGGAATGGTAGTCATATACCAATCACATTTCAAAAATATGCATTCATAATTCTTTTAAATGAAGGGATGGGAATCTTAATACAACAAGGCAAACTAAAATTATAATACTCCGCACTAGTTGCCTGCTAATATTTAATAAAATACGCTTATTTAAAGTCGGAAATCCAACGATCCCAAAATTCAAAGGGAAAAGGCAGCAGCACAAGTCCCCACAAAATCCAATCCGTAAAAACTATGTACTCCATCGATACTAACTCTCCAACGAGACATGTTCTAAACTTAAAAGCAACGGCTTTAATATCTATTAAACATAGCATACGTTGGCAAGAGTCTGCACAAATATCAGTGTAATAATCACAACATTATTCCGTGCATACGTCTCAGTGGATAAAAGTGTTGGTTGAAGGGTGTCTAAATACTAATTCGCGAGTTCAATCTCTGGATCGGTCAGATCGATTTTAATCAAAGGTTCAGGTCGGAACTCTATCAACTAGTATATATACATGAACACCGAAGGAAAAAAAGACTGAAATACAGGGACTCTACGTGTAACTAGGTCTAAAGATTTCATTTGATGGCATCATATCTGCTGTTGACGACTTTTGTAAACAATAGTATCCAAGTCCTGCAATACTGATGGAAGCAGTGTGTGAAACATTAGAAGCTCAGTGTTGAAAAATTAACGTCATTTAGTCTAAGACCATGCGTGTATCTTGGTCAGACTACGAACCTTTTTGCTAATATGAGGACACTACTCCAATTACATAATAGTTTAATGATAATAATATCAATATATTAACATTTTTATCAGTACAATAACAAATGTCATAATTATCTCTCTTTAAGGTAAAATCTTTTGAATTGTTCCCACTGTAATTATGTGGTATTTTACACGCACAAGAATGTAGTCAGTGAGAGATATATTGTTGAAGTCTTGCTCCAGGTCAATCAGCTCATGAAATCATGTTTGAACCAATTATGCCTGTTGTAGCAGTTCAGTCGAAAAAAAAAAGTTGATCTAATAAGCCCTCCTCAGGTATCGAACTAAATTACTGTGGCTATTACAGCTCAATTTAGAATCTATCATTTTATGCCGTCATTAAGGGCCATTGTCTTCAGGAAAAAAAGCATCGATTCCCGCTCCTTAATGATGAGGTTTATACCACACACTGACACAATATTCTTGCTTACGATGCCAGTAGTACAATAGCTAGGAGATGTATTAACTATATAACGAACATGGTGTCTATTACTATAAGCACTATTCATCCATAGCTAATAAAGCTTTGACTATTTGGACTGCTATTGTCAAAGTAATTCAACAATACTTTACTACCAGTACACTGTATCCATTGATTTCACCAGTATCTACAATAATGGCGACAACAGATCGAGCCAAATACTTGAAGATCTTTTGTAATTCATTAGGTTTGTGTTTAAAAAGTATTTCCTTCTGTTGGAGTCTATAGGACTGGACATTATCTAATGATAACTGTTATATTTTACTCAATTTACAGAGAAAAAAATGGCGATTTCTTAAAGTTCTCTTCAGTGCAATTACTTGTGTAAATCTGTGAGATAGTTAAATAGGCCTATTGTAAACACAATCTTATTAGTCAAAAGTCGAGACGCCAAGGAATACTTTTTTGAAAGCATATTTGTAATTTTGTTCATAAATGAATCATTAGTTGTAGGAAAAGAAGAAAATTTAAATGTCGAAACTTATACTGAAGAAATGTGTTGAAACATCACGTGGTGTAATGGCTAAAAAGTTAGATTGGAAAACCATTGTTAGTGAGTGTGATTTGCAGTGGGTGCTACATAATCATGGCCTTGTGCCACAACTTGGCTAAACTTAGAGAAAAACTATAAAGAAGAAAATTCTTAGATACACAAGGAGTAAATTTTCTTTATTTTCCTTGCATTATCCCAGTGGTTACAACAAAGTAGTAAAACAATGCAGACAAAAATCATCTATGAATATATATATATATATATATATATGAACATATACATATATATATACACATATATATATATATATAGATATATGTGTGTGTGTGTGTGCGTGTGCGTGCGTGTGTGTGTGTGTGTGTGTGTGTGCCTTGAACGGATTTAGTACTTCAACCAAGCAACGGTCGATTTTCATGGCATGTTAGCTCGTCTGGGATTATTTTATGCCTAGAGGTTAGGGAATTGCGTTTATTGCTTATTTATGCTTTACATTTTTGATGAAGTTATTTCTAAAGAGGTTTTGAACACACTTAAAAGTGTTATAATCTAATACAAATAATTTTCTCGCAGTTGTATGGTCTTAAGTATTCCTATCTAATACTAATAATTATATGGCTTCAATTGATTATTTCTATTTGATAATAATCGTTTGTTTACACAGATTAATATTGTTTCAGGTAACTAATGATAATCTTTAGTAAGCAATTACATCAAAAAGTAAATATTCTTAATGCAAATGATTTGTGCAGAGTAATACGGTAACACTTGTTCGTTTCTAATTCTAATTATTAACAAACAGATCTATTTGGTCAACAAATAGGAGTATAGCAGGTACTAAAACTCAGAATCAGAGTGGACCTGGGAGTCTAGGCAATGAAGGGATGACTTCATAGTCCCAAGATTTCCAGAACTGGAGCCTCACCACCAAATACAGTTAAGTGTTATAATCAGAACACCTTTTTTTGAGAAAAGATTTTACGATCGTGCAGAGGATACAGTTAGAATATTCTATGACCCGCCGACTAAGCTATCCAGTAAATGGCTTTGACTTGCCCTTTAAATAAATCAATTAACCAATCAATAAATCAACCCGTTGAACAATGCAATAATCAATAATTCATTTATCCACCAGGAGATTCAATCTGTAATAGTTACAAAATAATCTTCCCTTGGGACACAAACATTTTTAGTACAAAAACTAGCAACTTTGGAGTTTAGTTTCTTTTAGTTGCCTTTCTTTGCTTATTGGCATTTCAAACTTCGTAGGTTATTTAATGCCAAAGTCATCCTTGTTTAAGAATAACAGTGATATTATTTAACCCATAACTGTTGGTATAAAGGGGTTTTTACTATTCTCAAGGGCATTCGTCCGAAAGGGAACATATCAGTGCCCGCTTTGTGGGCTGAGGATGTGGAATACACTAACTGCATCTCTGCAGAGGAGTAAGATGCCCTGAATGAATGTCCTAGACATGACACAAACCCATCAAATGATGAGGCTCCAATTCTGAAACTTTCGATAATGTTGAGTACCCTTTTAATGTCATTACTCCCAGGTCTATACTGACTTGGTGTAGTAGTGCTTGTTAAGATCCCATCCAAGGGTCAAATATAATTATTTAATTATTTATTATACTTGAAAATATTTAACTGTGTGCAAACAAATAAATACTGGTAAATTGTATTGCTATTACATTTCAATACTTGAAACCATTGAACTGTTCTGAGAATTAATTTTTTTTTTTATTTATTACGGACTTTTCGTCCTCATCTTGGTAGTTTTTTTGTGTTGTTTCTTCTTCACTACGTTTCGGCCAAATTTCCCCTCTGGCCTTTTTCAGGTGATTAACTGTGACCTCGGGCATCGGATAGAGGCGTTGAGTCTCTACGATTCCAGGTGAGCATTGTCATAAGATAGCGGTTTCAATTCCTACCCAAGCCGGCCAGAGGTTTACTTGGTCAAAAACGTGGTGCGATAGACAATTATGGAAGGCAGTAATTACTGGGGATACGGTTACAAGACTCAGCATTCCTATCCGAGGTCGGGGTTAATTACCTGAAGAAGGCCAGAGGTGAAATTTGGCCGAAACGTAGTGAAGAAGAAACGTCACAAAAAAAAACTACCTAGATGAGGACAAAAAGTCTGCAATAAATAATTTTTTTTTTAAATTAATTCTCAGATTAAGAAGCCTCATCTCAAAATGCTTCTAATTAAAGACATTGAACTGTTCGAAAACTAGTGAATAATGTGGAATAGAATTAGTTGTGTTTGATATATATAATTGAAACCATTTAATTGTATGTAAACAAATAGATTATTGGTTTACAAATCAGGTATTTTATACACAAGCACACGTGGGGGGGGGCGTGTTTGTGTGTGTGTTAGTGTTAGTGTGTGTGTGTGTGTGTTAATGTGTGTGTGTGAGTGTGTGTGTGTGTGAGTGTGTGTGTGTGTGTTTTAGTGTGTGTGTGTGTGTGAACAATATCTAGTATAAGTTAACTTATAAAGGCTAGAAATGCCATAAAATACAACCAACCAACCGTAATAGAACGACTGAGGTTCTAACTTGTTTGCTCCTATGTCGCAGTCCAGCACATTCGTCACAAAAGCACGCAGATTCCTCAGCAAAATTTTAGGACTAAAATGCAAATCAGTAAGAGACTAGACAGAAATTCAACTCCTACACTAAACCCCGCCCCGCTATGGGTTATGTAGTATCACAACTGTTCTTCTCCACAAATGGCTTTGGCATCAAATAACCCAGAAAAGTTGATATACCACTGAACAAACCATACTCTAAAATCCAACAACTACTTATAGAAAAACACAATTCTCAATAAAATTGTCAAAAAGGAGTACAGATTCCAGAAGCTATAATTACCAAAAGCAAAACACCTGATAATCAATAAAATATGTAATGATTTAACAGCAGACATTTTAGAATATCTCTACCACGTTGAAAAGAAATGATGTCATCAAATACGAGAAACAATTTACAGTTAGATATTCAAATTTCTATAAATGCTGAGATCAATCATCTTAAATATTGAAATGTAACTCCTTACCTTATCTTTTTTGAAAATATCGATGTTGGTCGGAATTATTCAGAATGCATATATCTACTAGCTAAATTTTAAAAACTTTAATGAAGAAGCTGAAGATTCCATAAATGTTAATAGCAGTATAGTGGAGTCAAGAATAGTTAAGATAATCATTATAATATTTTGTTTTTTTTTTTAATTAAGATAGGTTATAAAAATGAGACAAAAGGCGATTATTAATATAATATTTATTTTTTATGTAAATTTCAAACCCTTTTTTCTTTATTTTTTATAATAGCTTTTTGGTTTGGTTTGGTTTGTTGGGTTTTATGGCATATCAACCTTTGTAGGTTTTTTAACGCCAAATCCATTTTTATGTAAATAATCTGTTCTATTTAAAACAATTCAGTTTAGCATAAGTACACAGTTTAATGGTCAAAAACATTTCCATTTCTAACTACTCAAGCAGTTGTATATAACAATTCGGTTAAGTGTAAATACAGTTTTAATGTCGAAAAACAGTTCTATTTGAAATAATTCACTTAAGCATAAGCACGCAGTTTAAATGTAAGGACGGTTTAATTGTAAAAGTCATTTCTATTTCAAACTATTCAGTTTTACTCAAAAATTCATTTTAGCATAAGTATGCTGTTAATTCTATTTAACCCATAGATAGGACCCTAATCAGGTGCTACCACTCCGGGCCAGAGTAGACCTAATAGCTTTTTAAAGCAAAATATACCAAGTCACTAACTCTCTTAAAACAGCATTGTGAATAAACATAGGGCTCTCGACTCCAAATTGTATTTGTATCTAAAGGGCTTCATGGCATTTCTGACTTGGTGGGAAGTCAGAACAATTTCTTATTTGTCGGAAGGATCTTTTATGTGGTGTAATCGTTAGTAAGCTAGACTAGCAAACTATGCCTCGTGAGTTCGAGTATCACTTGTTCCCCCATACATTGGTTTTTGTGCCACAACAAAGCAAAGATTAGTAAATAAAATACTAATAGTGATACAAAGCACAAGCAGTAGTTCTATCCCATACATAGAAGAGCTTGGATCTAAGGAAGCCATCTAACTTCAAGCAGCACCCGCAACCCTCCTCTAAAAAAGTAACACTGAGCTTCATTGTCTACGGTACCTACCAAGAGACGATTCCCACCGGAGACAAAGTTATTGTTCGCACTGCTTCGACCACGCATTTATGAGAGGGAAGGCCTCTAGCTAAAAAACCTGACCTTGTGACACATTCTGCCGATGGCAAAGGGGTTAGCGAAATACAGTGACAACTACAAGACCGTGTCAGTTCTTGCTGATATATTATGAAGAACTTGGCTTCAAGGTGCCGTATTCCAGGCCTGACCTGCATTATGTACCGAAAACGATAAGTGTCAGGTTCAATGCCTGATACCTGTTATGCCTTCCAAGCGGGGATATGCCAATGGGATCAAGAAATTTTTAGCACTTCTTTAGCTTGTGTGTTCATGTATAGGAAGCCCCCAGCCCAAAAAATGTTGGGTGCTAGGCAAATACTGAGGCGAAAATAAGCGGTGGTTTCGATGACACTGATATACATAGAAATCATAATTGGATTATCACAGGAACTTTATTTATAGAAATGAACATTATGGATTTTGTACTTTTTCAACACCTGTATTATAACATTTGATAACTGGAGAAGCTGTAATAAGGGTAACAGAAATAATTTGTTTTTTATCTTTAACATAACTTCCAAAATAATAGTTGCCTAAATGTACCATAGCCCGATATTGCTATGTGTGAAACGGACATATAATGTTCATATATATATACATACATATAACATAGGAATCTCGAAACACGAAAAACACTTGACGACTTCTTTGTTCAGGTACGAAACTTTTTATAACCTCTGAGTTTAAAGGTTCTTCGACATAAGGAGAGAGATACACATTCTTTCTATTCTGGCTTTTTCATCAACCCCGCCTCAACACGTGTGGTACCCACCACAAACGTCTCCGCGAGCAAGCGAAAGTTCACCGTCTCCTTCGGTGTCCAGTTCTCAACTCACTCACATTTTCAAAATCTCCCCAAATCCTCGGCGTGTTTCTGGTGCGTGACGTCATTCGCACTCGCTAGCCTCCGTTTCCCATCTCGGGCTATTGTGACATCTCTGAATGACACGTCCAATATGCGCCCCCAATCATGCGTGAACACCTGCGTTAATGTTGCACCTAAGTAACCCATGCACTGAGCCGAAAGGTTCTCAGCCTAACTAAACCCAAAGGCATAAACCGAAATCCCTCGGCTATTATATTACATAAACACCTACATACAATCTAATCAAAAACACACATTAAAACACTAATCACACACACAAAAACACACATACGCATATACATACAGTTCTCCTTGCTGCTGAAAGTGTCCTGGATATGACACTAACTACATCTGATGGTGAAGCTCCTGTTTTGGAGATCTGATGTGTATGGAATACCTCTTCATTACCATAACTCCCAGGTCCACTCTGACCAGGAGCGGTAGTATCTGTTAAGGGAACTGTCTGTGGGTCAAATAAATCTGTTTAAAAATATTCGAATTTGATATGACCATGTGCAAAAAGAACTTTTAAGAAACAAGTGCACAAAAACTTTCATGTACCTTAACTGCAACTCGGGCGTAATTCGACTTCGCGCTCACTTACTACGATTCCCCAGTCCAGAGCTTTAACCATTACACCACGAGGACACCCACTCACGTAGATGGATATAAATATCAACAAAGTTTCTTTGTTTAATCTTATATCAACATATCTATCTAATGCCAAAACCATCCTTAGAGAAGAACAGCAGTGACACTATATAACCCAGAGTAATCGGGAATAGGGAGCTAATACATTTACCTGACATTGGCCTAGGGGTTAGAGTGTTCGCCAATGGCCCGGGAGACCTGGGTTCAATCCCAGGTCGCGTCATACCAAAGACTCAAAAAATGGTACTTGATGCCTCCTTGCTTAACACTCAGCATTATAAGGTACGGATCAAGGGTAAAGTAGAGCAATCCAGGGAAGGAGTAGCGCCCTCCCCTACACCTTGGTGTAGTAGCTATCGAAAAGGAAGCCTTCGGGTTACCCTCGACTATGGTCGCCAACTTTACTTTACTTACATTTACCTGGAGTATTTGTCTGAAAATGAAATAGTGACTGGAGTTCGAACAGGCTTCTTCAAGGCTGCCCTCCAGCACATTAGCTATTATGCTACGGGAAACCACCACTAATGAGTGGGGAGGGATAAAATGATGTTATATGTATAGATTAAGTTTATTCGATTTATGATGTATTATACTTACTGCTGGAGAAGGAGGAACGAGCTCATAAGTGATGTACTCCTGTGGACCCCCACATATGGCTGAGCAAAAGCAGGACGACCAGCTCGAACATACATACAGCAGCTCTGTGAGGATAAGGGATGTAGCCCTGAAGACCTTCCAGAGGCGATGAACGATAGGGAGAAGTGGCGAGAGAGGGTCAGGGATATCCGTGCTGGCGGCACGACATGATGATGATGATGATGATGCTTATTCAATGCTTATGATCCTACTCATCGTCCTCATCAATCAACTATCCAACTGGTGACTTTCGTATTCAACCTGACATCAAATAAATGCTATGCATGTAAAACACTTTCAAGTTAGGATACATCATAAAGTTCATCTAATGAAAATTAAATCGTGAAAAATCGTTGCAAAAGACAATCCATGCATTCGGCAGCCTGTTTCTTTAGGCCAACAAACCTTTTTAATCAAATATCACACAGCAATGTGAACAGTGATGATGGAAATCTTCAGCTTAGATCCAAGCCAATCTTAAGGCATCAATTCAATATCATGTCTGATTCAACGAGCTCAACGCCACAGTTAGAAAGGGCATATTTACAGCTACAAAACAATATTTTCTCAAGTAGCAACAGCTTTAGAGTATGCTTTTTTTTTTAAAAGAGCATTTATGCCGAACTCAAAGCAGATTAGCTTTAAAGTAAAGCCTTCTTATTGCACATCATCTACAAAAGACACAACGAGCATAGTATCACCGTATTTAGCAAAGAAAACTCTCTCTAAATAACACATATATATATATATATATATATATATATATATATATTAGAATAAGATTAAAATGATCACCTTATTAAGAAAAAAAAGTGACTGAGCATATGTAAGAAAGTAAAGTTGGCGACCATAGTCAAGGGTTTCCCTGGATTTCTCCACTTTATCCTTGATCCCTACCTTATAATGCTGAGTGTTAAGCAAGGACGCATTAAGTACCATTTTTAAAATCTTTGGTATGACTCTACCTGGGATTGAACCCAGGTCTCCCGAGCCATTGGCGGACACTCTAACCATTATGCCAATGTCCGGTCAGGGGTGTTTGGTGACTGTCAGTTTCTAGCCGCCCATATGATTATCAGGACAATATGCTCTGATGTAATTATACAAAAAGCCTTGACCGAATGTAATTTGTTTTTTTTTTTAAATAAAGAACCCAAAAATCTGAATTTGAGAGATAACAATCGTCGGGTGAAATTTCTCGAAAAAAAATCTCAGGTGTTCATTGGTGGCATGAAACTGAAGATTGTTTGATGATAATCGTTTTTACTTTTTTAAAAGGTTATTTTTAATTGTTTTTATGGATGTTTTCTTGCTTTATCAAGATATTCCCCAAAAAGATGAGCGAGCACAACTTTTCATTGTAAACTTCATGATATTTTTCTTACTAAGCGTTGGATAGATTGGAACAGGGCTAAAATCTTGATTGAATTACTCCATCGAAAAAGATGCAAAAGCAGACAGCCAAAAAACAAACCGAAAACTTCACGAAACACACATACACACACAAAACACACACACACACACACACACACACACACACACACACACACGTATATATATATATAGTTTGATTCAATTTTATATCCAAATTGTCAGAAAGTTTCTCCCGAGGCATTTTGTGATAACACATACAGCTGTAAATTAAAAAAAATAGCCCTGCCTCCAACAAAACTTTATTCAAATACAAAACACAGACATACCCACAGAAGCATACACACATGCACGGCCATATATATATATATATATATATATATTTGAATATTCATTTTATGAAATTTATTTTTAGATTGTTCTCAAATTATTTCAACCTTAGGTCAACAGCAGGAGCATTATTCGTGAAGAAAAGTGTTTGTTTTTTTTAATAGATTACTGAAGAATAGATATGCTATAGAAGAAATGAGAAGAAAGGAAATGGTGATGTATTATATCCATTCGTTGAATTATGCGTATATATATATATATATATATATATATATATATATATATATATATATATATATAATGTAGTTTGCTATAATGATAAAGAGTATTCAGTTATAAATTAATAATAAAGAGTGTTCAGTATCGTTGATAATAGAAATATAAGTTTGGATTGCTTCGACACAGAATGAAAAGTGCTTGGTGACTGTCAGCTTCTCGTATATGTGATCATCACACCAAAATTTTCACACGTGATTGGAATCCCTGTCGACTGATATTGTGTGATATTAGCGGAAGAGTGATGTTGTTTGTTGGGAATTCTATGCATATTTTTACATGACTATATAATTTGAATTTTTTTATTTGTTAATTAATCTTTTGTATTATGTTTATTATTTCTAGTGTTTTTTACTTTCAAAACAAAAGTCGTTTTTCATAGCAAGATTCAACGTAATCAGAACTTATATGCAAATGCCAGCATGAAAAATGATAAAAGTGCTAATTTTGAAGAAGATAATAATTTATCATCTAAAGTACGTAGATCTTGCTAGAGAGACAAAATATGTAAAAGATGAAGGTGACGGTGTAATCAATCTGTGCATTTTTAACTGTGCTTAAAAGCCTGGAAAAGTAGCTGGGGAAGATTGAGATCAGAGGAAGATTTGAGACGATCAATACCACATCACTTTTAGGATCTGCTGGAAGACTTAGTAGAATCCTGGTATACAGAGAAGACTTATTCTCACTCAGACTTCAATGAGAAATCATCATTTAAAACTGGTGAGAAATATAAGAACAGGACCAACAACAACAACAACAACAATAATCATAATCATAATAATAGTAATAATAAATTATCACCTGTATAATTAGTGCAGGAGCTTGTATGTTTAACTCTCTCTCTCTCTCTCTCTCTCTATATATATATATATATATATATATATATATTATGTACTTAGTGATATTTATAAATATAGAGTGTTCAATATCAGTAATAGATTATATATATATATGTGTGTGTGTGTGTGTGTGTGTGTTAGAACACTGTTGAACACAGTCGACGGCTTCTTAATAATTGTCAACTGTTAACAAATACCATCCATTCTGTTTACGTTATATATATATATATATATATATATATATATATATATATATATATATATATATATATATATATATAATGTGCGTGTGTGTGTGCACGCAAAGGTGATACATCAATGACCCGATTACATTAATATAGTGTTTTATCTATTTATCCGACCACAAATTGAGTGTATCCAATCAAAATCGCTCGCAACAGTATTGTAGAATTTTTTTTTTAAGTAGTACTCCAGATTGTTACTGAGGTGGGTGCAATGGTTAAAGTGATGGACTGCAGAATCGTTGTAATGCGAGTTCGAACACCAGTCGCGTTATTACCTTCACGTTCGGACAATTACTCTTAGAAAAAGCATGACCCCCCCACCTTATCCTCTAGGCAATGGGTTAAATAGCATCACTATTTTTCTTCTTGAAGGTTTTGGCAGTAAATAACCCACAAAGATTGATATGTCATTAAACAAACAAACCAAAATATGTTACTATGATCAGTGTTCATATACCGGTGTTGTATATATATATATATATATATATATATATAGAGAGAGAGAGAGAGAGAGAGTAAAAAAAAAGGGACATCTTATTTGTGATGTGTTTCGGGACCACGAACATTTCTTATCTTAGTATGACTGCTCTTCTCATCTCAGTGACCGATTCCGGTCTGGAAAGTGAGTCAATGATAAAGTTTATTGAGTTCAGTGTGGTGACTACATTTTGATACTTATATTAAAGGCTTCGGGGTGTAATGTTTATCGGCAAATAAAATAAACACGGTGACCAGAGTTCGAATACAGGATAAGGATTTTTGCATTTCACATTGCTCTAATACACTGAGAAAAGCTATGAATCTATCTTTTCTCTTTACAGCCACCGGTAAATTGTAGGGAAGACTCGACATTTTGACCTTGGTATAGCAATCATTTTAGGAGAAGGAAAACGCTGAATTCAAACTCTTAAACTCCGATTAAAAATTAACCTTTCATCATATTCTGCTGTTGTTAAATACACATCTTAAAGCGCGTCAGTTTATCTCGGGTAAAAACTTCCATTCTAGCTAGCTAACAAGCGAGTTGGCAATACGACCAGTCAGCAGCAACGAATATGCAGATACAAAAACATCTGTCTCTTGCAAATCTATTCAGCCATGTTGGGAGTATCACAGAAGTCCACCCACGCTGCTAAATGGCATTTTAGAAATATTCTATATTTCGAATTACACATGGAAAAAGGATAACTTCAAAAAAGAAATTATCACTTTCATTTCCTAACTTGAAATAATCTGAATCAAGCTAATCCAAAATTTTAAAATATCCTGTCTTTCATATTTGCATTCACGTTTGTCTATGAAGGTTTGATTGTAACACTTCAACTGCTGGATTTTCGAACCCTTTGCAGATAACTGTAAAAGTATTTTTTTATTATAAAAGTTCGTATCGTTTTAAGAGAATGCTTACTTGTTGTATATTGTCAATCACTCAGTGTTTCAATTTAATTACCTATAAAATTTATCTGATAAGTGACGTTCAAATTTATGTAAGATTTTAAATCCGGTGAAATGCTCTTCAGAACATTTCTTCAACATCTATTATTTTTTACTTGTTACGCATTCTTGGCATCCCCACTTTTCCCTATTTTATCATATCAACCTTTAAAAAATAACCTTTTCACAGAATATATACACTATTAATGCAGTATCTCTATACAAATAAAATCCAGTGAAATAATCCATCCGATTGTTCCCAAAAATGTCATCTTATTTTTTTCAAACCATTTTGGAAAATCTCCAATTTAAACTTACACTATTAATCTTCCATTATTGAATTTTTTTTATCTGATTTGGTAATTTGACCCAAAATATATTAATCTAATAGCAAAAAATCCAATTGGTTAGTTTTTTAATGTGTTGCCAGTAAAGTTCGACAGTGAGGAGAAATATAGAAAAATGTTTATCATAATTAAAAATTCCATAAATCATCTCTCATTGTTCTTTCTTGTAAAGTAATTAATCACAATTTCTCTAATATCTCACAGTAAGTCTAATCTTTTTTTGTTGTTTTTTTTTTTTTTGTCACTCTTCTTGTTTGCGCGCCAATCTCACTACGATATTTCATTTTCTGTGCCTGGAGCACAGAGCTGAGTGTAATATTCAATACGAGGTCTTATTAGGGTATTAAAATAGTGTATGCTTCGTTTGGAATAAAATTTCTAACCACTCAGCCAATTATTCCATTTGCTCTCGATATAATTGACAAAATATGATTGTCAGCTTTAAAGTTATCATCAAAACCTTTAATAATAACCCATCACAATACTCTGGCCATCAAGTGAGAGCGTCTATTTTGTAGCAATGCAAACAATTGTCAACCAAACGCTCTATATAACTGAAATAGGAATTATTACGTAATTAAAAAATTGCATTCGGCTGACATTCAGCTTATTTTTATTTACCGAACTCCTCTCCTATAAACAGAATTTGACAAAAAGTCAATTTCTAAGTGGAATACTGCTTGTTTGAGTTCAGAGATTTCCTTCGCCTAGACCGGTTGTCATTCAACGGTAAAGAGCCCAATCTGCCTTACTATTTACCCAACCTTAATTTATCAATCTGCTTTGTGTATATATATATATATATATATATATATATATATATATATATATATATTGTAACAGTGTTAGTTGTAACTAATGCACTTTGAAGGTTTGTTGAAAACCAAGTGCGATATGATTTTGAGAGTGCTCAATATCAGTGATAGAGCTATTATATAATAATAATGCTAAATATATATTGAATTTTATATATTTAATACCATGGAAGTTTGTCTGCGACCATGGTTTCATTAAGTTTTGCAAACTACAATCATCAAGCAGATTATATATATATATATATATATTGTTTTAATGGGTAGAGTGTTCGCCAATGATCCGGGAGACATCGGTTCAATCCCTGGTCAGATCATACCAAAGACTTAAAAAATGGTACTTGATACCTCCTTGCTTAACATTCAGCAATATAAGGTACGTATCAAGGGTAAAGTGGAGCAATCCAGGGAAAGGAGTAACGCCCCCCCCTACAACTCGGTGTAGTAGCTATTGAAAAGGGAGCCTTCAGATAACCTTCGAATACGGTCGCCAACTTTACTTATATATACATATCTGATGGCTGTCCTCTCGGTTTCAAGCATGACCACTTTCTTTATCTCATGTCCTCTCCCCAACTCCACTACTCCCTCCTTAAATTGTATGTGTTCGTTGGTGACTCTTCAGGCCATCCAAACTGCGACAGATTTTGCCATGGAATTGGCACAACCTATCAGTTTTGTTTGCAGTGACATTATTTGGGGGCAAGATAGATTTTTCACATTTACACAGATGGCTTTTGAGAATATATATATATATATATATATATATATATATCGTCGTGATGTTCTGCATTCTTGTGCATAAACCACTTTATGTTATGAATTTAGACTGTTGTTAGCGGTAAGTTTACACACACACACACACACACACACACACATATATATATATATATATACAAATTTACCGCTAACAATAGTCTAAATCAGTAAAATATTTTGCTCTATCCACGAGAGTGCAGGACATCACGATATCTATCACATAATCTATCTATCTAAGTTAGACAGATTCACATGAGATATAAACACAAAATACATTTTCAAATACAGATATATAAATAATATATATGAACACATTAAAATGCATCACTAATATAATGTCCATATAACTATCAGACATATTGGATTTACTCATCTCTCAGGTAAGAGCAGAATGAGACAATTTTTAAGCAGCGTAAAGCTGACTTGAATTTGGACTTTTCCTTTTCCTAAATTGGTTTACTATGCTAAGAAACAAGTCTACCCTACTATTTAACCAAATATCAAGAGAGAATGTTTGGATTTTTATATTTCTTAATAGCATTACCACAAAGTGCAACGTAGACAGTTTTGTCCAGGATTTGAATTCGGATTACTAATTCCATTTCTAGCATGATAAACATTGCACCAACCACGCCTTAGGTCATTAACCTCGTTATTTAATCTCACCGAATTAATGAAATGTATCTTAGAATTAATTGAAAATAAATGCATCAGTAGAAGTATTCTATAATGAGATTTTTAATAGGGTTCTTTCTCCATTAAATTGGTTAGAAGAGCATAATCTAAAATTAAACTTATTGATTTGCAAATTAGACTGGAAATTGATTTATTCTCAAAGTAGAATAACATGAATCTTTCTGCGAAAAAAACATATATTAGGATGTGTCATTTTAACTGTTTTATGGTTTAATATAAACATACATCTAAAGTCTAAAAGTGTCTAGAAAAAAAGAAATTCCACCCGAATAAAAATATTTCCTTTGCATCAAAAAACTCCGTAACACTTTCTCCCGAATAACTTTGTCAATGAATAATGATAGAATAATTAATAGCACTCGTAACAGATCAAGTACGATTTAAGAAAAGAACTTTTTTCACCTCCCTAACTGCTCAGATATTCTGCCCCGGCTTGTCACAGAATAAATTTCTGAGAGACGAGAGCATTTCGAGAGCTAGAGAAGAATATAACAGTGGAAATCATGGGATGCAGTTTGGTGAATGTGAAGTAAGGTGGATGAATCCAAAATGAGGTGAATGGTGATCTTCACCAAATGCTGGGCCAAATAAGTTCATAGATCAAAGTTTAGGATCAAATAATTCAGAAAAGAAACTATTGCTCCTCATCTTTAAGAGTTGTTTCCATTAATGAAAAAATATAATCAGCCAATGAAACACCACAACGACTCTAATCCAAAGCATAAATTCAAACTGAATCATCCTTCATACGAGTAAACAAGAGGCGCGTTTTGCTGAAATTTGATCTTTGGCTCAAATGTTCGAAAAGTTAGCAACAGAGCCTAAAACCAACTTACTTAGATGTAGAATTATAGTTAACATAAAGTAAAGTTGTCTCCCTTTAGTCGAAGGTGACCAGAAGGCTCCCTTTTCAATAGCTACTACAACGAGGTGTAGGGGAGCGCGCTACTCCTTCCCCTGGATTGCTCCACTTTACCCTCGATACGTACCTTTTATTGCTGAGTATTAAGCAAGGAGGTATCAAGTACCATTTTTTAAGTCTTTGGTATGACTCAACCTGGGATTGAACTCAGGTCTCCCGGACCATTGGTGAACGCTCTACCAACTAGACCAATGAGGCTTACTTTTTTATTGTTAACATAACGCCATTTAATTTGTGGACTACACATTAAACACAATAAACCAGCTACCCGAGCTTACAGCATTAGCAGCCGAGCACAATATATATGTGTGTAAGGACCTAAACATTAAAATAGTGAACAAGACTTGAAATACAATAATACTAGTAATAGTTGGATATTTGTCTCTGCAACCGCTAGGAAAAACTCCGTCAATGTCACTATAGGAGATGCTTCTCAGTCGTCGTTCCTTAAAATTTCTAAATAGCATAGAGCAATCCAACCGAGAATTAGGTGGGCTACAATTTATGGCAACCTCTGCGTAAAAACCGTCTGTAGCTAAAGTCCCACCAATGACAGTGATGAAATTGATATTACTCCTTTGTATGACGGACTATCTTCCCTTGGTCGACACATTGCCAAATATAAATTACTTCTCATCGGTAGAGACATGACTGCACAAATAATCATAGATAAAAATTATAGATTTGGCTAACACAATCAGCCAAATAGAAATGGCAAATGTTTTTCGATTTTCACGAGAGAATTCTTCAATACCTAAATACTAAATTAAAAAAAAAGGATGAAAAACTATGGACCTAAACCAACTCAAATGACTCAGAAGCACAGACTGATTATATAGTCATAAACAAGAAGTAAATAAAAAGCGCTCGGAACTGTGATGTGTACTTCTCTTTTGAAGGAGTATCTTCTGATTAAAGAATCGTCACGGCAAATGTACGCTTCATTCTACGCAAAAATAAGAAACAAACAATAAAAAACCCGTTACGAACGGTCCTAACTAACAGAGATATTAACAATAAATATACGGTAACTGCAAGAAACGAATTCGATACTCTTCAGGAAATACCTGAAAGGTATATGCCGAATGACAAATATGAAAATTTAGTCACTGCCCCAGAGGAAGCAGCAAGAGAGTGAATACCAACCAAACCAAGAGCCAACGGTAGAGTTCCATGGGAGTCACAAGTAGTTAGGAAAAACCGGATAACTTTTAAAAACTCATCCTTACTCAATACAATAAACCAATAAATGCCAACGTTCATTGAAAAGGAAAAACCCCAGAAAGAACTAACCAACACAAACCGAAAAAGCAATAAAAATACATTCATGGTCAAATCGATAAGATTAGGAATTCAGAAGAACGTAGACTATCACACATAGCATGGCCGACAGTAAATATAGTGAACGGATGGAAGATCACATCAAAGGAAAAACAAAGATCTGCCTGCCAAGAAGAAAGACTTCTGAAGTGGAAAAAACATTTCAAGAATCTACTTGAACCCTGACTCCTGAAATGACTGACAAAACTATCCAAAAAAGTATGAATGGTCACCTAGACGTCAAACTAAGACAGTTTACGGAGGAAGAACTTGACGCCGTACTAAAAAAAATGTATGTTTTGACGAAATTTGACGACTTACTTTCCGACTCTGCAACGTTGTCAATAAATAAAACACAGAAGAGAAATGGGCGAAAGATTGCATCCTGCCCTTCCCTCAAAAAATGACCTCGAAATCACAAAGAACTACAAAAGCATAATTCTAACTGCTGTAGCTGCTAAGGTTTATAACTCTAGCTTCTTAATCGTATCCGACACGAGATCAAGATTATTCTAAGAAAAAGTCAGAACGACTGTCAAAAGAACCACTCTACACCCTCACGGATTTTGACAATCCGTCGAATCATCGAAGGAGTACGAGCAAAGAATCTCAAGATAACACTAATGTTTACAGATTTCTCCGAGGCCTTCGATTCCTTATACAGAGAAAAGATGGAACAAATACTACTTGCATATGAACTTCCTAACGAAGCTATTACCACTACAATGATGTTTTACAAAGATACAAAAGCGACTATTTGTTCACCTGATGGAGACACAAACTTCTTCAACATAGACACTGGATTCTTGAAAGGAGATACGTTAGCGCTATGTTTCTTTATACACTGCTTAGACAACGTATGTCGAATGTCCAAGCTGAATCCCTGCTACATAGCCTAGAGCTAGCAGCAGGGGGCATTAGCCTCTACGTGAATGCAAATAAAACAAAGTACAAAAAGACGCCATCTCAACCCTCGGTGGCAAGCCTCTAAAATAGGCGGACCAGTTCACATACATCGCCAACAGCATCTCGTCTACCGAAAAATATATCAGCATAAGCCTATCGAAAGCATAGACCGCTATTGACTGGTTATCGATCATATGGAAGTCTGATAAAATGAAACGTGATTTCTTTCAAAATGTTGCTGTATTCATACTACTATAAGAATGCACCATCAGGAGGCTAATAAAATGCATAGAGAAAAGGTTAGATGACGGCTACGCAAGAATGCTCATAAGTGAAATTCTTTAATGGACTCCTGCACATGGACGTGCTAGGGTTGGCTGACCAGCAAAGAAGTACTTACATCAGTTTTGTATAGACACAGCATGCAGCCAAGAAGACCTTCCATGTATGATGAATGATAGGGATGGATGGTGAGAGAGAGAGAGAGTCAGGGAACTCTATACTGCCAGCGTGACTTGATGATGATGATCATAAACATACGAAAACCCAATTATTACGAAATCGGATTGTAAATTTATGCGTTCAACCAAAAACAAATCCCGTGTTGTAATGGTTATCGTCGTCAGAAACGGTGACCTGAGTTCAAATCCTTGACAAACCTGTTTGCATTTCACATAGCCATAATTCATTTGGAAAGGCATGAGTCTAAGTATTCTCTCCTCAGTTATGAGTAAGTGGTTGGTTAGACAGGACTCTTTTAACTTGTTATTGCAACTAATCTTGGAGAAGGAAAACTCTGAATTGAAACCTGATAAACTTTGCTTAAAAATTTGTCCTTGTGGCACATTCTGTTCGCACGGAAAGTTTAGATAAATACATACATTATTTTCTTTTCTCCATATCAATATGACTAACTGTATCCTCTGCAGAGAGGTAAGACCTCCCCCGAAAAAAGGATGTTCTAGGATATGACACTAAGTTACATCTGATAGTAAGACGACATTTTGGGAGCTAAGAGGAATGTGGACAACATCTTTCTTGTCATTATTTCTTGGTTCACTCTGACCCGGAGAACAAAAACCTGGTAGGGTCCAATCTTTGGGTTATATGTAGCGGTCAGAGAATCTTTCGAAAAGATTACTTCTACACTATAATTGTAAAATATTTGTATAAGGAAAAGTTACTTGAAGCTGTAATTGTTTACAAAGGATGATTATATTATTAGTTATTTGTTACCATAGAGCTGTGTGCAAATTAATGACGATTGTTTGAAATAATGACTTGAAACCATCAGATTATCAAAATTTGATAAAAACTTTTGAAATCATAAAACCATGAGCCCATTATTTACATTAGATAGAAATCAACATCATCATGTCGTGCCGCTAGCATGGATATCCCTGACCCTCTCTCGCCACTTTTCCCTATCGTTCATCGCCTCAGGCCGATCTTCAGGGTTAAATCCCGTATTCTCAGATCGCTGCTGTATGTATGTTCTAGCTGGTCGTCCTGCTTTTGCTCGGCTATATGTGGGGGTCCATAGGAGTACATCATTTATGACCTCGTCTCTGCTTCTCCAGCAGTGCCCTACGTGTCTGGTTCGTCTAAATACTTAATGCGATAATTGTGTGTAAATAAATTCTAAAACAAACACACAAAAATGTAAACATAAATATACAATGGGCAATATTCCCTAACCTCAAGGCATAAAATAACCCAATACAGATCGGCGTGTCTTTAAAATTATTCAATTTTCTTTTTGTATTTTTTTTTTTAAATTTGATTGAAGAAACTGAAGAAAATCTATGTGACGTTTAATAAACTGCTGAATGAAGACTTAGGAGCATCTACGTTTCATTGCTCTATGTTTGATTGCTCTATGTTATTTTTCTCTGGTTATGATTTTAAATATTTTCGCTCGCTTCGAACATAATCATCATAACAATCATGTACATATATTTTTCTTCTGAAGCATTACATTGCCGAATAAAAGGAATGAACTCATTTCGAAAAGTCGACACGATGAAAAGTTCCTAGTAGAGATGTAAATGGAAGAAAACAAACCAAATTGAACGAGGAATGGCACTAATTTTTTTAAAGAACATCCAAGAAAAACTCTTACTAAAAATTCATATCGGTAACTTATTTGAAAATTGTGAAAACATGAAACAGAATTTTATAAACAAGACTTTGTAATGTAATATAGATTGTATTATAAAACACAATACATATATATATATATATGTGTGTGTGTGTGTGTGTGTGTGATGGGACTTCAGTCAACAGATTTTCTTGTAAGCATGTTTTATTTACGATTACAAAAATTTGGAGTTAGATTTTTTTTATTCGCCTTTTGTTATTGGCGGGCAAGATGTCGCAACTTCGGTTGAAGTCAGATTTTAAATTGCCCAAAATCTTTGATGTTATAACTAGAGTACACGTATTTTTTACCTTCAGTGGTCATTATGGATGATGTGGGTACGACTATGTTCGGAAGTTGAGGATATTTCTGGGATCAAGGAATTTTCTTAATGAATTTGCCAACAAGAAAAAATCAATAAAACGCTGAACACCAAACATTTATCTGTCACCAGTGATAAAATATACCTCCAATATATGTATATATATAGAGAGAGAGAGAAAGAAAGAGAGAGAGAGAAAAGGAAGAGAGAAAGAGAAAGAGAAAGGGCAATATCATGGAATTAAGCTAATTGTTGATATTCCATAGTATCTGACTTAAATGAGCCCACCAGGTACGTCATTGTTATTTTTTCGTCTTACATAATACCAAATCCAATAAGTGCTTATTTATTTTTTATTTATTCATCTATTTATATTGTATTAATTAAAAGAATATTTGTCTTTTCAGTTAGAATTTAGGCAGATCTCAACGTGTTATATAATAGCCGAGGGATTTCGGTTCATGACTTTAAGTTTAGTTGGGCTGGGAGCCTTTCGGCTCGGCACGTGGGTTAGTTGGGTGCAACATTGAGGCAAGTGTTAACGCGGGTGTACTGGCGGATGGAGGTGTCACTCAGATGTCTTAATAGTCCGAGACCAAACGGGGTACCCGGGTGCGGGTGACGTCACGCACCGGAAGCGCGCAGAGGTTTGTGTGAGAATCTGAAGAAAGTGAGAGTTGAGAATTAGACGCCAAACGAGAAGGATCGACCTTTGGAGCTCGCAGACGCGAGGCGAACGTGCGCCCTATGGGGGGCCGCTCGAGTTGGGGGCCAAATGAATAAGACAGCATAGAAGATAGTGTCTCTCCTTCTTACGTCGAAACCTTTAAGTCAAAGTTAATAAAAAGATTTAGTACCTGAACAAGAAGTCGTTACGTGTTTTCGAATTCCGAGATTCCTATGTTCTTTATATATTCTATAGTAATGAACATTATATGTCCATTTCGCAAATGGCCATATTCGTGTATATGGCTATGTAACAAACGTACCCATCCCAGTTCTGAGGTCAGAAAAGTGAACACGTAAAATTTCTACTCAATTGATCTCATAGTTTTACGGTTGATGAGGTCATGATGTTTACACATTAAAACGCACACATTCACACAAAGAAAGAAAGAAAGAAAGAATTGTTCGTTTTAAAGAATTATTTTCAAATACAGTCATGATTATCTCAAAAAGAACATTTAAATAAAAATTAAACAGCATTATAACATATTTTATGGCATACAAGAATCCTGACCACTTGCAATTCATCATCGTCATCATTGATTTATTTGTCTCTCTTTCTGTCTGTCTGTCTCTCTCTCTCTCTCTCTCTCTATCTCTCTTCCCCATCCGTCTCAATTGGTGATCGCTCTTGGCAAATCCACGAGACGACACTCAGTGTCTACATAAAGATGATGAATGTAAGTTTTTGCTGGTCGACGAACACTGGTCTGTCCATATGCAGGAGACCATAGGAGAAAGCCGCTTTTGAGTTCGTCCTCAGTTCGCCAATAGAGCCCAGTATCTTGCTCGTCTTATTTGGAGGGTTGGTCAGCGGGGGAGTAAGTGGTCTTACAACTTCTGTTTTGTATGGCACTCATCCAGACTTTGTCGTAATTACAGGCAGCATCCTTGCTGGGTTACCGTCTAGTTTTCACTTGCATTTAACATTATTAATATTATTGCGTTTGAAGCAATAAAAAAAAGTTGGCGACTGTAGTCTAGGGCAACCAGAAGGCTCCCCTTACAATAGCTACTACACCAAGGTGTGGGAGAGGACACTACTCCTTTCCCTAGATTCCTCCACTTTACCCTTGATACGTACCTTATATTGCTGAGGGTTAAGCAAGGAGGTATCAGGTACCATTTTTAAAGTCTGTGATATGACGTGACCGGAGATTGAACCCAAGTCTCCCGGACCATTGGCGAATACTGTATCCACTAGGCCGGTTTAGAAGCAATAAAAATACTGATAATAGATGGAATTTTGGTTTTTCTTCAATCAGCATATGGCATTAGTCATATTGCTCCACCTTACTCTTGATCCTTACCTTATAATTCTGAGAGTTAAGCATGGAGGCATCAAGTACCATTTTTTGAGTCTTTGATATGACTAAACTTGAGATTGAACCCCGGTCTTACGGACCATAGGCAAACACTCTACCAAAGGCATATAAGGTCAATCAGCATATAAGACCTACAAACTACATAATAGTTAGGTGAGATCTATTTTTCGAATGTAGTGTTGGATTTAGATTAGGTACTGAACTGTTAGAGAGGTGGAAAAATGTAAGAGTCAATTAGTTTGATGGACAGCCGTTGAACTCGAGGTTAATCTGATATAACAGATCTGATGGGATGGTTTTAGTCAGGTTATGAAAATAGTTCTAAAGTTAGAATAAGCTAATCAATTTATTAGAAACTCTCAAGGCGAGAGGTTAAACGCTCCATTTTGGTCACACTAATCACCATATCTAAACTGCGCAGACAATCAAAGGAAAAGTCACCAAGAAATGAAAAGTAAATTGCGTACATGAAATGGCGATTGCCTCGTCATTCCAACACGACCGGAAGAGAAACGCAAACTGAAGAACAAACTGAAGTGAAGAGACTGATCGCTGTATTAGACATATAAATGTACATAGAACGAACGATAGTACAGTAAAGGGCAATACCACAATTCTTTCAAATAAATCCCTATAGAAAATGGGCGACAGTATTATATGCCGTCATATTTCTTTTTCTCTCAAAGTATTGCATACATTCTAATATGAGCAATAGAGAACTCTTGGACACAAAATATCTTAAAGATTGTCTCAACAGTGATGCAATATTTGTGTTATACTCGGGTGAACCAAATGTTTTGCAATATTTTGGAAACGTGAGGCACAATTCAATAAACGGGAGGTGCCCGTGGTGTAATGGTCATCGTCTCAGAAAATGGGCACGGCGACACGTGTTCAAATCCTGGACAATACTGATTACATCTCACGTAGCACTAATACCCTTGGAAAAGGTATGAATCCAATTATTCTCCCTCCAGCTATGGGTAAATAATAGGGCAGACTGGATTCTTCAGCCTTGATGAGGCAACTAGTCTAGGAGAAGGAAAACTCTGAAATCAAACCTGTTAAACTCTGCTTAAAAATTGACATTGTCTCATAACTGCCCGAGCGGAGGGATTAGTAAATATGGGGTAAACGGAAATTTTGCCTAGGTCGCGAAAGTGCCTGATACTCTTCAAGTGCTACTCGCCGGATTTGCCTTTTTGGCTTGGAGAATAGCCTCGGTATCCACGGTTTTAGGCCTAGCTGACCATACCAGATGGTCGAGGTTCTTTCAACCCAAGCGAAATTGCTTCATCCATCTTATATCCGCACAGTGATTAACTGTCCCTTCAAATTTCATATAACTAAGGATATGACTCAGTCGTAAAGTTCCAGAATGACCAAATTTCACATTCATCTCTGTAGATTTTTAGATCATAAACGAAGTGAAGCAATACGCGTGTTAGCGTACCAACTGCCACGATACTACTAAATATAGTGGCTTGACCTGCTTCTGTAACGATAATATACGTACTGTAACCTAGCACATACTAAAGTACTGCAAAACTTTTGACTCATCTTAGTATTATTTAGATTTACGCTCGTAAAATTGATTTGTCTTGAAATTTCCTAAAGGATTTTATTTCTCCCGCTGAGTCGAAAGCACAAATGTAATTCTATATTCAATTCTGCGATATAAAATAGAAATACTAGTCTTGTGAAGACGTTTTTCTATTCTTATGTTATCAATTTTTTTATCTTATTTCACAAGAATATGAATTCTAAAAATCGAAGTTTAAAACCTGCTGGACAAATTGTTGTTGCTTTTAACCTGGCGTCTCTAAGAATAACAAAATAACTTAAGTTCAAAACTCACAACCGATTAAACTTTATCATTCCAATCTGCCCTCCTGTCAAGGTCGTTAGCAGAAAACCTGAGTGAATTGCAATAAATGAAATGAAATTAACAATGAAAGCAAATACTAGTCAGATTTAATGATATAATGGTTGACAAAGCTTCAGCAAAATAAAATAAAATTTATAGAGAATAAATAGAATTAATTTGTTAATAACGGAGATAGAAAAATTTTACGAGGACATTTAATATCAGTGCTGTGTTCATACAAAAAAAAATGCTGTTTAGGTCGTCCAAAGTTTCATATCTATATCTGAAATTGAGCGGCTTCATATGTTGGTCTCGACCGGAAAGACCATATATATATATATATATATATATATATATATATAAAGATATATTACTTTTATTTTCATATTCAGTAGAATAACGTGTTTATTGTTGTTTGCAATAAAAATCTACTTTAGAAAATATTTTGATTTGGATTTTCCTATCGAGACTATTAGTTTTGAATTTTCTTAAATCTTTATTTTTCAAAAAAAAAAATTCTTATTTTTAATTTCATTTTATTACAAAATGACAAACAAGTTATTTCGGTTGATATAAGAATAAAATATATATGAAAATAAAATTGAAAATGATATTTAAAAAATGTGAATTTGAAAAAAATTCTTAACCAGGTTTCGATATGATTTCTAATCAACATATTTTCTAAAATAGATTTTTATAACAAACAACACACTCAACCAAACACACACACACACACATATATATATATATATATATATATATATATATATATATATATATATATAGTGAGTAGCACTGTTTTTGTTGGGCATGATGGGCGAGGTGATCTAGTCTGAAGTGCCTTCTGAAAAGGTCGGTCCACGTGCTTATACTAATTTTGATATTTGTTAATTAATTTACGCTCTAATTAGTTTATCATTCTTAATGTCCTTGTTCATTATAATTTTTACCACAGCGTTAACTGATGGTCTTTCACTGGAGTCTGAGGGACAGCAAGTCTTCTCACAACACTCGGATTATTCTCAGTATTCTGGCCGACCTCAACAATGCTGTAGTTTGATAGTCTCGACTCGTCCTCCGATTTCCAACTCCTCTTGCTCCTTACCAAGCTTTTGGGGATCGTTCCAAGTGCCACAATTCGAATTGATACCACTGTCACCTTTTTAGTTCTCTGGCAAATTCCAAGTACTTGTCAGTCTTTTACTTTTCTTTGAATTTTACCCAGTAGTTCGTCGGAATGGCAAAGTTCACTAATTAACTGGTTCTTTTTTTCTTTTTCTTTTTCTTTTTGCTTACTTTCACCGGTTTTGGTCTTCTGGTCGGGATTTCGTAATCTGTTTTGTGAGTTTCATTCTCCAAGATGGATTCTGATTTGTGCATTTAAATTTTTCCGTCTCACTTTACTCTCGTTAGGGATATCTTGATTAATATATAGCAGTTCTGCTATCCCACAGGTTCCCTTGTGGCGCCATTTCTGTTCCTCGGGGAGCAACCATGGATTATTAGCGAATCGTAAATCCCCTTATCTGTGCCGTTAGTATTTTCCACATCTCGTTATGGGTCATAGTTGTTTGGGGTGGTTCCTTTTATAGGGTCTTTCTGGATCAAAGTGGTCTTACCCGTGGTCATCCATTCAGGTTTATATGCTTCTTGTACACATCTGTTTATTTCCGTAGCCAGTCTCATGGATGGATGTGAATTTTTTAAACCAGAATCCGTGTTTGCCATCAAGTCATAGAGTTTTCCAGTTTGGTATTTTTTTAGTGTTGCTTTGAGTGAATTGAGATGTATTTCCACTTTAGGGCCTTCTTCGAGTATTTGCCACTCCTTTTCCATGTTGTTTATAGAATTGGCTTTTTTGCTATGATCTCTTCGTTCCCATATTTTCCTCCGAAATCTCTTTGCCTCTCTCGCATCTGGTTGGTTTTATGTCTTCACCCATTCTCCCCCTACTTGCCGGTAGAATCTTCTTTCCTTATTTTGGTATGTCCTGTTTTGTCTGTTCTGTTTGGCCCTAATTCCGTATCTATTTAGTCTTCTTTCTTTGGCGAGTACCTTCTAATTTGTCTCTTCGAGTTGTATCTTCTGTTCTAATCGTGTTGATTTTCTCTACTCGTCCGAATATTGTTTCTTGTTTTTCACTTGTTTTAGCATTTTTGTTTGTTGTCATAGCTTTCTTACTTCTGTTTCCAATCTAATTTCCCAGCCACGTTTGGACTTCATGTTCGTGTTCATAGAAGATCTCCGATTTGTCCACAGACTAATTTCGCTCCTGTATCGATTAGATCGTTTAATTCCGTGATGTTTATCGTTGGGATATGTGTTAAAGTCGTTTATTTTTTCAGTGTCTGCCTGGGCGGTTTTCCAGTCTTGATACTGAGAGAAGGCAATGCGGTTTTCTTTTCACACATAACTCTCTTCATAATCTCTACATTCATTTTTTCTTCTTGCGTTATTACTTGTGTTGTGTTTGGTTGTGTGGTATTTCAGTCACTATTCCTTAATTTTTCGGTTCGTGCATTAGGGACCAATTGATGGGCTTCCCTATATATTTGTTCGTGTAAGTCCAATATTTCAAGTTCAAAGAACCAACCTTTCTTTATTATTATCCTGTTTTTTAAATAAAAATGACACTGAAATATCAAGAAACAGAATAAGGGGAAATTTTAAAGGTATTATTTTTAATTGATTATGTATTAATCTTAACTTTTATGACAGCGTTTCAGCTGTTACATTCTCCTTTCGAAAAACTTTATTATTCTATTAATATTTTTGTGACAGAAATAAATATTTCAGTGATTCTCTCTGAGAAGCTGTATTCATATTGGTTTAAGAGTTTTCGATTTCATATTCCCATAACTCTTTGGTTCAACTTCGCTTCTTTCTCAGGTGTCAGTGTTATTCGTTAATCTTTCCACAATAGAAAGGTAATATTTTTGTTCTGAAGACTCAGTCGATTTTCTTTTGGCTTGCGTCTCTCCATGTAATTTAGGTGCTAGGAAATTCTATCAATCGAGGATTCTGCACATAAAAATAATTCTGAATCTTCAAGGGCGAACAAAGGAGTTAAGTCCCCCAGAGCCTTTAAAATATAAATTTTAGTCATTATCTGCTTGTTCTTAATAGTTTCTCAATAAAATACTTCTCAATTTTGAATAGAAGAATAGGCTGAAATGAATAATAAAAATTGTTCTATTTTTCGTGTCTGTTTTATGTTATGTATTTTTGTCGAATACTGTTGTTAGTTTATTGGGTTTTTTTTTTCATCGATTGGTTGTGACAGTAAGAATTGGATTTTTCAAGTCACAAAGTTGCTCGATCGACGCCTCCTGGTTTTTAACTTTTCCCTTAAAAACTTACCTTTTCCTAAGACTATTTCAGCGCAATGAAACGCAATCTTGTGCAAAAATTAAACTTGGCTGGCCGCTACACCCCTACGCCTTTTAACTTCATGCAGCTACTAAGAATTGTCATGATAAAGTTTCGTGATATTTAGAAAAGGTTTCTTTTAATTTAATTAGTGTTTATTTCAGTTTAATGACATTATCCGGTTGTGTCATTAATACATTTATCAAGTTTCCACGACTTTATTTGAAAAATCGTAGCCTTTTAGAGAGGTAGACGTTTCTTTTGAAATATTTACTCTGGAGAAATGCAGCTAAGCGATTAAGAGAATTCATTTTTCATCTTCAAAGACCCACGTACGAGGATGAACTGAAAAGTTCAAAGTCTGAAATGTTCACGGGCTGAAAAGGTCATATGATGACGTCATATATGCTGCTGATATTTTTACCAAAGGAATCCAAGCACTGAATCACCGATGGAAGAAGTGTGTGGACTGCAAGGAGGGAGGGCTATGTTTAAAAATAGATTTAATTTAATCCCATTTCATTAGAATATCTTCTTCAACTTATTAAGTTTTCAGCCGGCCAGAGTATCTTTCACTTTTTCAGAATTATTTCTGATAAAATACAATAGAATTTAACTCTTGTCTTGGGGTTAGATTTGTAACATATCAACAAATGTCTATCTTGTGTTACTCGTAGGAGTAAACAAACATTAGAAATGAGATAAAACAAATACTAGGTAAAGAAAATAAATGTCTATGTGGCCGGTGAGTCTGTTAGGTTTTCATTGCAACACCACTCCACGTTTTGCATTAAATGACCCACAGAGGTTGATATGCCGTTAAACAAAACTCAAGCTCAATCACTCCACAATTATACCGATATTTTCAGTTAGTAAAGAAATAAAACAAAAACACAAAAGTGAAAGTACGTTCACCAGATGGAGACACGGAATACTTCGACATTGTTGCAGGAGTACTACAAGGAGACACGCTAGCCCCATACCTCTTTATCATCTGTCTAGACTACGTGCTTAGAGCTTCGATCTACAAAATCAGAGAAAACGGCTTCGAGCTGACTAAGAAAAGAAACAAAAGGTACCCCGCAAAAACAATCACAGACGCCGACTACGCTGATGACTTAGCGTTACAGGCGAATACGCCTAATCAAGCAGAGACACTACTGCATAGTTTGGAACGAGCTGCAGCAGGCATTGGCCTCCATGTCAATGCGCACAAAACTGAATATATGTGTTACAACCAAACGGACAACATTACCACTCTAGACGGAGCCTCTCTGAGGCTAGTGGACAAATTCACCTACCTAGGAAGTAGTGTCTCATCAACAGAAAACGACATCGACACACGGCTGACGAAAGCATGGACGGCTATAGATAGGCTCTCAATAATATGGAAATCAGACCTGACCGATGAAATGAAGCGCAGTTTCTTCCAGGCAGCGGTTGTATCGATACTGCTATATGGATGCACTACATGGACGCTAACCAAACGGCTGGAGAAGAAACTTGACGGCAACTACACAAGAATGTTGAGAGCAATATTGAACAAGTCCTGGCGACAACACCCCACGAGACGCCAACTGTACGGCCACCTGCCTCCCATCACGAAAACTATACAGGTTAGACGAGCCAGGCACGCCGGACACAGCTGGAGAAGCAAAGACGAGCTCGTAAGTGACGTACTACTATGGAACCCCACATATGGCCAAGCAAAAACAGGACGACCAGCCCGAACTTACATACAGCAGCTATGTGAGGACACAGGATGTAACCCAGAAGACCTGCCGGAGGCGATGAACGATAGGGAAAAGTGGCGAGAGATGGTCAAGGATATCCGTGCTGGCAGCACGACATGATGATGATGATGAAAGAAATAAAGATTATAACTGTCATATCATATTTATCTATTTTATATGAGGATAAATATATATATAGGATAAAATGTGTTGTTCAGTTCGAATGCAAAAATATCAAAAATACACAACATTTGCGTACAGTAAGGGAAATAGTTTCATTTTCTGAGCAGGTTAAATTGATAGCTCAAATGAAAACCTCGCTATAATATGCCATTTAAATTCAGATAGATAGATAGATAGATAGATAGATAGATAGATAATGCTTTACTTAAAAAAACTATAATTTATGAAACACACACGCACATCCAGAAACACACAACTACACATACTCTCTCACACACACATACACACACATATATATATATGCTTGCTCAAGGCCGCTTAAAAAAGGATAATATTTTTAGCGTTATAGGATCAGTGTGTGGAATGTGTAAATCCTAAGATTATTTGAAAAAACTGTAAAATGAAAAATGTGCAAATGAAAAAGATATTTGTTTAAAGAGTTTGAATTTAATAATTGATAAAAATCAAAAAAAAAAAATATAAAGAAAATTCCTTTGAAAAAACTAATTCAATGATAAATTCAATGATGACTTTAAAAAAATGAATCTTAAGATAAAATCATTCATATAACGACTAACAATTGCACAAATTTGCGATGATGAGACGAAGTAGGAATCCACACCCATATATATATATATATATATATATATATATATATAGTTCTTTCGATTTGGTGGGAGTTCACTCGGCATGTTGTTTTTTCAACATTACTAAGTATCTATCCAATGCAAATGTGATACATGTGTTAATAGTTTTCAATGTTCAAGATTTTCACTTTGGGAAGGTATTTTAAATTGGTTTTGGCAATAACAAGTGCTTTTATTGGTAAGTAATAAAGAGATATGTCGTCGATATTAGGACATTTTTCATGGAGGGTTTTTGATTTGTTTTAAATCAATTATTTTTGACAAAAAGAATCCATTTGAAATTAAAAATATGGCGAAATGTTATATTGAATTAAATACAAATTTGTTTTATTTTCGGATTAATTGACATGAAGTATTTTTTTCTTTAATTAGATTACATTATATACTTGTTAAATGAACGTGTTAATTAAATAAAATTATTTTATCAATGATATTCATCAATATTTTTGATCGTTTCATTTATCATGCAAAAGAACCCCAATTAAATATTAAGTTCTAATTATCAGTTTTGCATAATAATTCAAATATCAGAAAGTTCAGCAAATTAGGAAAAATAATTAAAATCAAACATTAAAAACTAAACAACTACTAATTTTATTTCTTTTTACTAAAAAAACTCTTTTGTTAAAAAAAATTATGATAATTTTATTCGATGGATTCTAATTGTTGTGTAAAGATCAGTGGACTGGGAAACAGAAATTGTCTATTAGAACTAAATTATTGATTAGAATATTAGTAATCATAACATATTTTCTTGTGAATGAAGATACATACATACATACATACATACATACATACATACATACATACATACATACATACATACATACGAGGTGCATACGATAGGTTTCCAGACTTTTCCGTATGGACACTTTTATTAATAGTACACTCATGAAACCCTAGTCCCCGTCGAAGTAATCTCCTCCGGCTGCAATCCTCTTATTGTACCGTGCCAACAACTTCTGAAAGAACCCATGGAAGTCCTTTTGTGTGAGCGTGTCAGTGACCTTCGTCACAGCCTCTTTCATCTCCTCAATTGTCTCATAACGACAGCCTCTGAGTTTAGGGAATAACCAAAAGTCACAAGGAGCAAGGTCTGGACGATAGAGAGGCTGAGGAACTGTCTTGATGCCCATCTTGGTCAAATGACAAGGATGGAGTTGTAGACTGGTTCGTTGTTCTGGTGGAAATACCACCGACCCGATTTGAAGAGTGCTGGCATCTTTCGACGGAACATCTTCCTGAACTTCCTTAAAACCACAACATAGTAACCCTAACGCTAACCCTTTGGCCAATCAACTCTGGTGTTCTGATTCCCTTACTCCTCCCACACCTCTCATCATCCCCCACAGACTCCCTGCCTTCCTTGAATGTCTTATGCCACTCAAAAACTGATGCTCGCTTCATGCAAGATGAAGCATTCCATATGTTTCTGTGGCATGTTTTCCAAGTTTAAAACAGAATTTTATTGCATATCGTTCTTCTAAAGTGTCAAATGGAATTTTTGAAATTTACCAGCTGTGAAAATCAGGGTTTAGTACGGTGTATTCCAATTGCTATTGTAGCTGTTCTTGTGAACCTGAAATCATAAAAATTGAACATTCATCTCATAAGATGTATAGCAATAACATACTGAAATTTCAAGAGTTTAGGACAATTTTAAATGCCCATACGAAAAAAGTGTGGAAACTTATTGAACGCACCTCGTACATACATACATACATACAATTATGATCAAAATATAACGCTAAAAATATTTTTAATCCGTAAAATACTCTAACAAATGCATGAAACTCAAGAGGAATATCATATCTCTAAGTATAAAATATGATAATGATGACAAAACGGGGTAAAAACTCATGACGCATAGTTTCACGTCTATCCACGTGAGATCGTATTCAAAACGTCAGACACCTGAACATCGTCAACGTGAGTCGAGAGTTTTTATCCTGCTTCATTAGTATTCTATCTTTATACTTGAAAAATATTATCATATTTACCCAACCCCTCCGCTCGGGCAGGATATGACAATTATTTTAAGCGAAGTTTAACAGGTTTGAATTCAGAGTTTTCCTTCTCCTAGACTTGCAAAAATATTGTGCACATTCATTCATGAATACATATGAAAGGATTGAAGTAATCTTTAGCTTAAAATCATGAATTCTATTAAACTCCTTAAAATCATTTTGGTCCGAGATGGAATTGTATATATACATATCATCCTATTTTATATTATAAAATAGGATGATAATAAAACAAGATAAAAACAAGCTCACCCGAAGATCGATAAACGGTGTGAGCAAACTCGTAAGTAAGTTCGGCAACAAAATTGTATAAGAAAATCATACGTGAGGTCAGGGGAATGAGTTTTATATTTATATTTTTGCTAACATCCTTAAAAGGTCACACATCAAATCTCAAGGGGGAATTTAGTAATTATAATTAATCTACAAATCATCTAAAATATTTGAATGGGGATTTTAAGACAACTGGGGAGTTCTTTATTTTTTTATATACACTCCTAAAAAAAGCCTTGAACCAATCCTGGCAAACCAAAGTAAACATCTGGCAACATTTTTTGTGATTTCGCAGAATTTTTTTTTTTTTAACCACACTTATTATTATTACACAAATGTTGTAGGAGGTTCTTGTAACGTAACGGTTACTTAGTCCTGTTTGTGTATCATGACAGCCGCAACTACATTGCTTCAGCTACGTTATCTTTTTGGCTACTAAATCATAAAGACTTCATCTAGATGAATCTATTTAATAGTTTAATCTTTCGGACACTCTTTTCTTCGTACTTTTATGTTTCGATAATTCACAAATATACAAGAAGTTGTGCGAACTGTTAGCACTGAAGGAAATCGAATCAAACCTCGTGTAACTCACTTAAAAATTGACCTTATGTCACATCCTGTCAGTAAACTAAGATTTGGGTGAATTTGTGCAATAATGTGTGCCTCGCAGGAAACATGGGTAACAAGTTTGTCTTCATCTACATTGATCAATGTTGAAGATATAATAGAAACAACGATCACATGCAATGCTATAAACAAAAGATTTCTATCCTTTTTCACCTTGTGTCAGATTTAATTAAAGACACACAAAATGGTGTAATCCTGAATCTTGTTAGGTGTAAGATTCCTTCGAAAATATCTTCGAGATATTTTATCGACACTTCTAATCTTCCTAGTGCATATGAGAAGATGGATTAATACCTTTCCTGAGGGTATTACTGCAATATAAAATGCAGACAGACTTGTTTAGAAGTTGAATTCAAGTAAAAGAGGCTGGTTCGTTTGTTGGGTTTTATGGCATATCAACCCTTGTTGTTTATTTAATACCAAATCCTTTTTAAGTATATATATATATATATATTTAGAGAGAGAGAGAAAGGATTATACACACACATATATATATAGAGAGAGAGATAGATATATATATATCATATTATAATTCCATTTTCTTAACTGCCTGATGATTGTTGTTTTGCAAAAAACTCCATGAAACCCAGGGTCGCAGTCTGTATTCCATGAATTAAATATATATATATATATATATCTAATATATATGTATTTATTATTATTATACAGATATATATGTATATATATGTTTGATTAAATAATATAGACACATTTTGTCTTTATGATTTTATTAAGACCCTTTCAAGGTTCCTGATAAGTGTCTTGGTTTCAGGCTGGAATTGGTAGATGAGTTTACTAGAATTGTCCCAAGTGCATTCAGACCTTTCATAAAACACAAAGAACTCTTTCAAAACTCGTTAAGAAACACTTTTTATACATGCAAACAACCCTTGATGATGGCCCAAGAATGGTCCAAAAGCGCTCGGGACAATTTTGGTAAATTCATCCACCGATTCCAACATGAAACCAAGACACTTATCAGGAAACTTAAAGGATCTTAATAAAATTATATAGACAAAATGTGTCTTTATTATTTAATCATACATGCCTAAATGAAAGACTACTGCCCAACTACACACACACACACACACACACACACACACACACACACACACACACACATATATATACATATATATACAGGATTTATAACAGTTTCAAATGAGGTCTGGTTCATTTGATTGCACGCAGTGAATCTTAGTGAATCTGAATTGATCTGAGAGTAATAGTAATGAAAAAGTGCTCCACATTCCTCAAACTCTTTGACTGGACCGTTATCATCAGACCCAGTTTAAAGTCATACCCTGGAGACTCAAACCCTTCTTTTATCACAACATGATGGACTCTCAGTCATCACTTTCAAGCAGCTTTAAAGTAAAAAGGGTTGGATGTTTGTTTGTCTCAATTTGAAGAATTCGGTGGGGGCATTTATATAAGAGCTAAGGCGATTGATCAATTCGAGACTCTCGGACCATCTGTCTAAGAGCCAAAGTGAAGTGTTGCGAACCACGTGACCAGCTCGGTTGCTTGGTGATGGACTGCACAGATAGCAGGATCAAGTATTACAACCCGTAATCTAAGAGTGAGACTCCACTCATAGAATTTGTGCAAAGTGCTGTATTCCTTCTTTACCGCTGGTTAACTCTGACCAGGAGTGATAGTACATGTTAGCATCCTATTTTTTGTTCAAATAGAACTTTTCATCAATTTACAAAGGATTAATATATTATACAGAAATATTTAATCATATATCATACTTGAGACCATTTAACTGTGTGCAAATAAATGACAGACGTTAAAGGGATTTATTAGTGTTACATAAAAGTACTTGAAACCGTTTAAGTGTGTGCAGTCAAATTACATTAGATAGAAATGCGAAATAAGTAGAATGATCAGTTTTAAAATGCAATACCTGAAAACATTTAACTGTGTGCAATTAAATAAACTCTTGCTCGTTTTGAAATAATCTTACATACAAACTACTCGTATACATATTTGATGTAAGCATGTATAAACAGGATTTAACATTAAATAACCTACAAGAGTTTATATGATTTAAAACTGAACGAGCATATATATATATATATATATATATATATATATATATATATATATATATATATATTATATACACACTCGTGACGGAAGCAGTCTGAGAAAGAGAAAGAGAGGAAAAGAGAAAAAGAAGAGGAAAAAAAACACCAACCCCTACAAAGAATTCATCACGAAATAAAATTTAAAAAAAACAACCAGCCTATTAAAACAGTGAGCTTTATATAAACTTAATACTACACCTGAATAAAACATTAAATGTTCTCAGAAGAAAGGGAGCAACATGCTGGAAACGTACGTAAAAACTACATTAATAAATTTTAAAGGATATAAATCTCTTTATGGATCAATTTATTTATATATATATATATATATATATATATATATATATATATAATAGCATTTTCAATAGTCTGGTGATTTTTTTCTATAACAATGTTGGATATGCAATGAAAACGTCACTAATTTAGTGTTAAGATTTTAATGTTGATATAACAACGACACACACACACACACACACACATACACATACTCACACACACATATATATATATATATATATATAATCTGAGCCAGTCACAACAGAGTGTCAATTTTGCAAAGCTATTGCTTAATTATAATGATTTTACAAATTATTATTATTATTGATCGCTATGTTACGTCCACTTTTAAACGCACAGACACAAAGATGTATGCACTCACGCACACACACAGACACCCAACCACAAATTCTTGAATATATATATATATGTATATATATACTCGAGCACGACATATGAGGCCCTGGTTCCTCATTTAAAGATGTGAACTGTTCGTCTACCTTGAAAGAAGTGAAGACTATATAGCGCCGACCACATTTTTGGATGAACTTATCACAGAGGAATAGTGCACTAATATATTGAACAACATTCGTCAGATTTTGAATTTAGAGTTTTTGCTCTTCTTAACCAGTTTGCTTAACCATCGCGACAAAGTCCATTTTATCTATGGCTTGGTGGTCGGTGAAAGAAATAGACTCATGCCTTTAACAAATGAAGAGTAAACAGATTTGTCTGGGATTTGAACTTGGCTTGTCGAATCAGTTTTCTTTGACTGAAAATGACGCCATTCGCGCCTTCACTCTCTGTCTCTCTGTATTTATGTATCTGTCTATCTATCAATCTATCGATCTCAGTCTTCTTAATGATAACCATTAAGCCATCCAAGTCTCTCTCTCTCTCTCTCTCTCTCTCTCTCTCTCTCACACACACACACACACACACACTCTCTCTCTCTCTCACTCTCTCTCTCTCTCTCTCTCTCTCTCTCTCTGTATTTATATATAAATATATATAGAGCTTGCTTGTTCAGTCTGTTTATCGATCAGTATATGTGTCTATCTCGCTTTCTTTTGATGTTAATCATAATACTCTCTCTCTCTCTCTCTCTCTCTCTCTCTCTCTCTCTCTCAATATATATATATATATATATATTTATATATATATTTCTCTGCCTCAGTTTGCACATATTTATATATATATATAGTATTATGTAAGTACATACAGATAAAGGGAAAGAAAATTAAATGGTATTTGTATGTATCGATCTACGTGTATGTATACGTCTGAGCTTGTATGTGTGTGTATTTTTGTCTGTGTGTAAGAGAGTATGTGTGTTAGAGTGTGTTTGTGAGGGAGTGAGTGATTGTGTGTGTGTGTGTGTGTGTGTGTGTGTGTGTGTGTGTGTGTGTGTGTGTGTGTGTGTGTGTGTGTGTGTGTGTGTGCAAGGCTCTTATGGTTGATAATTGCTCTTTCAAACAATTAGAAAACTATTATTTCTTTAGCCCTTGCTTGTTACTCTCTATGTATAGCCTTGTACCATGTTTTTTGTATACCTAAACGGGCAGCGATGCATCTATCTATATGCATTGGTTTGCTTGCTTGAACAATACCCGGGCCCAAAATTTCATTCTTGTATTTTTGCCAAAAAGGAAAGTAAATCTATCATTTTTTTGACTAATACACACCCTACACTGTTATTTTACTCTGATTATCGACTTTAATACTATTCCCATTCCTTTTCCAGTCAACCTCGCACTTCTACTGTGGCCACAACCATAAAGAGTAACTGGTATTACCACTACTAGCGATCTGGCAAATGTTAGTGGTGGAAGTAGTATCTAAAACATGTCGTAACCTCTGCTACGACGGCGATTATTGACGTAGCAAGCAATGCAGCAATATGACTACTATTACTCTTATTGCGAACACGACAAGAACGACCAGCACCATACTACTACTAATACTACTACTCCTATTGATGATGATGACGGCGGCGAAAATGAATAAAGATGAATAATTAGTATAGCCTCACCCCCATCATCCGCCTCTCCCACAATTTCCCGCCAACCAAATATGCTTGCTATATTACACAGTGCGCAACACATGTAAATCATGCTGCTGATGCAAAAATATGTACAAGTGAAAGCTTTTTCTAATTCAGTTTGCTTGCATCATTTAAAAGAATAACTTTGAATAAATAAAGTGAAACTGAAAGTAGAGATGTACTATATCTGAAAGTTAAAGTAAGGAAATAGTGTGTCTGAAAGGGAAAGTGAAGATACTGTATGTGTTGCTACCATTTCCAATCTATCAACTAGACACTTGCAGATTTTAACTGATTTCCTTTTCCCACCCACTTTAACGTTGACCCACCCGACTCACCTGTCATAGAAGCACCTCTGCAATGGAGCCTGCAAAAACTTCCACCGACACCTTCATTCTACCGTCATCTCGAACAGTCCCAGAATTCCCAGGGGCAAAAATGCTACAGTTCTCGGCACCGAGCCTACTACTGAGATAAAGTTTCTATATTATGTACAAGTAATAACGATATCTTGTGTTTGTGTGTGCGTGCTTTCGTGTATGTGTATGCGTTGGGCTGGGTGGGAGTGTTGAAGTGTCATTAAATAATAGAGACCACAGTGAGTGCATTCGACTGCATATGCGAAGAGCTATAGAAATGTTCTGTGTATCTGACCAGCGTGCACGAACCGTATCTATTGTAAGGACTTGTGCACGTAATATTGGGAAATTGCTGGGCTCACAACCTCCGTGCCCAGAGGAACTACTTCGAAGAAAACATTGGAAACTAAGGTTCAGTATCTTAAGTAAATTTCTAATGCCTTAATCCCTCGAATACTATAGCAGCAGTAATATATATATATATATATATATATATATATATATATATATATTAAAATGAACAAATCTTTTTAAAAAATCGTGTTTATTAAATCAGAAAAGTGCTAAAATATCAGCCTGCAGAGCAAGATGAAAAATAAAACAATTTCATATTTAATTCTTACCTTCTCATTGTAATATCATGAGTGAAAGTTTCATTTATTCTAAAAAAATACAGTCTCCAAATGAAACATGCGAATTGAATATATGAAGAAGAACTAATAATTATTCCATATTCCATACAACAATACCATTTGTAGCCATTTTTTTGCATTCCGCGATGAATATTTAACATTTATTTGTTCTTCTTTGCCATTCAACTCATGTTTCATGAGAAGATTGTATTTTTCCAGATGCATTAAAATTTTTCTTAAGAGAAGGGCATGAGGCGGTAAGAAAGCAATTTATTTAGTTTAGTTTACATGTATATATATATATATATATATATATATATATATATATATATATATATATATATATATATATATATATATATATATATTGGAGTCTCTATCGCAAGCATACTTTGTTGAAAAACAAACAAGATTTTTCTTAACTGTTTTCATTGATTTTTTCTGGTTGTCTAAAAATATCTTAATATAATGTTCAAAATTTCCTTTTTTAATTGAAGATTTAATACCAAGTTGTGCATTGTTTTTGTTTCCAAAACCTTTGCACAAGCTTAATACATTTGCATCAATACATACCCGCGTGTGAGATATCCAATGTAGACATAGAAGAATGTCAATGGGCAGAACAGAAGTGATTCCAAGTCCTTGATTCCTTAGTCTCAAAGATCTAGACGGACTATGGCCGACAGATTCTTTAACCCTGGTGACATTCTTACGTGTTCAGGTTGTTGTCTGGGGCCTAGATTATGAGGAAACTATTGCTCTACAATCTCTACAAGTGCTATGAGCTTAAAAGTTCTGGACCAAATTGAAAATCTGACTCGTGTTCGTAAATGTGTATCCTGCTTTAACAATATTGAAAGACTTCTGCTCCATTGTCCAACGCATGATTTTTCAATATTTGGTAACCAAATACGAGGATCATTAAATAAGTTTCCACCCTTTTTTTCGTATGGGCACTTTTATTGATAGTACACTCATGAACTCTAGTCCCCTTCGAATTAATCTCCTCCGGCTGCATAACACTTATTGTACCGTTCAAACAACTTCTGGAAGGCCCTGTGGAAGTCCCCTTGTGTGAGCATGTCAATGACCTTCGTCACAGCCTCTTTCATCTCCTCAATTGTCTCATAACGACAGCCTCTGAGCTTAGGGAATAACCAAAAGTCACAAGGAGCAAGGTCTTGACGATAGGGAGGCTGAGGAACTGTCTTGATGCCCATCTTGGTCAAATGACAAGGATGGATTTGTGGACTGGTTCATTGTCCAGGTGGAAATACCAGTGACCCGATTTGAAGAGTTCTGGCATCTTTCAACGGAATCTCTGCCTGAACTCCCTTAAAACCGCAACCTAGTAACCCTAACGCTAACCCTTTGGCCAATCAACTCTGGTGCTCGATTCATGTAAGATGAAGCATTTCATATGTTTCTGTGGCATGTTATCCAAGTTTTAAACTGAATTTAATTGCATATCGTTCTTCTAAAGAGTCCTCACGTCCAAATTGCATTTTTGAAATTCACCAGCGGTGACAATCAGGCTTTAGTAAGGTGTATTCCAATTGCTGCTGTAGCTGTTCATTTGCAGCTGAAATCATAAAAATTGGTCTGTCATCTCATAAGATGTATAACAATAACAAACTGAATTTATCAAGTGTCTTCGACAATTTCAAATGCCTGTACAAAAAAAAAGTCTGGAAACTTATTGAACGCACCGCCTATATGAAAATGTTAAGTATTTCATAGCAATGATCTGTAATGAGAAAGAGAATAAAATCAACAGACAAAATTTGAGAGGTTGCTGCTTTATTTCAACTCTGGTAAAACAGTCTGTACTAACAGTTAGGAGGACAAACTCTAAACGAAACAAGAAATAAAATTACTATTTGAATAATCCTTTTGGGTGGGAATAAGATTATCTTTTTTTCCATAAATCCAGGATGATATAGAAAGGAGAGATGAGAAAAGAAAAAAGAAAGTAATTCGGCAGAATGAAGGGAGGTTCACCCATAGATCGAGTAGGGACCAATACGTCGGATGTCATTTTGGTTTTCTTCTCCTGAACAACAATGAAATCGGACACGAAATGAAAACATAATACAAACCATCAACCAGATGAAGAAAAAAAAGATCTTTTTTTAAAAGGTTCACTCAATTCATTCTTTCTTTCTTTTTTCATTTAAGAGCCATCGTCAAAATATTGTCGTTTTGACTATTCGACTGCATTCAAAATCAAACTTTTCCACCGAATTAACCACCTAATCAAGCTGTGATGCATGAAGTAAAATGTAAGCTTCCTGTCAATATCTTAAGCATTTTTTTAATTATCAGATTAAATCAATCTCAACAAGCAACACAAGTTTACGTAAAAATACGTAAAATAAAATCAATATTTCAGCCTATAATCATCCACACAGTACAACTTGACAAAATAATTCACCATTTGTTTGCTCTCGATGTGCTAACCTTTGATGCTAACGATTAATTAAAACAATTCTTCACCACAGACTTTCTTGGATATTTGGAGCTCTTATGAAACATGGTCAACTTCTTGGTTATTTTTTAAAAAAATAAATGAATTTTCTTTCTGATTGTAATCATGATTTCAAACTCTAAAACATCTACAAAAGAACCTCATTCTTTACGACCATCTAGCTAAATCTACAAATATCATAACAGTTGGTGTCAATGGGAGAAAGTACTTTTCTGCCTCAGAGTTCAGTTTTCTGGTCGCTTACTGAGATTTGGGACATGTTCATTATTCTTCCGTCGCAAACAGCTTTTATATATTTGTAAAAGCTTACACTTCCAAGTTAATAAAAGTAGATTTAATTGACATTCATTTACAGAGCAGCTGGGCTCTCATTGGATTAGCAATATTCACACTGTTTTTTTAGGTTAACTTAGTCTCCATAACTTGATCAGTTGTGTATATATATATATATATATATATATATATATATATATATATATATATATATATATATATATATATATATATATATATAATTCATTATTTATGAGGTAGGCAACCGCTGTTTCATATATCTTCCGCCAGTCGACTCATTAAAATTTTTGTGTTCAAAATTTTTATTAGGCTAAAATTGCTTTAGGCTCAATATATCAAACAAATGAAGAAATATACACACCATGAGTTGTGAAGAGTAGTAGTAGTAGTAGAAGTTGTTGTTGTTTGTTGTTGTATTAGTAGTAGTTGCAACAGCGTGTGTAGTTATTGTGGTGACAAAGATGAAATCGTAAATCCCATATAATAGGCAAATGCAGCAAGTTAGCACAGAAGGAATACAAGAGTTGTCACGACTCGTTGTTGGAAAGGAGATCCGCAAGGAATTTTGCCAAAGATTAAAATTTTACCAAGTTAATAAATGGTACATATATAATCTGAATCTGTCTTTGAAAGTGAAATGTATTAAATTCCTTGGGACTTTGAGACAGAAAGTAAGTAAAAGTAAAGTTGGCGACTGTAGTCGAGGGCGACCAGTAGGCTCCCTTTTCAATAGCTACTACACAAAGGTGTAGGGGAGGGCGCTACTCCTTTCCCTGGATTGCTCTACTTTACCCTTGATATGTATTGCTGAGTGTTAAACAAGGACGTATGACACGACCTGGGATTGAACCCAGGTCTCCTGGATCATTGGCGAACACTCTACCCACTAAACCAATGAACCGGTTTGAGACAGAAACGTATCACCCAATCCAGGCCAATTTGGAATTTATTGGGTGATTGAAATTCTTGGTGAGGTAAAACTTGCTGATTAACTTTGACGGTCATTGGGAATACAAAGTTCACTCCGTATACAAGTTCACTGTTGGTCGTCCCACTGCTCCTGAGAGTAAGTGTAAACGCATGCACAGTGTGGTTCTTTATGCTTGGTTGGCAGGTCATGTCAACGCTATGCCACAAGTTCTGGAGAGATTCAATCTGACCGCTTACAAAAGAAATTACTTTGAACATCAAATTGAAATTTACCCAAGCACTTTATATTAGGGAGGATTTTACCTCGGAGACAATCTCACTTACAAAGTGCTGTTTAAAAAAATAGCATAACTTCGTCTGCCTCTTCTTTTAGGTGCTCCTGGGGTCTACGAGGGAATTAATCTGAGAATGAGTGTTCACCCATGGCTCGGGAAACCAGAGTTCAATCCCAAGTCATACCAAAGACTCAAAAGATGGTACTTGATGCTCCCTTGCTTTAACACTTAGTATTATAAGGTACAGATCAATGGTAAAGTGAAGAAAACCAAGGGAAGGAGTAGCGCCCCCTAATACCTCGGTGGAGTAGCAAACGAAAAGGGAGCCTCCGTGTCGTCCTCCACTCGACTACGGTCGCCAACTTTACTTACTTACCTCTAATTAGTAATGGAATGATTAACAGATGGATAAAAAGAAATTTGGTGAATTATAGTGAAAAGATTGTCTTGTTCCAGAATGTTGATGGTATTTAAACTCTTGGGAATCCGTTTGTTGGCCCTGTAGGCTCTTTAAAGGGTATAGGACCGTAGTTAGACCACATCATGGATATTGATGTATTTTCAGTTGCGTGTAAATGTATTCATGGATTGGAGTTGCTAGCTCATGCATCTTGGTTTGAAGTTCAGAGGTTTTCTTTCTTCCAGATCGGTTTATTGGTCTCGAAGTCGATTACGATTATCGTCCAAGGCTTTGACTTCACGACTCGAGTTGAAATCCCAAACGATGCTGTATGCATTTCACAGAACACTAAGGAAAGATATTACTCCAACAATTCTGTTTCCAGTTTTGTGTAAATAGTAGGGCAGACTTGACACTTTAATCTTGGTGACAAAAAGAAGAAAAATTCTAAATTCAAACCAGTTGAGCTTTGCTTATAAACTGACCTTGTGTTACATTCTGCTCGTGGTGAAGGGGTCAGATGAATACACAACCTGATTAAAAATTGACCATCTCTCACATTCTGCTCGGAATTATGGAGTGAAGACACCAGTGACTAATTTTCAATAACAATTCTGAATTGGAGATAAGATGGATTCTAAAGGCATTGGCACGAAATGAAATGCATACCATTCATTCTAGATTTGAACTTGGTTCAAAGTAACCATTTTTTACAATGATAACCAATAAACTTAAGATATTCTAAGTGAAACCCGGATATTTTGCCCCGAATACGTTATATGTCAAAGGGTTGATGTTAAATCTCTTGGTAAACATCAAAGTTCTTACAGTAATACTTCCTTGTCTCTCTTAGGAATAAGAAAATAATTTAGCATTCAAATATATCTTCGACTATAATTATTCTACTCAATAGATAAAGTTTAAATTCAATTTAATCTCTCCAACACAAAGCTTTTCTCTCCTGAAAATGAGTCATTTGTCTGAGCAGAGAAGTCAAACCAGTCCATTCAGTGATAAGTGTTTCATGAATAAATATCAAAAGCGGTCGATATAAGAGACATCTTTGTTCAAAAATAACAACAAAAAGAACCCATGAGCAAACGATTAATCTCTAGGGTGTAAAATTCCTATAGTACTTCAGGAATATAAATAAAATAAAATTTCCTGTGTTGAATCATTGTTAGCGTCTCTATTACCAACATACAGGCCTCAATTCGAATCAGACAAAGAATAAGTTTTGAAACAAGGCCTCAAAACTCTTTTTGTTTTGTATGCTTAAAAAACAACTATAACAATGCGTTACTACTAAAATTATGTGGATGTGAGGTTTACAAAACTAACTTAGTTAATCAATTTGCGAATATAGTCCATCAACATTTGCAAGAATCTGTCCATTTCCACAGATAATTAAATTGCTGAAGCGTTTATATAGACCCTCATCAGCACTTCGTGCACACACACACACAAACACACACACACACACACACACATATATATATATATATATATCTTACTATAAATATTTTCCCCTAGGTTTTTGTACTCCCATTTCTAATCATCCATCGTTAACTTAAAATTATTAATATCACCCCTCATGGTCCTGATGATGGTTCAGTAGAACCGAAACGCTATAGTTTCGACCCGTTAATAAATCATTCATTCCACTTGGATCGTTGTTATCAGTTTTTCTACATATATATATATATATATATATATATATATATATATATATATATATGGAAGTAAATAATGGAGTGTAATCTGACAATATATAAAGAAAAATTGATAACAAGGTAATCCAAGTAGAAGGAGAGATTTATTGAGAAGCAAAGTCGATACTATAGCGTTTCGGTCCTAATGAACCATCATCAGGGCTATGAGGGAAAATTTGTATTACTAGAAAAAGTTGGTCGTTTAATTAGTTGGTTCCCCCACTCTGGGGCAGCTAAAAGAAATGAGATTGTGTTCATTGGTTGATGTTTTAGGTACCCAGCAAAGACGAAACCTAGAACAAGAATATTATAGCAGAGCACTTAATTAATTCATAGGCTATATAGCTTCCATGGAAAAATTTGATTTTCTGTTGTAGTCTGCCATAACATTGTAAACGAATAACCATCATTATCATCAATTCTCTCTGTCTCTCTCTCTCAAATACACTCTCTCTCTCTCTCTCTCTCTCTCTCTCTCTCTCAAATACACTCTCTCTCTCTCTCTCTCTCTCTCTCTATCCGTCCCTATCTCTATTGCTCATGGCAGAATCTCAAGATCTTCATTCATTGTCCATACACAGCTAACGTATATAAGTTCTTGGTGGTCGGCGCGCACTGACACTGATGCGAATATATAAGTTATTTAAAAAACAGCAACTTGAAGAATGACTAAGCAATAAAGTTTATCGTGTACTCCAAAACGAAAAAAGCAGATAACCAGGATTTACAGGGGTTATAGAATTCAATCAACCGTCAAAGTGAAACCCAGTAAAAGACGATTGGTTTCTCGATTCCCTAATCCTTTTTATTGGCTCAGATACGAGGCGCAAGCAATTGCATGTACGGAAGAGTAAGGACTGATTCAAATATATGGGAAGAGTAGATTCCAACTAGAATAAAATTACCTCCCTTTCTTTTCAATTCCACCTTTTTCCACGGCCTAAAAACTGAACAGTTTTTTTGTTTGCATTGCCATTTATTGACTCGTTTTTGTTTTTTTGTTGGGTTGGAGTTGGGTTGGGTTTTATGTCATAACAACCATTGTAGGTTATTTAATGCCAAATCCATTTTTATACATATAAACAGTTATATTTAAAACAATTCACTTTAGCTTAAGTACATAGTTTAAATTTCCAAACAGTTCCATTTCAAACAATTCAGTTTACTATAAATATACAGTTCAGTTCTATTTGACCCATAGATAGGACACTATCAGGTCCTACCACTATGGGACAGGGTGGACCTGGGAACGATGGCAATGAAGGGGTACTCTACATTCTCCAAAGTTCTAGCATTACTGGAACCTCACTATCAGATTTTTTAGTGTCATAACCAGATCACTCGTTGCGGGGGGGGGGCTCTTACTCCTCTGCAAAGAAGCAGTCAGTGTATTCTAGCGCCCTAGCCGACTGGGTAATTTTTTTTTTTTTTGCTTTTTGCTCGACCCAAGTTTATTTTTCTCAATCTCTCATGAATGACTTTACTTAATGTCTTACATTTTTCCTACTTTGTCTACATGGTCCTATTTACCCAACCCCTCCGCTCGGGCAGGATATGACACAAGGTCAAATTTTAAGCGGAGTTTAACAGGTTTGAATTCAGAGTTTTCCTTCTCCTAGACTAGTTGCCTCTCCAAGGCTGAAGAACCTAGTCCGTCCTACTTTGTCTACATAGTTCGGATAATCATTCGGGCAGCCTCTTCAGTTTTCGTCATTCTTTTTTCTTTTCTTTTTTTTTTCTTTTTTTGCCAATGTAATTTATGCTGATTCTCTTGTTCTGAGATGAAATGATGCGCTATTACGTTTCTCCATTTATATATCCTCTGTGCATCTGTACTCGTGGTTTTTATTTAGGATTGAATTGCTGAGAGTGCTTTTCATAGACAAACATTTTTATGTATTTCTTCTCCTGCAGGCGGTATCAGATTGGTTATATGGCCGTGAAATATGATATTCCATCGTTCCGGTACTCATACACGAAAAATCATCTTACTGGATTTATGAGCGCGTGAAACAATGAAAAAGGTCAATACCTGCTAAGAGGCATAGTAGTTTTTGTATAATGTATACAATGATTTATTCTTGTTCAGTCGGTTGGGGCTGTAGAATACCCCGACTGCTTCTCAGCAAAGTGGTAAGATACCCCCACAACGAGAGTCCTGGATATGACACTAAAGAACCTCATTGTGAGGTTCTAGTAATGCTGGAACTTTTGCGAATGTGGAGTAATTTACAAAGCTCTTTGCTTCGATGAGGCCCAAGGCCGAATGAATGGGCGCCCAATGAGACTCGAACTCTCTCGTGTACGTTTGCAAGTCTACCTTGCTAACCGTCACACCACCAGAGGTGCCCACTTTTGCGAATGTGGAGTACTCCTTCATTGCCATCGCTCCTCGGTCTACTCTGTATCGGAGTGGTAGCATTTTGTAGAGTCCAATCTTTGAGTCAAATAGAACTAAACCGAGAACTTATAGTAAACTGTATTGCTTGAAATGGAACTATTTTGACATTTAAACTACATACTTATGCTAAAATGAATTGTTTAATTTTATTAAAAATGGATTTGGCATTAAATAACCTACAAAGGTTGATATGACATAAAACCCAAAAAATGATTTATTTGTATAGTAATAAACATGTTTAATTAGTAAAAGAATGTACCTTACTTTTGGGACATGACTAGAATAAAATTAATTTTTATGTCTTGCATAATCATATTGATTCATTGATTTTAACGGTATAGCAACTCGTCAAGAGTTATTTTATTCTAAGAGGTCAGACCATCGCGTTCATTTTACGTTGATATTTGGATTTTTTGTGTTGTTGCCTCATAAGAGATTTTTCTTTCTTTTTTTTGCATTGATTCTATCGAATAGAAATGATTTTTAAACAGCTCTCCTTGACCCACAGGTGGGACCCTAACATGTGCCACCAATTTGAGTCAGATTGTACCAAGGAGTTGTGACTCCCTAGAGATCCAGAATGAAACTTCCTCATCAGACGTAGAGTAGTGCCATACTCAAGACAACCTTATTATGTGGGGGGATACAGGTTCATGTATTCTACGCCTTGTAAGCAGTATTGTTTTGGATAGGTCGATGCCCTGAGAACAGTGATGCAGTTTTTTCATTTGATATTTTTCTTTTCTAAAGAATTGAGGCATCAACTAAGTTACTTGAAACAAAGAATATATAAAATTAACTCACACTAAATTGTTCTCTTTTGAAAAAGACACGATTTATAATTTAATCTTCTTGATCTCTTATCTAATCCGTCTATAAGTCAACAAACCAAAATCCATCTCGAAATATCTACTTATTTTAGAATTTATTTTCTATGTTAGTTAAACTAGCTGACTTACGAGACTTGATTTGGTATCTTCGTTTAATGGCATACCAGCCTTCTTGGATAATTTAATGTTAATCCCTTCTTGCAAAAGAGCAGTAGTGGTGCTCATTCCTTTCCCAAAGATATTAATCAGAAAGTAAACCTAATGACACGACTGGGGTTCGAACTCTCTTAATCTGATGTCACAGTCCAGTACTTTAGCCACTATGCCACAGGACTTCCTCCTGCTAACTTCCTATTCGTGGGAATGAACCTTTTTTTTTAAGAATTATGAATTCATCTCTGATTATCCGAACCTAATTCATACCCCACCTTTCTGTTCACACGTTCCCTGAAACCGTAATTTAATTCAAGCCGAGTTACAAAAAATTCATCACTCGACGCCATCTTCTTATTTCCCGAAGGAGTTTAGGCAAATGTTCGATCAACTGATTAGTTTTAATAGCATGTCATCACATCTGGGGTTATTTTATGCTTAGAAATTAATAAATCACGTTTATCTCGGTAGAGGATATAGTCAGCCTATACTAAACCCACACAACAAGGGGGACTATTTGAAAAAACTTTTTTGATTGTCGTTGGAATCATATAATTCATATGTCAAAATTTGGAATAGAGGTGGTGTCCTCGAGGTGTAATGGACTGCGGAATCATAGTAAGCGAGTTCGAACTCCGGTCGCGCTATTATGTTCACTTTCGGGCAAATACCCTTGGAAATGTATGAACCCCCTTATCATCCCATCTATGGGTTAAATAGTACCACTACTGTTCTTCGAGGAGAATGGGTTTGACATTAAATAACCTACAAAGTTTGATATGCCATTAAACAAAGAAACCAAACCGAAATTTGGAATAGAAATAACAATTACAATATTCCTGTGGATATTTTAGCATTTAATGAAAATGTTATCAAATAAAATCATGTAAAAATTTTAAAACAGTGAAAACCGTCCCCTTAAAAATAGAAGATTTGGGTTTCAAATCATTTTTTGTAAAGATTTAAGGAAATTAACAACATTCTCTCAAAAATCAAATCAACACTGCAGACCTCACATAATCTTCTGTTAAAAATATTTCCTTTAGTTTTTAATTTTAAAAACGTCAGATTAAATATTTTTTCAACTTCCAAGCAAATGAGAATTTACATTCAATCCTCGTATAGTGGGGGAAGGACCACACCCAAATTAAGATTCCTATGTGGCCATTTAAAAAAATACTCTCTCCTTCTGCGTTCCCTTTCAGTAGAATCCTGCCTCTTTTAAACAAGGGGATGGGTGCTGTCCCGGTAAAAGGCTCATTGGAAACACAAATTTAACTTTAAGTAACCACAAAGCGAGGCAGAGGTTAAGATAAATTATTTAGGTGATATCTCTTGGAAAATCTATCAAAATTGATGCCACATATCAAAATATTCAAGTAGTTAAAAATTTGTAAGTCTTTTTTTTCTAAATCAACAGTTTCTTTTTATTAATCAAATTAAATATTTCTTTTAAACAGAAGCACTCGTTAATATGCCATGCTTTTTATGTAGGGGATAAAAATGATATTCTTTATCGACCTCCCTCCCTATCTTGATATATATAGTCATCCACAGACAGACTCTTTCGCTGTATCACAAATATTCAGTGTGGCTAGACACGTTGGACACTTGAAGATGGGATCGAAACCCGCCCAACTTTACGTTAGACTTAGTATCAGACCGCTCGGGCAACAAGTGTACCACGTCAGCTAGGGAATTATAAGGTATTAAGTAGCACAGCTGCAGCAGCAAGAGAGAGAGAGAGAGAGAGAGAGAGAGAGAGAGAGAGAGAGAGAGAGAGAGAGAGAGAGAGAGAAAATAAGGATGAATTGATAATAAGAGAGTAAGCAAAATGATGTATCACAAAATGAATTCATAGAAACAAAATAAATAACGATGCCGGAAAACTTGACTGTTCTTTTCAGAATGACATACAAACTAGATCATCCTTCCTATTATGGCACATTAAACAATATGTAAAGGGATACTCATCGCGTGGGAACCACTTGGTTTCATAATAGTATAGGCGGAAAACTGACAGTCACAAAGCAGCGATGACTCTGTGTCTACACTGTCCGAAGTTAATGCTGTAGTCTGGAATGTTTTCACTTGTCCTCTTATTTCCAAAACCTCCAGTCACTTTACCAATCATTTGGGGATTGTTCCAAGTACACCAATTACAACTGGTATCACTATCACCTTCATGTTCCATTTTTTTAGTTCTCTTGTAAAGTCGAGATATTTATCTCTCTTTTCGCTTTCTTTCAATTTTATTCCGTGGTCTGGCGGGATGGCAAAGTCCACTAATTCGGCATGTTCTCTTTTCCTTTGTTTATTGACTATCAGTAGGTCTGGTCGTCTAGTCAAGAATAAGTGGTTCGTTTGTATCTCATAATCCCAGAGAAGTTTGTGCGTCTCATTCTCTAGGATGGATTCTGGACTGTGCATATCCCACTTGTATGTACTATCAGATTTAAATTTCTTCCATAATCCCCAGTGGATCATCACCCCCACCCAGTCTTTTTGTACTCTTTTTCGAAAATTTTCGGCATTCGCTTATGATATGATCGATCATTTCATCTCTGTCACCACGTAACCAACATTTATTATTTTTTTGCGTCGAATCTACTTTTGTTTCTGCATGATTCATCTTTATGGCGATGTTTTGTGCCTCTATTAGAAGAGATTCAGTTTCTTTCTTAAGGTTGCCTTTTCCTAGCCATAACCAAGTCTTTTCGTGTGAGAATTCACTTGTTTGTCACTTGAAATAGCCATACAGTTGCTTTTATTTCCATTTTTTGTTTTTTAGTTATCGTTTTTCTATTCATCTTTCCGTTTTTTGTGTCGATTCTGGTCGCTGTAATCAGTCTTTCTTTGTTCATTTTTCTTCGAGTCGTTATATTGATGAATCGACGCTATCTTTAATGCTGGCAAGCACTCTTCCTTCTTCTTCCCTTGACACATATATCTGTGTATATCATCTCTGGGATGTAAGGCATTATTATCATTTTTTTACTTGAGAGTTTTTCACATCAGCGTTAGCTGATGGTTTTTCACTGGAGTTTGAGCGACAGCAAGTCTCCTCGTGTCTCCAAGACTCTTCTCAGTATTCTGGCCAATCTCAACAATGCTGTATTATTATTATTATTATTTACTCCTTTAGAGTTTTTCACATCAGTGTTAGCTGATGGTTTTTCACTGGAGTTTGAGTGACAGCAAGTCTCCTCAAGTTTCCAGGACTCGTCTCAAGATTCTCGCCGTTCTTAGCAATGCTGTCGTTTGGATAGTCTCTACTCATTCGCCAACTTCCAAGTCCTCCAGGCCTTTTAATAATCCTTTAGTTTTTGTGCCTAACGCACCAATCACAATTGGCACAATCGTTACTTTCATGTTCCACAGCTTTTTCAATTCTCTAGCAAGGTCGAGGTACTTATCCTTCTTTTCACTTTCCTTCAGATTTATTCTGTGGTCCGCCGGGATAGCAAAGTCAACAATTTTGCAGATTCTCTTTTTTTTTTTGTTGATTATTATGAGGTCTGGTCTTCTGACCGGGATTAGGTTATCCGTTTTTATGTTAAAGTCCCATCGGGGTTTATGCGAGTCATTTTCTAGGACAGGAACTGAGTTGTGCATATACCATTTGTTGGTATGGTCAAATTGAAATTCCCTGCACGTTTCCAAGTGGATCACCTTGCCGACCCAGTCGTGTCTCGCCTTATACTCCTTCTGTGCTAATTTGCTGCATTCGCTTATGTGATTGATCGTCACCGCATAGTCTACATTTACTGTTTTGTTGCGTCTTATCTATTCTCCCTTTGATATGATTGGTTCTTATGGCGTTGTCCTGTGCTGCTATTAGGAGGGATTCCGTTTCTCTCTTAAGGTTTCCTTTTCTTAGCCAGGTCCAGGTTTTCTGGTGTGAGATGTTATTATTATTATTATTATTATTATTATTGTCATATTTTATCGGTTTCTTACGATTTTTTCAACTGGTCTCAATCCATGGCATTAGGTGAGGGAAGGTAGTGACAACATATATTTTATTTATTCATATCTTTTGCTGTATTAGAACAGATTTAGGTTCTCTTTTAAGGTTCCCTCTCCGTATTTATGTCCAGGGTTTCTCGAGTGAGATTGCAAGTTTTTCAAGCCAGCGTTAACTGGTGGTCTTTCACTAGAGTCTGAGTGACCGCAAGTTTCCTCAGATCTCCAGGATTCTTCAGAGTATTCTAATCGATCCCAACACTGCTGTCCTCTTGATGGTCTCCATTCTTCTTCTGATTTCCAATACTTATTTTTTTCAAAACTTTTGAGACTATTCCAACTGCACCAACTGCAGTTGGAATTACAGTCACTTTCATGTTCGATGGTTTGTTTGTTTTCTTTAGTTCTCAAACAAAATCCAAATATTTGTTAGTTGTATCAGTTTTATTTTTACTCTGTGATTCACTGGAATGGTAAAAACCACAAAATGGTAATTTCTTTTATTTATTCATTTATTAATATTTGGTTTTGTTATTAATTAAAACTAGGTTTGACCTTCTAATCGGGATTAGATTATCCATTTGTATATCAAAATCCCAGATTACTTCATGCATCCTATTCTCTTTGAAGGATTCTGGTGTGTGCAAATACCATTTCTTAGTATGGTCAGTTTTTAATTTCTTGTATAATTCCTAATGGATCATCTCCACCCAGTCATGCTAGATTATTATTATTATTATTATTATTATTATTATTATTATTATTATTATTATTATTATTATTATTTCCCATCACAGCAGTAGCCTAAGTTATGCTTTAGCAGTTGTGATAATAGAGTTAGACGCACCCGCATTGATGAGTGATGAATTGCATTTTTCTGCCCATTTAAATATTTAACGTTTTTCTGCTGTTTATTAGAAATGAAGGTGAAGATTTTTCTACTAACAACAATGTCACTTTTATCATCATCATCATTTACCAATTCACTTTTTCTGTGATTCGTACAGATGTCAAAATCACAAGGTTGCATCATCATCACACTTTCCTATCGACACGTCCATATTGATCAAAACATTGATCCAAGAAGAAAACACATGACAGATGATCTTATTTTAATCTCACTCATTGGAAAATTGTAGACTAACGGAAAATTACTGAGAAATGATGTGACCAATCTAAACATTCATGCACATAACCCACATATATACATACATATATATATATATATATAACCAACTAATGACCGAAATCCGTTATATATGTATATATATATAAGTCACGTGATGTCGTGGCTAAAGTGCAAGACTACAAAATCATAGTAAGCGAGTTCGAACTGTAGCCACATTATTACTTTCAACATTTCGACAAATACCTTTGAAAATGGTATGTTTTTCTACAATGATGGCTTTGCCATTACATAACCCACGAAAATTGATATGCCATTAAAAAAGAACAAGCCAACATAGATACATAATACGCAGGGAAATACGTTTTTGCTTACTTCATGAATTTTATCTTGTTCATCCGCCTGTATTTTATGTTATAATATCACACGCCCCCCAAATTTCTCTCTCTCTCTCTCTCTCTCTCTCTCTCTCTCTCTCTCTCTCTCTCTCTCTCTCTCTCTGACTAAATTTGAAACGTCATTAAAACGAATGAAAGTCGTAAAGTAATGAAAGCAAATATCATAAAATCAAAATAAGAAACAAAACAAAACTTCATCTCAAGCTTCAAAGTTTAATGGCATATTAACCATTGTAGGTTATTTAATGCCAAATCCTCTATATGCGTAAATATTAAATATATATGATTTCGTTGGGTTGGGTTTTATGGCATATCAACCATTGTTGGTTATTTAATGCCAAATCTTCTTTATGCGTAAATATTAAACATATATGATTTTGTTGGGTTGGGTTTTATGGCATATCAACCATTGTTAGTTATTTAATGCCAAATCCTCTTCATGCATAAATATTAAACATATATGATTTCTAAACACATTTTGTAGAGAGTATTTTTTAACCAACCAGTGTTTTTTTTGGGGGGGGTACAGTTAAATGGTTTTACTTATTTCTATCGAATACGAATAATTCTATTTACAATAAATTATTTATTTGCACACAGTTAAAGGGTTCTAACTATTGCTATATATCACAAAAACTTCAATCAAACATCAGTTATTTATTTATACACAGTTAAATGATCAAAAGATTTTATTTCTGACGGTTCAATTTAGCATATGTCATTTGTTTGCATTTAACTGAAAAATCAAATAGTTCTATTTACCCCATATATAGGACACTATGAGGTGCTACCACTCCGGGTCACAGTGGACTTGGGATCGATGGAAATGAAGTGTACGCTGCATTCTTCAAACCTCTGGCATAGTTTAACCCTTACCATCAGATTGTTTAGTGTAACACCCAGGAAACTTGTGGAGGTACTCTTGTCCCTTTGTAGAGATGCTGTCGGTGTATTCCCCACTTCTCCAGCCGATTGTGCTGGGCTTCAAATGAGCTAGTTTCAATCACATGAAGATCGTTGACGCGGATTTCAGTCATTAGTTGGTTATATATATATATATATATATATATATATATATATATATATATATGTGTGTGTGTGTGTGTGTGTGTGTGTGTGTGTGTGTGTGTGTGTGTGTGTGTGAAGAGAGACAGAGATAGAGAGAGAAGAGAGAAGGAAGAGACAGAAAGAAATATACATATAGACTGAGAGAAAGAGTGAGGTAGGCAGACTTACGGAGGAATACGTTTAGAAAGGAACGAGATAAAGAAAACGCTATGAAGAAATATTTAAATTGAAACAATTCCCAATAACATTCAAAAAATGATGTTTACACAAACACACATACACACACACACACATACACACATACACACACACACAAACATATATATATTTATATATATATATATATATATATATATATATATATATATATATATATATATACAAGCATCGATTAAATTCTTCAGCTGACTGAGACTAAATGGGATTTATTTTTCAACATACTTCCTCTTGGTCCAGACACTTCTTCTTCCGGTTACTGTTGTTGGAACCAATTTGTCAAAAATCATCAACAGTAAATATGACGTCATCAGATGAACTTTGGAACCAAAGAAATTTTCCGCCTCATATAAACTTAAAACTGTATTACACTAAGTCGCTTTCGTGAATATCTGTATACATCGAACATATTAGAAATTACTTGCTTACTAAACAATATAAAGTTCTGAGGTAGGTAATCCTCTGCGATCGAATCTATTTTGCAACTCTGGCAGCCCATCACTGTTTTGTCTATTCCCGGAATTCTACCTGGAACCAAATTTGGAGGAAAAATTAACAGGAATATGGATTTGCAGCGGAAGCCGACTTACTAGACATAACATATTTTTTTGCCATCCAATGATGATTAATTTTAATCTGTTGTCTACCTGCCAGTTGAAATTTAAAGAATACAAAACGATTACAGATTATATTTACTCTACCTTTTAGTCGTAGACAAAGACTACAAATAATCTAAGCTGAATACACATATATGATGACACAGAGGGATCTGATATTCATGAATTGGCGCCAAAATACTGCAATAGTGACAATTCTGTAATGTAATAATTCCGTTCATAGAATTAAAAGAGCAAAAGGTCACATAACGTTATAAACATCGAATTTATTGTATGGAAATCAGCCTCGCTATATAAAGAAACCTTAATATGAATAACAGTTAATTAATTTGGTCCTATGCAGAGACATCTCTCAGTTTGTATTTGATATATGAAATACAATGTAATGAAACAATCTGCATTATCATATTCAAATACAGTAACTTCTGAAAATATTCTTACAGCAATACTTGATCAACAATTAAGATAAAAAAATAAGTGGTCGAAAAATGAATAATAATTGACAATGCTTCATCTAATCACAAATCCTCTGATGTTCCATTGCGTATTTACTCACTGACCCTCTCAACTAATTTAGTCGTAGGAGTCTTATTTGTGTATTATATGAAGGGATACCTATTTATGTTATATAAACCGTTGTGTTGTCACGTAATTTCATTAGCGCAATCGAACAATATCGACTCTATCTTCAATAGGTATGTTATATTTTGACCCACGCCCCGGCCAAAAATGCTATTCCAAGGTGATACACCGGAAGGAAGTGACACATTCCAATGGCCAGTAATCGAAAGAGATCACGTGGGCGGATTAAGGCTTATGATATGGGACAAGGTGAAGGTTCCATTGTACCATTACAGTGATGCACCGGAAGAGAGTAACCTCTGGACTGCATGACAGTTATTTCCGCTTGATGACGATTAAACATCCGATTCAAAGATCCAGTAGGCGATCGTGTGGGCGTTGAGTTATTATTTAACTCAGTTGAGTTTGGGGTGCCAAAGCAGTTGCCAGCAGAATTCCAGACAGCTAGAGACTAGATGGTAGGGAAGGTCACACCTGACCGAGGGGGCCCTCGGAAAGCCCCGATGGAGTGGACCCCAAGACCTCTGGTTGAGCATCTAAGAGAACAAGAAAGACACAACGTGACGGTCATAACAGTGGGGTCAAAATATGAAGTTTATGTTCGGTCTCCAGCACCCTCTCACATGCAAAACCTTGAACAACCCTTTCGAACCCTTGCAATAAAGTGAGAGGTGAATATTTTTCTAAAGAAGTCTTCCTGCGTCCTTCATTCCTGCGTCTTTCTGCGTGCGTCTGTCTTTGTCGTTGTGTCGTTGTGAATTATTCTACTTATATATGTGCACGTATGTAGATGTGAATCTACATATGTGACTATATAACAGGTATAGATATATCTACGAAGAAATGCTGTGGGTGAAACCCGATACTCGGTCAATAATTCCAAACTGTAGGAAAAGCTTAGCCCCTTCCCCTGGTGGATGCACTCCTCACCCACTGGAACTATCCCCACCTCTGTTCTATCAGGAATAACCAGCAAAAATGAATGAATAAATAGATAAAACAGCGCTTCTTTGGTTTTCCAGTTCATCTTAACATTACTGCCTTCATATCAATGGATACGACAGTTTCCATTAATATCATTCAATCCAACCATTTATCATATTTACCATATTTACCAACCCCTCCGATCGGGCAGGATATGACACAAGGTCAATTTTTAAGCGGTGTTTAACAGGTTTGAATTTAGAGTATTCCTTCTCCTAGACTAGTTGACTCACCAAGGCTGAAGAACCCAGTCTGTCCTACTATTTACCCATAGCTGAAGGGAGAATAATTGGATTTCCCAAGGATATTAGTGCTATGTGAAATATAATCAGTCTCGTCCACGATTTGAACTCGTGTCACCGTGTCCATTTCCTACGACGTTAACCATTACTCCACGGGCACCTCCAACCATTTATCTTATAAACACTTCGACACAATTAACCTGTCTAAAAGGAAAAAAATCCTTTCCAGTGAGAAAATCTTTGGAGCATTAGTAATAATAGGATAAGTAATTTGATATAATAATCTAGTATATTTTATTACATGAAATACTTGTTCCTAGGAGACACATGTTTTTGCTAGAATTCATAATTACCAGAGTGAGGGAAAAGTTTTGCAATATTCCTGCAACAGATGCTTTTGTCTGGATGGTGAGATGCCGAGTTCACTCCATACTTTCCAAGTGCTAATTGCAGTAGTGACCTTAATGCCTTGACACATAGCTTGCCCAATCGGTTGGATCTATAGAATATACCGACTGCATCTCAGAGAGGGGTAACCCCACCAATCTATGGATCGAATAGGACTAAACTGTGTACATATGCTGAACTGAATTGTTTGAAATAGAACTGTTTTAACATTTAAACTGTGTACTAAGGCTAAACTGAATTGTTTCAAATAGAACTGGTTTTGACATTGAAACTGTGTACTGATGCTATACTGTATTGGTTAAAATATAAGTTTTTGACATTGAACTCGTGTACTTATGTTAAACTGAATTGTTTGAAATAGAATTGTTCATATGTTTAAAAAAGGATTTGGCATTAAATAACCTACAATAGTTGATATTCCATAAAACCAAACAAAATCAAACTAAATTGGCATTCAGCTTCAGAATCCATGGTTCTTGGCCGACATTGCTTGATCGTCAAGATTCTTGCAACTAGAACAAAATTTCTTCAACAATTTGTTCATTGTACAGTGATTTACTTCATTTTCACCTTTGGCTCAACAAACGTTTTTAGTCATTTGTTCCATTTCGGACTCGTAAAACATAATTTTCCTGTGGTGATAATACCTGTTTGGGTCCAATAAATGAGTCAATTAGATATGATTCCACATTATTAGTATTAGATAGGATTACATAAAACTGATTAACTGTGTGCAAACAAATTATCTTCATTATAACTAGTAGTAATAGTAATGCTACTGCTACTAGTAGAATTAGTAGAAGTAGTAGATAAGAATAGTTACTTGAAACCATTATAAGTATTAAATCGGAATATAAATTATCAATATTAAGAATAGTTTATTTATTCTTCATCTATATGTTTTCTACGTTTCCTTTGGTATCTCCACTTTTTACTATCTTCTTACACCAACTTAAAAATAAATTCTTTTCACCAAACATATGCACAATTAATAGAATGTCTTTATACAGATCAAATTATACTGAGTAATTTATCCGATAATTCCCTAAAATGACCTCTTCATTTTTTTCTTACCATTTTTTCTCAAACTATTCGATTTAATCTTTTTTTTTTCCCTACTGCTGCTCTAATATATTTTTGGAACAAATTGCCAAATTCTGATTAGGCAATTTGTTCCAAAAATATATTACTCTCTAAGCGAAAAAATTCAACTCGTTAGTAGACTTAATTTTTAAAATCTGTCTCAACAATAAATTTCCAGTTCAAGGACAAATATTGAAAAATGTCTATTATAATTAGAAATTTCATTAATTATTTCGAAAATTTCCATTAGATTTTCTTTCATTCTTCTTTCTAGTAAAATAGTAAATTCAACTAATTTCTCTAATCTCTGCCTATAACTGTAATCTTTTACTTTTTGCTTCTATTTTAGTCATTCTATGTGTATGCCCTCCAATATACGCTCCAGTTGAAGGTATAATGGTAGTAAAATGTCAAAATTTTGACTGTCGATTTACAAGGCAGACCAATATTTTTTCTTACTCTGGTGACTGCCGGTACACAAGCTTTCTACCATTGTTTGGTTTGGTTTTACACAAAATTACGTTGTATCCTTCGTCCGGATGAAGGTGAATTTTGCAAGAAAGAGACTAAAAACCAGAGATGTCTTTCGGATTTCATCCCTGTTTATCATTTCTCTTGGGATTCGCTTTCCATTAACTAAATTATTTGCATTTGTTAACGGACAACACGGAGAAAAAACTTTGAGAAAACTCAAAATTGACTATGATAATTCTCTTTGAGATCAGAGGTAATTTCTTAAACAGGGAAGAAGTCATTAAAACCAATGCAGTCATGTTAACGTTTGTCGATGATTCCAAACTCTCACGAACGCTGGAAAGTGCGTTGAATGATGATTTGATCGGAGCTAGCGTTAATTTGAGATGTGATTTGATGTCACTTTTTATTTCGATGTGAGATTATCACCTTTGTCAGCTGTTGGTGACTTCGTTCTGGCATCACCTGTTAATGCCTACAATTTTCACCCATCTGATGGCTGGACAGAGTTTACAAATTGATACTGTTCTCCGAGAAATAACTTGGACTAATTTTCACTTCGGACACGATTCCGATCTTTCTGACCACAACACCAACAAAAATAAATACCTCACTAATCCCGTGGTTGTCGCATCACTGCCACGGTCACATTGCTACAGCTACGATAACTATTTACCTATTAAATCACATATATTTTGTCTTGGATGAATCCATTTGAAAAAAAAAATTTGATTCAGTAATTTTTTATGTTATACTAGACAAGGAGGCACACAAAATGCCACAGTTATCTTCGTTAGAAATATAGTCGGTGATCTGAGTTCAAATCCTGGACAAGGCTAACTGTATTTTACTTAACTTGGGAAATGCAGGAATGTATCTGTGTTGTATACGAATGAAGAAAGAGGCATAACATGATGAAGAAATGACTGATCAGGACACTTCTTAACAAAAACATAATTCTCACATCTTTATTTATCGAAAGGGTCTGAAGTTGACAGAGAGAGAGAGAGGGGGGGAGACGAAGAACACGGACACAGACTGGCGGAGGACTGCTATATTGACCCATATCTTCTTCTGCTATTTAACCGGAGGCACTGCCCCCTTTTAGCACTTTCTGGCCACTCTCGTGATTCTGTGTCTCTGTGACTGTCCAAGACTCCGTGACTGCCCGTTACTGCTGTGAGTGCTTGCATATATGATTTCCCAACGCCCATGCATTTCTGGTTGTCATTCCGGCTGTCAATCCATGTGAGCTGTTTACACCCACGCATCGCTGTTTTCCTACATACTCAGCTGGAACATAACGGCACTTTCAAAGGTCAATATGCAACATCAGTCCCCCTCCCCAGCTATGGGTAAATAATAGTGACGAATGTTTTTGGCAACCAGTCAAGAAGTAAAACTCTTATCTATAAATCAACCTATTTATCAATAAATCTATTTATTACTCTCTCTCTCTCTCTCTCTCTCTCGCTCTCTCTCTCTCTCTTTCTCATTCTCAATATATACATATATATATGCATGTGAGTGCCAGGAGGTGCTCGTGGTGTAATGGTTACCGTTGTAGGAAATGAACTCGCAAACCAAGTTCAATTTCGGGACGAGGTTGTTTGTATTTCCCATAGTGCTAATAGCCCTGGAAAAGGTGTGAATGTAAGCATCCTCCCTCCATCTATAGGTAAACAGTTGGCAGATCAAGCTGTTTAAACTTGGTATGGAAAAGGTCAAGAAAAAGGAATAACAACGAATTCAAACCAGAAAAAGCCCGTTTAGATAGTTGACGTTATGTCCTATCCTACTCATTAGGAGGGATTTGGTAAATACGAGGTGCATACGATAAGTTTCCACCCTTTTTTTCGTGTGGGCACTATTATTGATTGTACATACATGAAACTCTAGTCCACTTACAAGTAATCTCCTCCAACTGCGATGAACTTGTACCATTCCAACAACTTCTGAAAGGCCCCATGGAAGTCCTCTTGTGTGAGCGTGTCAATGAACTTCGTCACAGCCTCTTTCATCTCCTCAATTGTCTCATAACGACAGCCTCTGAGTTTGGGAGTAACCAAAAGTCACATGGAGCGATGTCAGAACAATAGAGACGCTGAGGAACTGTCTTGATGCCCATCTTGGTCAAATAGTCGATGGATGGATTTGAGGCCTGGTGCATTGTTCTGGTGGAAATGCCACCGACCCGATTTGAAGAGTACTTGTCTCTTCCCTAGGAATCTCTTCCTGAACTCCCTTAAATCCTCAACAAAGTAAGCCTAACCCTAACCCTTTGGCCAATCAATTCTGGTGAATTGACTTCCTTACTCCTCCCACACCTCTCATCATCCCTCACAGATTCCCTGCCTTCCTTGAATCTCTTATGCCACTTAAAAACCGATGCTCGATTCATGCAAGATGCTCCAAAAGCAGTCTGAAGCATTCCATAGGTTTCTGTGTCATTTTTTCCAAGTTTAAAACAGAATTTTATTGCATATCGTTCTTCTAAAGTGTCCTCACGTCCAGATTGCATTTTTGAAATTCACCAGCTGTGACCATCAGGTTTTAGTAGGGTGCATTCCAATTGCTGCTGTAGCTGTTCATTTGAACATTGAATCATAAAAATTGGCCAGTCATCTCATAAGATGTATAGCAATAACATAGAGAATTTTCATGAGTCTACGACAATCTTAAATGGCATACGGAAAAAGTCTGGAAACTTATCGTATGCCCCTGGTATATATTTCAGTTTATTCATGTCTATCAATTTATTTGATCTCATTTCGATCTTTCAATCTATCTACACTTTTTCTTTTTTTCTTTCTTTCTTTCTTCTCTCTCTCTCTCTCTCTCTCTCTCTCTCTCTCTCTCTCACTCTGTATGGCTGTCTTTCTCACTCTCTCTCCCTTTTCTCTCTCTCTCACTCCCTCTCTCTCTCTCTCTCTCTATATATATATATATATATATGTCCATATCAACTTATTCATATCAATTTATCATCCATGCATCTGCGTGACACCAAATCGACAGAGTTATGTTACAGCACCGCTTTCAGTGGGTGTCCTGTTTAGTATAACCAATACACTCTCACTAACATCCAGCTATTGATAAACGGTAGTAAAGAGGAGCTATTTGGCTTTGGATAGGCAACTTGTCCATGAGAAGGAAAACTCATTATATACTACATTTACTTCGCTTAAACAAATCTCACATCTCGCTTCATAGGAAAGGGGTTGGATAAGTGTATACCACTAAACAAGATTTTCTAAACCTGAAAATCAACATCTAAAAACCATATTTTACTAAAACTCAGACAATTGCTCGAAGCAAAGATACAGCGATAAAAAGAGATGTAACATACGATCAAGATTGTTTTTTTTTTAATGGCATATCACCTCTTTTTAGGTTATTTAATGCCAAAGATATTCTCCTAGAAGAACAGTAGTGGTGCTATTCAACCCATAGCTGGGAGGATAAGGGGCTCCTACCTTTCCCAAGGGTATTTGCCCGAAAGTAAACGTAATAGCGCGACTGGAGTACGAACTCGCGTACTACGATTCCGCACTCCATCGCTTTAGCCATTACACCACGAGGACATGCTCCGTACGATCAAGTTTCCTACAACCTTTCATATCACTACCGTTAGGATCTGCTTGGCTTACACTGAAAAGCTGTGTGTCACACGCATCGACTCCACGATTTTTTCGGAGATAAATTCTATTATATATAACAATAGAATGTCATTTTCGGATTGGTTATGTTTCTTTTTTCTTTTGTGGAGCTGACCTATGGCTTCTACAGTTTCGACCAAAAATCAGCAGCAAACACCGTTTTTATTAAGAAACACAACGTGGAGAGAGGTCGATTGGCTAGTAAGATGGGAGGAGCAGGGAATCATTACTGCCTCAGACAAGCTTATTCATATGAACACATACAAAAATATATAAAAATCAATACATATCGGTTTATACTTTCCTTCCTCATATATATATATATATATATATATATATATAACTTAGGATAGATTTTACGCAGAATCAACGGTACTTAGGAACTCTCAGTTTCTCACCGATACATGCTTCAAGACAAGGCACAGAAACAACAGATTCTTCGGATGATTGATTAGACGAGAACCTTGTAGAAATCAATCGTCTTTGCGTCTAGGCAATCCTAATATATATATATATGTACTAACAAAATATAAACAATATATCAAGGATATTAACACTTTTTTATACATATGGAAAACTACATTATCAATGTTAATATATATATATGTATATATATATAAGTACGGGAGATTTTAGAAGCATTTTTAGATTGGGAGTTAAACGTCGATTATTACATAGAAAAAGGGAGAACAAAATCAAGGTATCGGATTCCTTTTGTTGTGGGGACCACTCCCCATCCATCGTGTAGCACCTAAAATGTTTGACTACATCATTTTATGAAGTGAGTTTGAACTGCAGTCGTACAATTGGTTTCACTTCCAACTAATACCCTTGTTAAGCGTATGAACTCTCTTATCTGCACGGCTATGAATTAAGTAATACAAATACTGTCCTTCTGCACGGATGGCTTGGGCATTGCTTGGTGATGATTCCCAGCAATTTCGGATGAAGCCATGTTCTTTAAGGGATGCAGCCAAACGGTAAAATTCCATTCAGTGATGTGCAAAATTAAATGTTTGGTTTGGTTCTTTTGTTAAATGGTATATCAAACTTCGTGGGTTAATTAATGTCAAAAGTCATCCTTGTAGAAATACAGTAGTGCTACAATCTAACCCATTGCTGGGGGCGGGCAGTAAGGGGCTTCATACACTTTCCAATTATATTAGTCCAAAATAAAAAGGCATCATATTTATGAATACAGAATGAAGGTTTCTGATAACTGTACCCTTGCAGTAAATAAAAGATTAGGGTTTACATTCCCTAATGTTTAAATTAGATTTAATGTGTTACAAGTAATTAATAGTAATAAATGCGACACTAGAGAGATGAGTTTCTCCAAGAATATAAATCTAAATATTGTACACAGTTGACATAATTGCCTTCAGGAGGTATCGATATCAACTTCAAATTGGGATCATTTCCCAGGCAAGAACGTCAGAGATTATAATTTTTTTATTTAGTGCCCTTTCAATAACTGCACGGGTTCACACACACACACACACACACACACACACACATATATATATATATATATATGTGTGTGTGTGTATATATATATATACGACTGCAAATCCTCGAAGCCTTACATATTAAAACTATGACAATATATCCGCTGGCCGGTCCCCACTATCTCAACTTCCTAAACTAGCTCAGGGCCATCCGATCGTCTAGTGGTTTCTCTCATTTCACATTGCTTTACAAACACACAAGACAAAACATACACAACCGAGAAGGTGGAAGAAAAGGATGACAAACAAGCACGGATTTGGGTTAGCTCCAAGCGCAAGAAGCGAGAAGTTTGTGACACTTTTGTGTGGTTTTCTTGTGCATCTGTCGGCTATCGCGAGCGTGTATTCGAGCAAAATTCCTACACAGCCACTAAGAACCCTGACTCATCCTCTCACATGGGTCAACCGGGCCTCTGAGTCCACAGGTCCTAGCTCCTCGCTTAGCTGTCGCCTTTTTCTGACCGTCGCCTTCTACCGACTTCTATTGACTGCTCTCTCCTGCTAACTGCTTTCTTCCGTTCTCAGCCCAAGGACATTGCCTTCCCTTGTCTTCTTCCGGTCTCATAGGAAATCTTGCTAGAAAGCTCTTTGTGTGGGTTTCGAGCCAAAAAAGAAAAGGGATCCTCTGACTGGCACTCACCCACACCCACACAACGAATGCTCAACATCGTGCCACAAACAAAAAAGCCGAGAATTAATAGAATTAACTTTGAAAATAACGACAATGTTTTGAAATGCCTTTAATTGTTTTTCAATATTCTATTTTTCTTGATAATATTCTATTTCCGTTGATAGCGTTCTGTTTTAAATTCTTTCGATGTCATCAGCATCTTAGTTTAATCCAACAATACGTTTACGAAATTTTTGCAATATTATCAAAAATCTAAAAACTTTTTTTAATCAATCTTTACACCTGCAAACAAACCCTGATGATGGCCTCGAAATAAATTCGATAAATTCATCTACCAAATCCAATCTCAAACCAAAACACACGCCAGGAAACTTGAAAGGATCCTAATAAAATGTATAAACAAAATGTGTTTATCATCTATTTTATTATTTATTCAAACATGCTTAAATAAAGGACTGCTACCCAACTACACACACAAGGAGACACACACACATACACACTCACGCACACACATATATATATGTGTGTGCATTTTATCAGAAGATTATCCTTTATTCTAAATACATGAAACTTACAGTAATGAAGTTAACACACGCACACACACACACACACACGCACACACATATATATATGTGTGTGCGTTTTATCAGAAGATTATCCTTTAATCTAAATACCTGAAACTTACAGTAATGAAGTTAACACACACACACACACACACACACACACATATATATATATATATATATAAAACAAATGTGATATATGACCGTTTAAAT
>OY757922.1:4024776-4034776 GCA_963585895.1 Sepioteuthis lessoniana | reverse complement strand
AACGGATGGTCTTTGTCCGGCACACCGTCAGATCCATTGAACATTCCATAAAATCGGCTATAATGTTGAACACGCGTAATCCGTGCCAAGCACAAGACCTTTATAATAACAGTAATGTTAGAGAAATCTCGCTTTTGGCTGTAGCCAATGGCAAAAGCAAGTCAAAAATACCGTGCTCCAAAAAATTAGCACAATGTGACTGCTGACGCCTGTCTTGGGAAGAGGGAGAGGGACCGAGAGAGAGAGAGAGAGAGAGAGTGGGGGGATAGCAGATTATAGCCGTCGCCGACGTCATCATCATCGCTATGGTAAACGTTGGTTAAACGGCGTGTTTTAATTCGTTTTTTCACTAACAGATCTCTATTTCTTTAATGAATGTTGCATATATTACATTCAGTAACTAAAATTTGTTTATTTGAATACATTTTCAACAAATAATCTTTATTTTAAGCGAAATTGAAACTACTAGCTTATCTACTTTATTAAAAAGACTACAAATTATATAGTATCTTGATTGTTTACAAAAAAACTGCCATGCAGGGTACGTTAGTCAATCTGTGCTATACTATGGAGAATCACGCAATAGCAACTATGATGACTTACTTTGGGTCCACGGACCACGGGTTGGGAACTGAAGTTGACAGAGGGCGGGGGGCACGAGTATCAAAAATAGGCTAGAGTCGCCACTGATATATATATATATATATATATATATATATGTATATATATTCTAGTATAGTACTCGTTAGAACTTGTATAAAATCAACTTGCGGATTGGTATTTCTATCGAAGAGCAGAATATCTATGTGCTATTGATTGAATTTCCATAGCATCAAAGATACTTGGACTTCTGGCAAGGATACATGTAGATTTGCGGTTCTTTCTTTTTTTTTGGGTGGGTGGGTAAATGTCCAGTTGTGAATCTATTGTTTAATCATTTCAAATACGATTGAGTCGATATATATATATATATATATATATATATATTGAGTGACTGACAATACATTCACTTCAAATAAACAAAGTATCTGTTCTTTCTGAGCTCTACTATGATCATCAGGCGAAACACGGACAAAACGGTGAATCTAACCCTGTCACATCAAGGGCAATACCGCTCTAAGAGGACGGACATACTAGTCAAACGCTTTAAACAGGTCACAAATTAGAAAATTTTTATCCCAGTGAAAATATACATGCATCGAATCTGATATTAATGTGGGCTTTTGTTGAGTTTACGTTCATGAGAATACCAATAAATGCAAGAATTAAAGAGTAATACTTGTGACCTCTAAAAATAAGGGTACGGACAAAAATTATATATATATATGTGTGTGTGTGTTTGTGTGTATTCTTTGTAATTCTGATCTTTTCTGAAAATATGATATTATGGTATGGTTTTTGTGATGCTTTAGGACATGTCCACTTTTGTGTGTTATTTAATGCCAAATCCTGTTTATATATATATATATATATATGGGGGTTTGATTTGTAAGCAAATAGTTTGTTATTTGTCTCTGCCTTCTACCAGGCACGACTTGACACAAGGTCAATGACCTGAAGGTCGGTTTATAGTGGGGTTTAGGGGAGGGGGAGGTCAGGAACGAGCTGAGGCTCGAGCCCTGCTAGACTATGCGGGTTATCGGCCCACAGTGTAATGTAGGCCTGATGAACCTTGCTGGACTTGGACCCAAATCTGGGTCCAGGTATGGATGCCTGATTATAGCTTAAACTGGACAGCTAGGTCCAGGGCTAAACAAAGATAACAAAGGCGTCAATGTTGCAGCTCGCCCACCCGAAGGTGGCCCAGCTTAAGCTGGCGGCCATACAGCTTCAAATCTGCGTTTGTTAGTGCCCGCTAGCGTCAAAACCTACAGCAAATTAAAACCGTCAGCCTTTACGCCGGAGCAAGGAACTTCGTAAGCGAATTGTTTGTAAGTAACTTTATTTTTAAACGACTTGTTAGAGTTCATTTGTTTTCACACAGCTAAATGGTTTGCAATTGCGTAACTATTTCGCTTTTATAATTTTATTAAGTATTTCGAACTAGTACGGACACTTTGCAAACACCTGAATGATTTCAAATAACAACGATTAAATAAATGAATAGTTCTATTTGATTTATTATTGGGGCTCTGGCATCTACTATCACTTCGGGTCAATGTAGACATGAGAGTAATGGTAATGAAAGTGTAATTCATATTCCCCAAAATCCAAGACTGGAGACTTACTATCAGGTGTAGTTTAATATCATACCCGGGACACTCAAAGTCTTTTTTTTGTCGTAAGACGATTGACTCTCAGCCACCATTTTCTTGCAGCTTTAAGATAAAAACTTTTTTTTTTTTGGCCACAAGAGCAATTTGAAGAATACGATCAGGACAATCCTATAGGTGCTTGGGCTTGTCATGAGAAGGTGATTGATCGGATAAGGCCTCTTCGACCGCTCGTCTAAGAGCTAAAGTGGATGGTCGCAAGTCACGTGACTACTTTGGTTGGCAGGGTTACAGACTACACAGCAAGCCAGGAGGATATCCTCAAGCACCACAAGTCTCCACCCACAGCTAATAGGTGACCTCGTTGAAAGGTCTTACTCCTTTGCAGAGATGCAGCCGGCGTATTTAACCGTCCAGTTGACCGTTTGATATATATATATATATATTGTCTGATTGTATAGTTTTTTAAATTCGAGAATAAAGAGTGTCCCATATCAGTGATAGAATATATATATGGAAGTAAGAGTAGCGTAAATATAGAATTAAAGGTACATGGTAATTGTTAGTTTCTAATCTATGTGATCATCAGACCAACTGGTTCCCATGTGGTGGGTATCCCTTTTATAAGAAGAATATGAATATTTCTTTTGTCTGGGTAATTTTTGGATCATTCTTAATTAGTTCTGACTTTAGCTCTTTGTTTTGAGGAAGTTTTTCTAAAATAAAGACGAAATATTATTGCTAAATCTGTTGTCAGTGTTTTGTTTATCCACTTTTCCACTTATTTTTCACATATATAAGTTAAAGTAAGTTAGCCAACCATAATCGACGGCGACCTGAAGACTCACCTTTCCATAGCTACTGCACTGAGGTTTAGGAAAAGGTGCTACTCCTTTCCTTGGATTGATCCACTTACTCTTGATCCGTATCGCATAATGCTGACTTTTTAGCAAGGGGGTATCAAGTCGCTTTTCTTTGAGTCTTTGGAATGACTCGACCTCAGATTGAACCCCAGTTTCCCAGACCATTGACTAACACTCTAACCATGCCAGTGGATATATATATATGTATCTGTTGTTCCGTAATATGTGTGTGCGTGTGTTAGTGTGTGCCAAGCTAATTATCCACCTCAAACAGGATGTAACACGTGATCAACTTTTAGCGCAGTAAATTACGTGTGAATTAAATGTTTTACTTTTCCTAGACTGGTCTCCTAAGCAAGGCTCATGAACCCAATCTGTTCAACTATTTTCGCATATCTTACATGTACATCATCGGGAAGTATAACACAAAAAGCCCAGTTCAGAACTTGAATTTAGATCGTTAATTCCATGTCCAACGACGATAACTGAAACGCTAACTGCGCCTCCATATTTATCTATTTATATACTCAGATATAGATATAAATGCACGCTTCCTAGGTAACTGAAATGTAGTCGTTGTAAGTATATAGGATTAAACCATTAAAAAAACCTGAATAAACAGTGAAAGCTAAGAAAATAGCCGTATTTACATATGACGAGTACATTCAATAAAAAATCTTTTAAACACCTTTTTTCTGTCGTTATGATGATTTTTGTTCAAACAATCCAATCTATCTTCTTTCTGTTTGTCCTAATAAAAGATGACACTTATAGATGAAAACATTTTATCCCATTGGATTTTGAATTGCATATATATATATAAGCAGGTATGATAAGATAATAAAGACATTGTCTGTATAATTCTAACATCTTTTCAAGTTTCCTGACAAGTGTTTTGGTTTTAGGTTGGATTTGGTAGATGAATTTACTGAAATTGTTCGGAGCGCTTTCGGACCTTTCATAGGCCATCATCAGGGGTTGTTTGCAGATGTAAAGAATTTTTTTAGATTTTTAATTTTTTAGATTGCAAAAATATTTCATAAACGTATAGTTGGGTTAAAGTGAGATTTTAATGACATCAAAAAGATATAAAATAAAACGCTATCAACGGAAATAGAAATTATTGTCCCGAGAAGTATTTGTTTTTGTTTTTATATGTAGGGCTTCAAGGATTTCTTGTCATGGCTTGTTAATTCCCTGTGCTATTAGAGTGGAATTTTCAACAAGAGTTTTTTTAAACTTGGATTGGAAGAGGAGTGGCTTCTATAGAACTAGATTCATTAAGTTGCACTGTAAGCCGTCTGGAAAGAGTCGTAGTGGTGAGACCAACGTACGTATTATTTTCATTGGAGACATAGTCTTCCAAGGAACATTTAAACATATTGTTATATATTGACCCTCTGTAACATATTGATCCTCGGCTGAGCTGTCAAATAAGAGATGCACCTGTGTAAAGAACAGGTGCATCCGGTCGAAGATATCAGGGTATAACCTTGACTGTGGACAGGTTGAATTGGGTGCAGATGTGACGTCCACAAGAAGCAGGTGGAAGTCAAATAATAATATAACCCGGTGCCACAGACAGGTTCAGTTAGTTGGAGATAATATTCTGTAGAGAGAACCAGCACCCAGTAGAGAGGTGGGCCCTGAGGACCCCCGGTTGAGCAGCCCAGCAGAATGAGAAAGTGCTGCTAAAGACAGAGGAATTTGGGGTCAATATGTTGCAGTCTGTTCTGTCTCCAACTCACTTCTCACACATAACCCTTGCGCAACCCTTTCGCAGCCCTTTCGAATAAAGTGAGAGGTATATTTTTTCTAAAGAAGTGTGTTCGTTCGTCATTATTGTTGATTTTTTTCCGCATGTATATGTATATGGTTGTGACTATACAACACCTCGACCGAGCCGTCAATCAAGAGACGCACCTGTGTAAATAAGCGGAAGAACAGCGGAAGCAGGTGGACGTCAGAAAATAATATAACTAGGTCCCCAGGGCGGTTCGAGTCAGTTGCAGACAGGATGCCAACGGAGTGTGAAACAGCTCCAGACAGAGGGCTTGAACCCCGAGTGACCCACGGTTGAGCAACCCAGCCAAGAGGAGGAAGAAGCGTTGCTATGGTCAGAAGAACTTTGGTCAATATAGCAGTCTGTCCCCGTCTCCAGCTCATTTCTCACACACGAGAAACATCAACCTTTCGAGAATAAAGTGAGAGAGATATATTTTTTTTAAAGAATTGTGTTCGTTCGTTTGTTGAGGTCGTCATTATGTTTGATTATGTTTCCGCTTGTATACGTGTATATTTGTATATGTATGTGGCTATACAACAATATGTACAACGTTTGTCTAATCAGTAGGTTCAGTGGAGTGGAAAGAGTTATCGGGAATAATTAGGTTGGAAATTTTAAATTCGTTGCAGTAAATGAGGAGTCTTTTTTTTTTTTAGGATCCATAGAGAGAACATTTTTGGGATTAGGTTTTTTTATATATTTTAATATATCTTATAATTATTATGAAATTGGTTTTGATAGGAAAGGTTTATTGGTTGTTTGTGGTTTAGGGTATTGTCTATGTTATATTGTTCAGTTTTATTAATGAAATTTTCAGTTTCCCTATCAATAATGTTGTGGGAAATCCATTATTAATAAGTGTTTGCTTTATATTTTTAAGTTCATTAAGGAAGATATTCTGAGAGTAAGGGATTAGTTTTGCTCTGGAAATAAGTGTTTTTTATGATTGTTCGTTTATAACGAAAGAGGCATTCAGGATGGAAATTGAGGGTGTAGCGATTAATGTTGTTTGTTTTTATATATGAAGGGGTGGTAAATTTGTCAATATTGCTTGTGTCAATTAGAACATGAAGAATTGGGATCAAACATTAAGTTTATGAGCCCCCAAAATTCACACTGAATTGTCCAGCTGGACACATAGCATAACAGTTATAGGCGTTGGTTCCCTAAGTTTCTAAGGAGACAATTATCTGGAGGTTGCAGGTTCCCTCCAGATTGCAAGCGAGTAACAATACAGGAATGCTTAACACTTGTACCCGGTTATGGCTAACGGAATCAGAACAGGCGACCCCGTGGATTCAATAAAGGACGTAGTTCGAAGTTCCGTGAAGGTTCCCGAGTTCAAACAACATCTGAAGAAGGCAGGAGGACATATCGGCCGTAACATTGTGGAAATAATAATAAAGATGAAGACAACAGTCCGAAAACCCTTAATGATAAAAATTGGAATTTAGTTGTAGTTATTGTGTTCTCATGTGAAGTTAAGGACGGAGTTATTTTGAAAGGTCTCTTGTATTATGTTGATTTCATTAACGCCATTTGTGAGAAGGAATATGTCGTCAACGTTCCTTAAATAAATGTTAGGTTTATCAATAATATTAAAACTTTGTTTTCAAGGTTTGACATGTGAAATAACTAAAAACGTCCCAAAACTGATTCCTCAGCAATTCTATGCTTTTGAATGTATATATTTCCATGGGGATCAAAATTTTTTTACCTCACTTGTAGAATAAAAGTATTTTGCGTAAAGTATTTGAGTAAGTTTTGAGTGGGTGGGGAGCGTTGGATGGTGGTTAATGATATTTATAAATATATCAATGTTTCTAGAATTGAAATATTTGAAAATAAATTTTCTACATCTAGAGAGAATATTATTCCGTTGTGAGTCTTATGCATTTTAAGAATTTTAATGAGTTCTTGTGTGGATTTAATACAATTATTATGGAAAAGTTTTGGTGCAATTAGTTCGTTAGTCGTTTTAGTAAGATGGTATATGGATGGATGTAGTTACAAGTGAAATAATTAGTCTTAGTAGAAACCTAGTTTTATGAACCTTAACGGTTTCATAAATATATCCTAGTTTGTAATCATCTATCCTTTAAGGTAATTTATATTGTGAAGATCGCTGTTATATATATATATATATATATATATATATATATATATATATATATATACAAATTTCGTTGAACATAATAAACATTTTCTGTCTACATATTTTCTTGTTGATCCGTTCGTATTGCCGTATTGCTTTTATCGTATTCGGCGGGAATTAATTGATGTATTTTCCATAATTGTATATATCCCAAGTACTTTCTGCCCGACTTTGGGCCATCATCAGGGGAGGATCTATTACAAAAGTGATGTAACTTTTGTTTTTGCATTACTACTATGTAAGAGCGTCTTTACCGTTGGAGTGTGTAGCGTTTGCTTTTAAATGGGTTTCTATAAATAGTGTCAGTAGTTAAAGATATTTAAGTACGTTAGTACTGGTTTAAAAATTAATTCTGCTAAATGTCGGTTGCATGTTTCTAATATGTAGTGCTTCGAGAGTCTGTAGGTTTTGTTTATTATTTTGATGTTCTAATATTGCTGTGTTGTCGGTGAGAACTTTTCGCAATTCTTTTGTTGGGCATGAATGAAATAATAAACAAAAACTACAAATTCACTACGGGTCATAGTAGACCTGGGACTAAAAACTATGAAGTGGTACTCCACATTCCTCAGATTTGCAAAACTAGAGCCTAGCGATTATACGAAGTTAAGAGTCATCCCTTGGACACCTTTTTGTGTGTGGGGGGTATTAAATGTCTGTAGGGAATACATTCAATGTATTTCAAATCTCTCCGACAGAGCTCCATAAAACATCAGAAATTAACTGGATTATAACACTGAATTCAGGCACCACCGGGAAATATTTGCCTGGTTAGCTGGGGGGGGCAGTAGAATACATCGACTGCTTCTCTGCAGAAGGGTAAGACCCCATCCCCAAAGAGTGTCCTTGACATGATACTAAACAATCTGATGGTAACGTCACAGTAATGCTGGAGCTTTGTGAATTGCAGAGTACCCCTTAATTGCTATTGCTTCCCAGCCCACTGTGGCCCGGAGTGGTAGCACCTGATAGGGTCCTATTTATGGGTTAAATAGAACTAACCTGTGTATATATACTAAATTGAATTGTTTGAAATAGAACTGTTTTGACATTCGACATGTGTACTTACGCTAAACTGAATTGTTCGAAATAGAACTGCTTATATGTATAAAAATGAATAAGGCATTGAATAGCCTCCAATAGTTGATATGCCATAAAACTAAACCAAACCACCTGGAAATACGCAACTAGGCAGAGTTTACTTAGCATGAAATATAGCTCCACTATTTAAACATTCAGTGAGAATCGAATTCACCAAACTAGAAATGGTTTGGACAATTGCAAGAAAAAACGATATAATGGACGTTTTGGGGGAATATTTACCAAGTTCCATTAAAACATCGAATGAGGTTTAAATTAATTAAACTAGTGATTTTGTCATCTAAAGCATTTAGTTTATTACCCGGTTTATTCTGGTACATGGCCATTGTAATCAGACACCAAGTAAGTATCAGACTCACTAAACAAAATCATAAATCGACGAGATGAGATCATTACCTATCAGGCAACAGTGCAAATCTAAGTGTGGCACAAACCTATGATAGCCAGACATCAAGAAAGTATAAAATGCTTAACGAAGGATAATTAACCTCTAAACTCTGCTACAAAATTATTGTAGTCCGGTGCCCAGAAAAATTTTTAAAACTGATAATAGTGCACAATTAATCTACCAACTAAGTATGACACAAGGCTGTTATAGACAGGCACCAGAAGCTCTTAAACTAATTACACTGAATAATTAGTCTACAAGACACGATTCGTATTGAATAATTTGGAACAGAAATAGGAGCATGGGACACTCATTGAGAATTGAACTCCGTATTTGCCAATGTCTCCCACCAGAGAAGTCTCGACACAAGGTCAATAGCCCGAACGCCGAAAAAGAGGGGATAAGGGGAGGGGAAGGTCAGGAACGAGCCGAGGCTCGAACCCTGCTGGTCTATGTAGCTCATCGGCTCACTTAGTGCAATGTGAACCTGAAGAGCCGAAGCTTGTCAAACGGAGTCAATAATGCAGCTCGCCCACCCGAAGGTATCCCAGCCGAAACTGGGAGCCTTACGGCCTCAAGTCAGCCATTGATCCTTTTCGGAGATTCTATCTAAACTAAAGTCCAGATCCGCCAGCCTAACTTAAAAACCATCACGATGACTGCGGCGCTTAAAAAAATCAACTGTCCTTTAGATTTAACATATTCTAGTAAGTTTTTCGATATGTCTGAATTCAAAGAATTATTTGAAATTATTTTTAAATAGTATAAATACTCGTTTTAGATGGTATGAATGTGTGTTTTTAATGAAACATCAATTGTGTTAAAACATTTGAACTGATCTTTTTTATTCTTCACAATTTGTATCAGAATAAAGAGAACATGAACAGAAAAGAAAGAAGAATGATAAAGTCAGAAGAAAGACAACACATCAGAAAAAAAGAAAAACAAAAGAAACACGAAAAAAAAATGACACTTTGAATATCAAGACACTCTGCCCAAAAATTATAAAAGCACCACAATTTTTTGTAAATATTTCAAGGACATTTTAAAATCAAATCTATATTTTTATAGAATATTTGAAACATTTTTTACGTTGTCTAATTGCAAAAGATTCGTTTCTTTTGTTTTTGTTTATCACTGTTTTATTACATGACTGTGTGTATTTGTTTATGTGTTTTTCCATGAATATATATATATATATATATATATATATACTTAACTATTACACCACCCTTCCATGAATGATTAAGCAACTAAAATTGTGTACGATAAGAAGGATTTTTTTTACGATTGTATACCTGTACGTATGTTACTGAATGTCAACGTTGTTGTGATTGTTCCCCCAGGTAACTGAACTTTCGACATCAAAGATATGTAGGTTAACAAGATCTCATGTATTGTCGTGTCTACGAGATCACGAAATCAAAGAACAAATCCTCAAACATACAGGTGATTTTGAAAAGAAACCGTTGTGAAGGAGACCAACTTTTGCAA
>OY757922.1:3889776-4022276 GCA_963585895.1 Sepioteuthis lessoniana | reverse complement strand
ATATATATGTGTGTGTGTGTGTGTGTGTGTGTGTGTGTGTGTGTGTGTATATATATATATATATATGTGTGTGTGTGTGTGTGTGTGTGTGTGTGTGGCGCTTATGGTGTGATGATTACTGTCGAAGGAAACAGACACAACGAACCTAGTTCAAATTCTGGAGGAGGCAGTATGAATTTTCCTGTAATGCTAATATACTTAGGAAAGGTATGAACCCCCCCCCCTCCAGCTATAAGACTGTGTTCTCAACCTTGGTATGGCAACCGATCCAGGAGAAGGAAAGCTCTGAATTAAAATCTGTTAAACTCCGCTTGAAAAATAACCTCATCTCACATCCTGTTGGGGGCAGAGGAATCGGGTAAATATACTGATGAATTTGGCAATTTAGTAATTCAGATCACAGACCTGTTTAATACCTTTATTAAGGCAATCAAATTCCCTGCAGTCGAACAGTAATGAATTAAAGTCTCTTTAGGTGTGTAACACATTTCTACATTTATTCTTCTGTTGTCAAACTTTAAAATGCTTTTCGATGATTATCTAAACATCATCTTTCTATATACAGTTCACCTTTGTACTGAAGAAAACTAAGCGTAATTGTCATTCAAAGAATCACAATAGTTTCCGAGTCGACTTCAGTAAATATTACCATTGAGGTTATTTCTTTCTCCTTTTTTTTTTTTTTTTTTTTGTTTCTAAATATTTTTTATTCTCTATTTTTGCAAATGTCTATTACTTTCTCATTAATTTAGTTCATACAGTTTTACACTAAGTTCTTAGTCAGTCTCTTTTGTTTTTGGGAGTTTTAACTTTTTTTTCGGCTACGTTGGGCATGTCGATCTATGAACTAATTAACCGCGATGCTTTCTTTCTTTTTTTTCTTTCTTTCATTTTTTCTTCCATTTCTCTGCCTCCCCTTTCTCTCTCTCTCTCCATCTATCTATCTATCTATCTATATATCTATCTATCTATCTATCTATCTATCTATTTCTCCCTCTCCTATCAATATATCTATCTATCTATTCCTTTCCTATCTATCTATCTATCTATCTATCTCTCCTTCACCTATCTATCTATCTATCTATCTATCTATCTATCTATCTATCTCTCCTTCACCTATCTATCTATCTATCTATCTATCTATCTATCTCTCCTTCACCTATCTATCTATCTATCTATTTCTCCCTCTCTTATCTATATATCTATCTATCTATTCCTTTCCTATCTATCTATCTATCTTTCTCTCCTTCACCTATCTATCTATCTATCTATCTATCTCTCCTTCTCCTATCTATCTATCTATCTATCTATCTATCTCTCCTTCTCCTATGTATTTATCTATCTATCTATCTATCTATCTCTCCCTCTCCTATCTATCTATCGATCTATCTATCTATCTCTCCCTCTCCTATCTATCTATCGATCTATCTATCTATCTATCTCTCCTTCTCCTATCTATCTATCTATCTATCTATCTCTCCTTCTCCTATCTATCTATCTATCTATCTCTCCTTCTCCTAACTATCTATCTATCTATCTATCTATCTATCTATCTATCTATCTATCTCTCCCTCTCCTATCTATTTATCGATCTATCTATCTATCTATCTATCTATCTATCTCTCCTTCTCCTATCTATCTATCTATCTATCTATCTCTCCTTCTCCTAACTATCTATCTATCTATCTATCTCTCCTTCTCCTATCTATCTATCTATCTATCTATCTCTCCCTCTCCTATCTATTTATCGATCTATCTATCTATCTATCTCTCCTTCTCCTATCTATCTATCTATCTATCTCTCCTTCTCCTATCTATCTATCTATCTATCTATCTATCTCCTATCTATTTATCTATCTATCTATCTATCTATCTCTCCTTCTCCTATCTATCTATCTATCTATCTATCTATCTATCTATCTCTCCTTCTCCTATCTATCTATCGATCTATCTCTTGTCTATTGGTCTTTTATTTTAGTAATCTCTTTTCTTCTTTCTCTTTCTAAATTGACTTCCTTTTTCCCCTCTCCAAGTTAGTTTTCTTCTTCATGCTACATTTTTCTTTCTTTCTTTCTTTCTTTCTTTCTTTCTTTCTTTCTTTCTTTCTTTCTTATGACTTACTTCCTCATTTTTGGTTCCACTCCCTTTATTTCTTTTTCCCTTCTTTAATCTATTGTTCTTTCTCTTTTTGTTATTCTTTTTATTTGTTTGTTTTCTTTCCCCAATATGAATCCTTCTTATCATTTGTTTTTCTTTTCTTTTCTTTCCTCTTCAATTCTCTTCCTTTTTCCTCTTTATTCTTTTTTTTACGTCTCTTTCTTTCTCATAACTTTTAAAATATTTTCTTTATATTTCTTGTCAATTGTTCTTTCTTATGTATTTTTCTTTTTTATGAAGCTCTTTTTTTCATTGTTTCTTTTCTTTTCTTTTCTTTTCTTTTCTTTCTCCATCATTTCTTTTTTCTCCCTTTTTTCTCTCATACCTTTCTTTTTTTTTTGCATTTTTATATTTATTTTCTTTTTTGCTTTCTTTCTTCATCCCTTTAGGCTTTTTTCTCCCTTTCATCTTTATCTCTTTTTTCTTCTATCACATTATTTTTTATTACTTGCTTTCTTTCTTCTTTAATTTTTGTTTCTCTTTTTTCTTTTTTTTTTTAGACTTCCTATTTTTTTCTTCTTGCGTTTTTTTTAATTTCTTCTTTTCTTAATTTTTCTTTCTTTGTCTTTTTTCTTTGTTCCCTTTCTTTCTTTCTTTGTCTTTTTTCTTTATTTCCTTTCTTTCTTTCTTTTTTCTTTTTCTTTTTTCTTTATTCCCTTTCTTTCTTTCTTCCTTTCTTTCTTTCTTTGTCTTTTTTCTTTATTCCCTTTCTTTCTTTCTTTCTTTCTTTGTCTTTTTTCTTTATTCTCTTTCTTTCTTTCTTTCTTTGTCTTTTTTCTTTATTTCCTTTCTTTCTTTCTTTTTTCTTTTTCTTTTTTCTTTATTCCCTTTCTTTCTTTCTTCCTTTCTTTCTTTCTTTGTCTTTTTTCTTTATTCCCTTTCTTTCTTTCTTTGTCTTTTTCTTTATTCCCTTTCTTCCTTTCTTTTTTCTTTCTTTCTTTGTCTTTTTTCTTTATTCCCTTTCGTTCTTTCTTAAAAACTCTTTCTTTCCTTAAAACTCTTTCTTTCTTTCTTTCTTTGTCTTTTTTCTTTATTGCCTTTCTTTCTTTCTTTTTTGTCTTCTTTCTTTCTTTCTTTCTTTGTCTTTTTTCTTTATTGCCTTTCTTTCTTTCTTTCTTTCTTTCTTTTTTGTCTTCTTTCTTTCTTTCTTTCTTAGTCTTTTTTCTTTATTGTCTTCCTTTCTTTCTTTCTTTGTCTTTTTCTTTATTGCCTTTCTTTCTTTCTTTCTTTCTCTTTTTTCTTTATTGCCTTTCTTTCTCTCTTTCTTTGTCTTTTTTCTTTATTGCCTTTCTTTCTCTCTTTCTTTGTCTTTTTTCTTTATTGCCTTTCTTTCTTTCTTTCTTTCTTTCTTTGTCTTTTTTCTTTATTGCCTTTCTTTCTTTCTTTCTTTCTTTTTTGTCTTCTTTCTTTCTTTCTTTCTTTATTTTAATTATACCAAATGTTCTTTTGTCTTCACACTGGCAACTCCCATTCTTTTACTCTTTCTTCTTTCTCTTTCTTTTTTTTAAATCTTTTTCTCCATATATCTTTCTTCGCATCCTAATTAGCAGTCCAACTCAAAAACCCCAAAATGCAAAATGTCTTACAGCAAAAAACGATACAAAAAATAATCAGACCGTTTATTCCAATAGAGAAGCATTGTTGCATGCTTTTTTTTTTCTTTTTTTTTATCTAACTCTCATTAATATAACACAAACTATAGCAATACTTTTACTAATGCCAATTCATAGATTATACGATGACGGAACAATTTCATGTCACCATCGTTTTATTTTCTTTGCTCATTATAAGTTCTATAAACATGTTTCAAGTAAGAATTCTTTTTAAAGAATATTCTAATCATTTTCATTGTCATAATTATTTCTTATGAATGTTTGATCTTAGGATCAAGTGGTTAACTTGTCGGCAGAATATTGTTGATTCTCATGCTCTAGAGAAAGACTCTAGAAAAAGAGTATCCTGGGTATAATATTAAACTACATCTGTCTGTGGGTGAGACTCCTGTTCTGGCGGACGGGGAAGTGTGGAGTATCTCTTCATTGCCATTATCAAATATTAAATATTAAGAATAAAATTAATGTTGAGTCACAGATTATATGCAGAGTTTTATTTTATTTGTGGTTGAAGATTAATGTTCAAATGTGAACGGGATAGAACATTGTCCAACTCCTACACAACGAGCAGGATGTAATTCTAGGTCAATTTTCTAGCTGAGTAAATCTGGTCTTAATTCAAACTTTTAAAATCTTCTAAACTGGTTACCTTAACAATTTTAAGGAACCCAGTAAAACGGCATATTTTTGGTATTTTCCAAGGGCATTTGCACAAAGTGAAAAACAAACAACCTCATCCAGGATTTAAAGTCGAATTGTCAATTTCAATTCCTATGACGATAACCATTATGCTAAGCACGCTTCAAAGAATAAAATTAATATTGAGATTAGATATACAGTTTTATTTTGTTTTGTGGATTAAAATTTTATGTTCGAACGTACTCGGGTGAGAATATTCTCTATACTCTGTGTAAAGCCATTAGATTCCTTTTGTAACAGACCAGCGGTGTATGTTCCTCTCTTACCCAACCCCTTCCCCATCAGCATTATGCTGGTTTGAATTCAAAGTTTTCCTTCTTTTAGCCTGGTTGATTTACTGAAGCCAAAGAAACCAGTATACCCAACTACTTTTTGTCCATTGCCGGAGGAAGAACATGGATTCAGACATTTCAAAGGGCATAAGTACGAAGTGTCACCCTAACGTCTTTGACCAAAATTTGAACCTAGATTCGCTTATTCTATTTCTTATGACGATATTCGTTACGTTAAGTGCCCTTAAATATATGGTTGGTTGAGTTTTAATGGCATATCAACCTTTGTAGGTTATTTAACGCCAAATCCATTTTCATTCAAATAATCAGTTCTATTTCATACAATTCAGTTTAGCACGAGTACACAGTTTAATTGTGAAAAACATTTCTATTTCAAGCTATTCAGTTTAGTCAGGCAGTCCTAATTCTTCTAATTCGGTTTAGTATCAGAACAGATTTTGTTTACACACAGTTAAATGTCAAAACAGTTAAATATTAAACAAATCAGTTTGGTGTAAGTACAGTTTCAATGTCAAAAAACAGTTCCATTTCAAATAATTCAGTTTAGCATAAGCGCGTAGTTTAAATGTAAGTACAGTTTAATTGTCAAGAACATTTCTATTTCAAGCTATTCAGTTTAGTCAAAGTTTAGCATAAGTATGCCATTAGTTCTATTTAACCCATAGATAGGGCCCTATCAGGTGCTACCACGCCGGGACATAGTGGGCCTGGGAGCAATGGCAATGAAGGGGTACTCCGTATTCCCCAAAGCCCCAGCATTACTGGAAGCTCACCATCAGACTGTTTAGTGTCATATCCAGGACACTCATTTGTGTGTGGGGGGTCTTACTCCTCTGCAGAGAAGCAGTCGGTGTATTCTACAGCCCCAATCAAATGTTTTATTCTATTTTTTGACTTAAAGTTTAATGTTCAAACATGGTCGACATACTCTCCACTGTCCACTCACCATTTCGTCAACCTCAGAATTTCCTTAAATAACTCAGTATAAATTCTACGCATGCGTTTTTATTAAATTGTTCCTGCTCAGACCTTTCTTTAAGATATTACTGATTCCATTCAAATATTCTTTTAATATTTGTTTCTTCATTTCCTATTGGTTTATGGAGTTTCCTTCAAGTACTCCTCAACATTTGAAGCAGTCTTATAAGTATAATAATATTTCTAGTAGACAATTTAACATTACTTGTCATTCTTACGTTCTCTGTCTCAGATTGTTTCAATGCTTCAAATATTCATTGCCAATTAACAAGACCTTTTCCACTCTTAGAGATTTTTTATTTGATATAAAACTAATAAAATGACCCAATAACACGAATTATTGATTTCATCAATGCCGATTTGCCATGCATATAAAAGGCTGTCTTCGGTTGGAATTGTTGAACATATTATTCGTCACTCAAGTCAAGTATTTCATATATTGAAGTATTGAAAGAAGAAAATTTGACGGTTTCAGGCACATTTCACTGCCTTTCAAGTTTCTATCATTTCATGAATGATTTAGTCAATCGAATAAAATACATCAAATGAATACATTTCTGAGCTAAGAAGAAATTAATTCAAAGTTTTCTATATTTACGATAAAGAAAGAAACATCTTCTCTCTCTCATTCACTCTCTCTCTCTCTCTCTCTCTCTCTCTCTCTCTCTCCCTCTCTCTCTCACACACACACACACGCACACACACACACATATATATATATATATATATATATATATATATATATATATATATATATATATATATATATATATATATATATTATCAGCAGCAGTAATGCTGGTACATACATAAGTTAGATCACTCAAACAATTATATGTTTCTCTCTTCCTCTCGGAGGAAGTCCTCGGGAGTAGAGGTTAACGAGATCGTAATAAGTGAGTTCGAATTGCATTCAAGCTATTACGTTCACATTAATAGAAAGATCGATAGATGAAAAGATAGAAAATCAATTTATATTTTCAATTGAAACCGTTAGTTATTCTTCTAATATATATGTAGGGACAGATAGATATATGGGTCGGTAGATTGAGAGAGAGAGAGAGAAAGAGAGAGAGAGAGAGATAAACAGGGAGAGAGAAGTAGTATTATAATTTTACAATATGTGTATCTTACTACAATTGTTGGTGGTCCATTTTCATCGTGTGTGTGTGTGTGTGTGTGTGTGTGTGTGTGTGTGTGTGTGTGTGTGTGTTTATATCTATCTATCTTATCTATCTATCTCTCACGGTCTGTTAATATATAAATTTCTATATATCTTTCTTTCTTTCTTTCTTTCTTTCTCTGTCTGTGAATATCTATGAATTTATATATCATTCTCTCCATCTATCTATCAATCCATCTATCTGGAGGCGCTTGTAGTGTTATGGCTATCGCTGTAGTAAATGAATATGGTTAACCGAGTTCAAAACCTGGACGAGGCTATTTGAAGCTGACATGGTTACCATATCTTTGTGAAATATTCTCCCTTAAACAATGGACTGACTGCGCTCTTAAACTTGGATATGGTAACCAATCTGAGAGAAGAAAGAATCTTAAATCAACCCTTCTAATCTTTGCTTTAAAAAACCTGATCCAGTTCTGAATCCTGCTCTTGTAGAGGGATTAAGAAAATATGTCTTTCAATCTATCATTCATTCATTCACTTTCTTATTTTTGTTGTCTCAGCAAAAACATTTTTTTTCTACTTGAGTCGTCTTCCTTCCCTGAGTAATTTTCTTTTCCTCAATTTCACTTTTGTCGAAAATTCTTTTTTCGCTTTCTAATTGTGATGATAGCTTTATTTTCTTTTTCTGTGAGAGTTTATTTATTTATTCATCTATTTCTTCTGTTTTCTCATGCGATGCCAGATGTGACCATAACAACAGAATCTCATCTCACTGAGCGCACGTTGCCTAATATGTATACACATGCACACGCACGCACGCATGCACGCACGTGAGTTTGTGTGTGTGTGTGTGTGTGTGTGTGTGTGTGTGTGTGTGTGTGTGTGTGTGTGTGTGTGTGTGTGTTTAAATTCACATTCTATTTTATATCTAAATAGATATATAGAATTTCTGAAGAAATAAAAAATTCAAAACCTGCCCGTCCGATAAAATTGTTGAATTCCAATCTATTTTCTTTTTCTCTTTCCATTTTTAGCTAATCCACTTCGTTTTTAACACAGTTCAGCTTTGATGGAAGCATTTAGTCTCCAGTTTTCTTCATTTCCATTTAGATTTGTTCGCTTCCTATGAACTTCTCTGTTTTTACTCAGTTCAGTGAGAAAAATAATTTTATTTCCCGACAATTTTCGCGGGGGTTCTTGGAAGCTTGCTAAAAGTTAATAGGATTCTTTGAAACAATTTTTTAAAATCTAAATTGGCAAAAAGGTTTTTCCAAAAATCTATTTCTGATACTTGTTTTTTTTTTTTTGTTGTTTATTTGTTTTTTTTGGGGGGGGATTCTTATTTTATTTGCTTCCTTTTGTAGTCAAGAATATTCTCAGTATTTTGAGTGACTTTGTTTATTTCTTCTCTCGTTTTGATTCTCATAAATATTTCTATTATTTTTCCGTCTTTAACCAATATCTTTTCTGCTGACATGATTCTTATTCGTTCTCCTCCATCTCCTCCTCCTTATCTTCTTCTTCTTCTTCTTGTATTATTTTTTCTTTATTTTTCATTCTCCTTGTTCTTTTTTTCATCTTCTTCTGTTCAAATACTTCCCCTTATTTCTTTTTTTCTCTTTTCCCCGTCTCTGTCTCTTCTTTTTCTTCTTCTCTTTTTTTTCTTTTTTCTCTTTCATTTTTCATCTTCAACATATTTTTCTCTTCCTCCTCTTTCTTCTTCTTCTTCTTCTTCTTCTTCTTCTTCTTCTTCTTCAATAAGTTATAGACTTTTATCTCATTCATTTAAATTTTTCCTTATTATTATATAAATATTCTATTCAATTTAGCCTTTTCCTATTCCAAACTCTTCTTCCTGTTTATATTCTTCTCAGTATTCTGGCCGATCTTAATAATGCAGTGGTGTGAATGGTCTCCACTTGTCCTCTTATTTCCAACTCCTCCTGTCCTTGGACCAATCCTTCGGTGACTTTACTAAGTGCGCCAATTACAATTGATATAAACGTCACTTTCATGTTCCACAGTTTTTTCAATTCCCTAGCAAGGCCCAGATACTTATCCTTCTTTTCACTTTCTTTCAATTTCACTCAGTAGTTAACCGGGACAGCAAAGCCCACAATTCTACAAGTCCTCTATTTTTTCTTTTTTTTTTTTTTTTTTTGTTGATTATAAGTAGGTCTAGTCGTCTGGCAGAAATTAGGTGATCCGTTTGTATCGCATTATTATTATTATTATTATTATTATTATTATTATTATTATTATTGCTATTATTATTACTCGTTACAATTTTTCACACTAGCATTAGCAAATAGTCTTTCACTGGACTATGAGTCCCCTCAATTCACCTCAATTCTTCTCTGTATTCTGGCCGATCTTAACAATGCCGTATTTTGGATGGTCTCCACTCGTTTTCCGATTTCTAATTCTTACAACCCGCTTACCATGCTTTTTCGAATCGTTTTTAGCTCAACTATTATAATTGGTATCACGGTCATCCTCATATTCCATAGCTTTTAAGCTCTCTGGCAAGATCTTAGTACTTATCTCTCATTTTGTTTTCTTTGATTTTTTTCTCTGTAGTCCGCCGGGACGGAAAAGTCCACTATTCAGCAGGTTCTCTCTTTTTTTCCCTTTTTCTTGACTGTCACAGGGTCTGGTCGTCTTACCGGGATTTGGAGATCGGCTGTATAATAAACTCCTTAAGAATTTTTTTGCGTCTCATTCTCTCTAACAAATTCTGGTTTGTGCATATACCATTTGGTAGTATAGTTAGTAGTTTAAAGGTTTATCTGCTCAGAACAAACCTAATCCCAAAGTTGTGACATAACATCTCACAATGGATTTACATGTGATATTAACATTTATAGTCTCATTTTATTTTATTAAGACTGATAAATGTTTACACTATAAATATAGGCTGTAGAAAGTAGTAACATTTTCTGCATTTTGCCTATTCAAATTTCAAATTGATGAATTTGGAAAATTATCCTTAATATGTTTTTTTTACTAATTAGACTAAAGGTCTCCATAACAACAGCATTTCATGTTCTGCAGTTTGTTGGACTTCAAGTTTTACAGTTTTATATTTTGATAATTTTTCAAATGTTTTTCACAATTTAATGATATAGTAAGATAATTTTAATTTGTTGTTGTCGTCATTTATACTTATTTTCACAAAATGCGAGTTTTCATGTCAGATTTAACTGGTGACGTTTCGCTGAAGTTTGAATGATAACAAGTCTCCTCAGATCTTCATGGCTTTTTGAAGTATCCTGACTGATTTCATCAGTCTTATGGTTTGGATATTTTTGTTTCTACCTCTGACCCCCACTTACCACACACACAAACACACACACACACACAAACACGTATACACACACATATATATACATATATATATATATAGATAGATAGATTGATAGAGAGCGAGAGAGCGAGCGAGAGAGAGAGAGAGAGAGAGAGAGATTGGAAGAGAAGATCAATGGAGATGAATCGAGAGCATCCAGGCCACTGGACAAATAAAATCATTCTCTAAAATTATATATATATATATGTGTGTGTGTGTGTGTGTGTGTGTGTGTGTGTGTGTGTGTGTGTGTGTGTGTGTGTGTGTTAAGTTGAAAGAATAAACCAATTGAAATGCTATAAAATGAAAACCAGGTGGATAAACTATTATCCAATTTAAAATGTTTTATAGTTCAACTCTAGTGATGACTCCAGAAAAAAGCAGTGTCGTTTTTAAGTTGACCTGAAGAATATAGTTTTCATTTTCTTTAACTTCTGTTTTCACGCTAATCGATTTTTTATGAGGTAACTCGTCTATTGCTTCCCTTTGTTACAATCTATAGATAGGCCCTATTCAATTGAGGATTGAACTTTGCGAATTTTGATTTATTGATTAATACTTCAACAAAGACAAAAATCGATTTTTTTTCTTCTTTTTTTGTTAACTTCAATCGTGCATTAGCAAAGGTTGACAATTACACGCATTCGATTTTTAATCGATTTTTGACACCAGAACAGAGTGAAGATTAACAAAACTAAAAGTATCTCCATAGCACAGGTGGAAGTACCATAGCTTCCTGCAAGTAAATGAAAAATGTTTCTTCTTTTTTTTTTCTTTTCGTCTCTTCTTCTGATTTGTTTGGAAGAATTTCTAATTTGCAATCCATATTATTTCAGATAATAAGAATTTCGAAAAAAAAGTCTTGTGTGACAATAAGGTTGACTAATTTATTTATTTCAACGGAATGTCAACCCGTCTTGCGTTATTTTATCCAAAGAGGTTAGAGAATTGCGTTCATTGTGCACTCACGTTTATATATTTTATTTATGTATATACTCAACCCCTCTGCTACTGGCAGGATGCGACACAGGTTCAATTTTTAAGAAGAATTTAACTGTTTTTACTTGAAAAAAAAAAAAACTCCGGCTGCACTTACTGTTTATCAATAGGTGCAGGGAAAATATTTGGATAGATACCTTTCCCAAAGATTATTAGTGCTATGTGAAATGCAAACAACCCCCTCCAAGATTTGAACTCGGACCCTCGTGACGATTTTATCCGACGATAACTGATACACTACGAGCGCCTCCACCTTCTATGTAATTGTTTCAGAAGATTTTTCTGTACACGATCTTAACAAATACGATTAATTTTTAAACAGAACTATTAGACAAATTGATTGAACTCTAACAGGTACTACCCCTCTGATTCTGAGTGGAGCTGGGAGTAATAACAATGAAGAATTACTCTACACTCCCCTGAACTCGGGAACCTAAGTCTCACCGTCAGATGCAGTTTTATATCCTTCCAACGATACTCCAAGATTACAGTCAACGTATTCTTAACCCTTCCGACAAAGCCAATGTTATCTCAAACTACGAGGATCAATGAATAAGTTTCCAGACTTTTTTCGTATGGGCACTTTTATTAATAGTACACACATGAAACTCTAGCCCCCTTCGAAGTAATCACCTCCAGTTGCAATGCACTTGTTGTACCGTTCCAACAACTTCTGGAAGGCCCCATGGAAGTCCTCTTGTGTGAGCGTGTCAATTACCTTCTTTCATCGCCTCAATTGTCTCATAACAACAGCCTTTGAGCTTAAGGAATAACCAAAAGTCATATGGAGCATGGTCTGTACTATAGGGAGGCTGAGGAACATCTTGGTCAAATAGTGTGTGACAAGGATGGAGTTGTGAACAGGTGCATTGTCCTGGTGGAAATGTCACTGACCCGATTTGAAGAGTGCTAGCCTCTTCCGACGGAATCTCTCCTTGAACTCCCTTAAAACTTCAACATAGTAACTCTAACCCTAACCCTTTGGCCAATCAACTCTGGTGTATTGACTTCCTTACTCGCGCCACATGACTCATCATCCCTCACAAGACTCCCTGCCTTCCTTGAATCTCTTATACCACTCAAAAACTGATGCTCGATTCAAAACAGAATTTTATCGTTCTTCTAAAGTGTCCTCATGTCCAGATTGCATTTTTGAAATTCACCAGCAGTAACAATCAGAATTTAGTAGGGTGTATTCCAATTCCTGCTGAAGCTGTTCATTTGAACCTGAAATCATAAAAATTGGTCAGTCATTTTATAAGATGTATAGCAATAACATTGAATTTTTGTACAAAAAATTCTATAAACATATTGAAGGCACCACGTACAGGAATTTCATGATTTTGTTTTGTTTTGTTTTTTTGTGACGCTATGAGCTCTTTTATCTCTACGTGCACCTGCTAAGATACAATAATATATATATATATATATATATATATATATATATATATATATATATATATATATATATATGCATGTAAGTGGGAGTTTATTAATATGAGGACGTAGATATTTATCAACCAACTCATCGCGAGCAGGTTGCGACATAGTTTATGTTTTTATGCGGAGTTTAACAGGGTTGAATTCAGAGTTTTTCTTTGCCTAAAATAGTCACAATACGAAGGCTAAAAATCTCAGACCGTGCAACTATTTTACTTAAAGCTAAAGAGAGGATAGTTGGATTCATACCTTTCCCAAAAGTATTTGCGTTATGTGAAATGCAAACAGTCTCGTACAAAATTTGAACTCGGCTCACCGAATCCATTTTCAATGGCGATAATCATAACGTTAACGGCATTCATCTCTATACGTATAAGCTGATGAATGTGCGTATAATAGTTTTCAAAGATGGTGGGGGGATGAGGAGTTCCCTAAATTTTAAAAGATAATAAAATATGAAGTTTTCTTGGTGTTAATGAAAAGTCTTTTTTAATGTTCCTAATGGACTAAGATTCTTGTTGCTTAAACAGCCAGAGATAGGCAGACAAGAATTTGGTTTCTTTTATGTTTTTTAGTATTAGGTTGCCGAAGCAGGTTTTCTTTTCCGGAAGTTAAAACCCATTTATTCAAATCGGCAGTTCGAGTCTAGGAGAAGTAGCAGTTCGAAGTAGCATCTATTTGGAATTGACCGTTGGCATTCACTGGCTAGTAGTCAAGTTTTCATCCATTGTCCATATTGCTATAGTTACGGTATGTTCCATATCCCCAGTATTCTTGCGAAGAGAATCAGTCAATAAATCGGCAATGTAATTGTGAATTCTAGAATTCATTTTGTTCCTTTGATTTTTTTTCTTTTTGAACTGATTTCTACACTTTTAACCAAAAATGTTGTCCGAATTCACTTATTTTTAAAACAATACAACGTAGAGGAGAGTTCTGTTCTACGCCAAACTGAGTATACTGTCATTTTTTTTTTAATATGAGATTTATTATGCATTTATAGTACGTATTTACCAAACCCCTCCGCAATGAGGAGGATGCAACACAGGGGCATTTTTTTACAGTTTATTTTTCCTTCTTCTTGGCTGGTTACCTAAACAAGGCTAAAGAAGCCAGTTTGCCTTACTATTCAATTATATCTGGTGGAGAAGTGATAAATTCTTACGTTCCCCAACGGCATGAGAGCAAAGTAGCCAGGATTTGAAGTAGCCAGGATTTGAACTCGAGTTGCGGTTTCTGGTTCCTAAGACGATAACCGTTGCACTAATCGCAACTCCTTATCAATTATTACATTAATACTGCGTGAGTCTTTCGCGTATTTAAATTCAAGGAACATTTAGATGACGACGGTAAATAACCGAATGAATACATATTATATTAGTTTTATTATCTGTTAAAATATTGGAGAAAATTGCTCTTAAGCATGGAGGTTGCGCTGATCTCCGGTTGTCAATGATCATGTCTTAGTTAAAAGGACAATGATAGCTCGTTTTTATTTCGTCTTGGGGAAACATTTCACCAAGTACATGATTTGAATCACATCTGTCAGTTGAAAAGAATAAAGAATGGGGATATAAGTAATGCGTCTAAAAACACATCCTATATTCCATTTGTTTTATATTGTTAACATTTTGATTAAATCTGATGACTGATCTGATCTGTCAGACTTAAGAAAGTTACATACAACAAACACTCATGAATCTCAAGGTGCCATTACGAAGAGATTTTGTTTACTATAAACTTGTTATCAGACATAAATTCTTAGAAAACGGACCCAGTAAAAATAGTATGTGCTTTGAAGTTTCGCGTGTTTTGTTTTTTTTTTTTTTTTAATTTTGTTTTTGCTTTTGTTTCATTCTATGCCAATCTTTATATTGTGGTACTGGAATTCATGGCCGTTGAGTACCATTCGTTTTATTATAATTGATACAAAAAGAATAGATTTATAAATAATAATGAAATAGGTTAATTAAAGTAGTGCAAGCGACTGCAACATATTTCTTCCATAATAATTTTTTCGCGCACGCGAGCGTGTGGGCTCATGTGTGTGAGAGTACATGTGTGTGTGCGTATGAGTGAAAGAAAGCGAGAGAGGATGTGGTGAGAGAGCTCTAGTATACACATGTGTGCATACCTACCAATTCACGCACGCATACACATACACACACACACACACACACACACACACACACACACATATATATATATATATATATATATAAACATACCCGAATGTATACATAATTACTGAGTATACATGTACAAGAAAAAAAAATATATATATTTCATTGAACATAGAAGACATTTTTTGTCTACAAATATTTTTGTTAATCTTTTCGAATTGCCGTATTAATCTTATGATATTTGGCAGGAATTGCTTGATAAACCTTCCGTAATTAGTTATTTCCAAAATACTTTCTGATAATATATTAGGAACATACAACCCAAACTTAATGGAACTAATTTTGAAACCACTGCTAATGAACTTAAGTGTCTTTAGCTACTGAAGTTATTCATAGAAACAAATTCGAAACGCTACACAATACAACAGTACAAACGCTCATTCTTACAAAGTTGTAATGTACATACAAAAGTTACATCACTTTTGTAATACATCCTCCCTTGATGATGGCCCAAAGTTGGGCAGAAAGTACTTGGGAAATAACTAATTACGGAAGGATTATCAACTAATTCCCGCCGAATATGATAAGATCAATACGGCAACTCGAAAGGGAAAAAATATGTAGACAAAAATGTCTATTATGTTCAGTCAAATATGAATCATTGGAGAAATGCTTCCAATATATATATATATATATATATATATATATATATATATATATATATATATATTCACCCATAGATGAATAGGTAGATAGATTGATAAAAGAACAACCTGAAATAGATGTATATCAATAGAATGGGAGAGAGAGAGAGCAACAATCAACTGACATAAAGAATTTAATACGTCATGAACGGACTGAGTTGTGAACAAACTCTGAATGTTTCTTTTAAATGAAAAAAAAAGTATTTGTCAATAGTCATTTGATAGTAGAGTTCTAACCTAATAGAAAAATATATCGAAAGAGTAAATTTGAAAAAATTACAGACGAGATTCCGGTAAATTTAGCGACAAAATATGTAAAGCAAAAAAGGGAAAATAAAAGTCAAAAACGTATTGCATCTTGTGTCCACGAAATTCACGACTCCCACTCGAGATATATATATAAGGGTGGACTGAAATATTCATTGGCTGAAAAGTTCACATGATGACGTCATGTCGTCTGCAGATGACTTTTAGGATTAATGTAATCAAAGTACTGCAAAATCGATGGGAGTAGCGTGAAGACTTTAAGAGGGATTATGTTGACAGTCAGTTTCTCGCCTATCCTTATCATTTAGACTGAAGATTAACTGATTATCGCTGAATATCATCCCAGACGCTGTTTGGCACAGCACTCTCTCACACACACAAACACACACACACACGCACACACACACACACACACACACAAACGTGTATATATATATATATATATATGCATGTTTGATTAAATAATAAAAACACATTTTGTCTTTATAAATTTTCAAGTTTCCGGATAAGTGTCTTCGTTTTGTAATGTTATAAAAAAATCTCTTTTAAAAACTCTTTTAAAAAACACTTTTTACACATACAAGCTACCCCTGATGATGGTCTATAAAAGGTCTGAAAGCGCTCGGGATAATTTTAGTAAATTGATCTACCAATTCCAACCTGAAACCAAGACACTTATCAGGAAACTTGAAAGGATCTTAAAATTATATAGACAAAATTTGTCTTTATCATTTAATCAAACATGCTTTAATAAAAAAAATCCTGCCTAACTACACGTATATATATATATATATTCCATAATAAATCTAATTCGCTTATTCTGCTCCTAAATTTGTGAAGATCTATTCTGTTTCAAATTTGCAAGCGTCAGCTCTGTTTCCAAATTTGTAAGGATCTATTCTGTTTTAAAATTTCTAAGGTTCAATTATGCTCCTAAATTTGAAATAATTAATCAGCTTCCCAGGGATCGGTACTGCTTCTAAATTTGTAAAGATCTAAATTGCTCTTGTAGGGATATTTTCAGCTTTGAAAAATGGAAATAGAAATCTTAACTGATATATGAAATAACACCCTAACTTATAACTCGAATAATAATAAATATGGAAGGACCTTCGCCATCAAATACGCTATTATGTCCATAAGTGCATGCAAACTTGTGCAATCCGGTAATAGTATTGAAGACATCCATAAAACATAAAAGCACACCACCATTGACGCACGCTCATCTCTATGTAAAAACATTACGGTATACAATTTCTTTATTTCTTGTTTTTTTTAAACTATATATATATATATATATATATATATATATGCATTGTTCATTTCTTTTAAATTTATACCTTCTACAGACAGGCATGTAGACTCATTGGTCTAGTGGGTAGAGTGTTCGCCAGTGGTCCGGGAGACCTGGGTTCAATCCTTGGTCGCGTCATACAAAAGACTTTAAAAATGTTACTTGATATTTCCTTGCTTAACACTCGGCAATATAAGGTACGTATCAAGGGTAAAGTGGAGCAATCCAGGGAAAGGAGTAGCGCCCTCCCCTACACCTTGGTGTTGTAGCTATTGAAAAGGGATCCTTCTGGCCGCCCTCTACTACGGTTGCCAACTTTACTATACACTGGCATAACTTGTAAAAGAATCCAGTCCAAAATGTCAATCTAATTCTAGAAATTAGCTTGAGAAATCAAATAGCAGACCTTAACCAAACAATTTAATAATAAATGAAAACTAAAAATTTCATGGAAAGTGTCTGGATCTTTATCTTATTCGAAACCTTTTTCGTATTTCATCTTTTTCCTTCTACAGAAACGCGTCTTTAATCCATATTAGAAAAGAACAAGAGCAGTATTGAAAATCCAACGCAGTATAATTTCTAAGTTGTTCTCAGAGACACATTGCCGTCAAAATTGTTTGTTATTTCAAGGATTCAAACTTTTTGTTTGTGGAAAAATTGAACTATATACGGTATTTGTGCTTCACACTATAAGACACACCTTGACAATATTTGTTAGTGACGGCAAAGTCGTAGTAAGCGGGTTCGAACTCTAGCTTCGTTTACTATCGTGTTAATCTCCTTCGGAAAAGTATGAAATACATTATGTTCTCCAGCAATGGGGGCGTTAAATTGTACCCCTATTGTCCTAATAGAATGACGGTTTTAGCATTAAATAACCCAGGATTGTTGAAATGACGTTAAACAAAGAAGCCAATGCAATATATGTTATATATATATATATATATATATATATATATATATGGAAGAAAATCATCATCATCATCATCATGTCGCACTGGTAGCACGGATATCCCTGACCCTCTCTCGCCACTCCTCCCTATCGTTCATCGCCCTAGGCGTTGTCCTCAGGACAGCATCCCGTATCCTCACACAGCTGCTGAATGTATGTTCGTGCTGGTCGTCCTGCTTTTGCACGGCCATGTGTGGGGGTCCATAAGAGTACATCTCTTATGAATTCGACCCTGCTTCTCCAGCAGTATCCTGCATGTCTGGTTCGTCTAACTTGAATAGTTTTCGTGATAGGAGGCAGGTGGCCGTACAGTTGGTGTCTTGTTGGGTGTTGTCACCAGGACTTGTTCAAGATTGCACGCAGCATTCTTGTGTAATTGCCGTCTAGCTTCTTCTCCAGCTTTTTTGTTAGCGTCCACGTGGTGCACCTGTATAGCAGTATCGATGTGACCGCTGCCTGGAAGAAACTGCGTTTCATTTTATCGGTTAGGTCTGATTTCCATATAATCGATAGCCTATTGATAGCTGTCCATGCTTTCGTTCACCTCGTGTCGATGTCCTTTTCGGTTGATTCGACGCTGCTTCTTAGGTAAGTGAATTTGTCTACTAGTTTAAGCGGGGTTCCGTCTAGAGTGGAGATGTCCCCCGTTTGATTATAGCACATATATTCCGTTTTGTGTGCATTAACATAGAGGCCTATGCCTGCGGCTGCTTGTTCCAAACTATGCAGTAGTGTTTCGGCTTGGTCGGGTGTATTTGCCAGTATCGCTATGTCATCGGCGTAGTCGGCGTCGGTAATTGTTTTTGCGGGGTACCTTCTGCTACTTTTCTTCGTCAGCTCGAAGCCATTCTCTAATGGATTGTAATCCGACAGTTTGTAAAGAAAAATTGATAACAAGGTAATCTAAGTAGAAGGAGAGAATTATTGAGAAACAAAGTTGACACTACAGCGTTTCGGTTCTGCTGAACCATCATCAGGACTATGAGGGGTTGTATTACTGATGTTAATATAAAATATCGGTTCTTTATTTATCCTCGGGTATCTATCAGAAAAGCGATTTATATCGATTTCTAATCAGGCATAATAATCTTATATACGAATAAAAAAGTTTTCTCAATAGTTAACTAATGTATTTTAATTGACATAATAATTGGAATATTATAATAAACAATTCAAAGTGGAATCACATTGAGTTAGAGGTTTCTTCAGAAAAGAAAATATACTTTTAACGGGGATTCATGAATAATATTTGAAATAAACGATGAAGAATAGAAAGACGTTGATTTTAGAGACTCTTATGAAAGTCGCCAATGGCGTAACGCTAATCTTTGGAGGAACTAAAGTCGACTATCCGAATTCAAATCCCACACGAGGCTGTTTCTGTTTCACTTAGCACTAATGCCATGGGAAAAGACATGAATCCAGCCATAGTCTCATTAAAATGTAGGACAGACTGGATTTCCTGGCCTTGTAAGTCAACCAATTTGGGAGAGTGAAAGCGCTGAATTCAAACTAGTTTTAAAACTCATCGTAAAAAGCAGCCAATGGCGGTGAGATGAGATAAATCCATACTCTTAAATAGCCATGTTTGATGAATAACGCATAATATATATATTGGACATTGGCCGAGCGGTTAGAGTGTTCGCCAATGGCCCGGGAGACCTGGGTTCAATCCCAGGTCGAGTCACACCAAAGACTCAGAAAATGGTACTTGATGCCTCCTTGCTTAACACTCAGCATTATAAGGTACGGATCAAGGGTAAAGTGGAGCAATCCAGGGAAAGGAGTCGCGCCCTCCCCTACACCTTGGTGTAGTAAGCTATCGAAAAGGGAGCCTTCGAGTCACCCTCGACTATGGTCGCCAACTTTACAACTATATATATATGATAACTTCTCCGCACGAGCCGCATATGACTCAAGGTCCATTTTAAGCAATGTTCCACTGGTTTGAATTCAAAGCTTTCTTTTACCTATATAGATTGACATATCAAGCGTAGTCTGCCCTACTATTTACACATCCCTAAAGGGATAATGGATGAATTCATACTTTTCCCACAAGTATCAGCACCATTTGAAATGCAAACAGCACCGTCCAGGATTTGAACTCGGGTTAGCATGTTCATTTCCACAGACAGTAAGCATTACACCACGACCATAAAGTGTGCGTGTGTTTGTGCGTAGACAGATAGACAGACAGACAGACAGACAATCAGGAGATAAAAGGAGTGAAGTGAGGAAAAAAGGATTAATTATGGGAATTGTCTTGGCCAGACCAACAATTGAATGACTTAAATCATGAAACGTGCGTGATATTCATCGATTTATTTCAATTGACTCATCATTTCTCAAGTTTATTTAATCTATCCAAAAATATTCAATGTTTGTCTTTTTCATAAACTTATTTCCTTCTAAGATGGGCCGAAAACTTTTCAGCATCTATTTGCAATTATATATATATATATATCGAAATGAGAATAGTCTACACCTATGTATTGAATCAAGGGCTCAGTTCAAAATTCTCGGAAATTTAAATCTTCGATAAGAAACACCCTAAAACGGCCGTGAGAACATGGTTGAAACATTGGAAATATAACAGACAAGATAAGAACAACAGTCCCAGACGTTTAAAGAATGCAAATATAATTGATCTGCTCAAATTCCTCGAATTTTCACGTCGTTGCTTATATATATATATATATATATATATATATATATATATATATATATATATATATATATATATATATATATATACTCATATGCACGCACTGTCTTTTATATGGACACCTTATAAATCCGATCAGAAACTAAATTACATTGGTTGTAAAAGAAAAAAAAGTTTTCCAAGAATTCCTGTAGTTTGACACTTATTTTTAAAACTTTTCTCAAAAGAATTTAATGCATGACACTTCGATTATTTGTTGTTTTGTTTTCTAAAACAAAGAACAAACTCAAAATGTATGGAGATGCAAGCAAAAAAAAATATCCAAAACAATAACAGGCATTGATTAAGAAAAAAAATACCATGTGGAAATTTTGCTTTTAATGAAACGCACAAAATAATTTGCTCTTTCAAGTTTTTCTTTCCTCAGTTTCATAACAGTAATGAAGGGGATTTTGATTGGCCTTCTAAACAAAATGAGTTGCCTAATCTTCGCCGTTGACACCAATCGAAGATTAAACCATTGAAGACATCAGAAATGGAGAAGCAAAAAACTCGTAGAATGAGAAACGCAAAGAACACATTTGGCATCTACATTTGAACGATATTTTTTTTATCATTAATGTAATATGATTGGCTGACAATAAAATGCAAAAATAACCTAATCTTGATGGCTAAGAATTGCCTTTATAGTTGGATTTGACCGTAAGGATACCAAAAATAATTATTCAGATATATCTTTTGTGTTTGTGGAAACGACAATGACAAGCAAGTTGAATGTATATATTTATATTTTGCAATTTGAAGGTAAATGTAGATAACAGTCTTCACGTCGCACCTGTCTCTCGAGAAAAATGTCAGACTTAAAATATGCTTTCAAAATTCTTGACTTTGCCACAGCTTTTACTGACTACTGTTGTTAGTGGCTATCTCATTAGAATGGATCTAGCGATAATTCAAATGGTTAAGCGAAAGACTGTAGTAAACATTTTATCAGAATGGAATCCGCCCCCCACCCCCGTAAAAGCGAGATAGATATGTTCTGGTTTTAAAAATCTGACCAGAATGACTAGCCCCATATTTAATAAGCAAAATATAATATCCGTTCTTGAACATCTTTAATATATTGCATTCTTTTTAGAAGTTGGTGTCTTTTATTTTTAAATCTTTACTTTATAAATTTGGTCATGTACTCCTTCAAGATACAGACTAAAACCACCATCAATAATAATTATCATCAATGCATGATGAGAGCACAGATTCTTTGGACTCTCTCTGTCTCTCTTTGTCTCTCTCTCCGTTCCGGTTAGTCATCTCATAGTTGGTCCTATAGACGGTATCCTGTGTCTACATAGAGCTGATTAATGTAAGTTTTTTGCTGATCGGCTAGTGCTGGAGTGTCCATTGGAGAAAGTCGCTAATGAGTCCGTCCTTATTTCTCCAGCATCCCCCAGCATGTCTTACTCATATTGGATGTTTTGTGAGATAGTCAGTAAGTGGCCGAACAGATACTGTTTAATATGGTTCTACTTCTAGGATTTGTTGGCAAAACAGTTCGCAGAATACTTGCTTAGTTATCACCTAATTTCTTCTTCCGGCGTTTCGTAAAGTCCAAGTAGTGCAACTATGCAATAGTACTGAAACGGCCACTGCTTTCAGTATATGAGATATCTATGACCCAGTTGCCGTGATGATTGATTATTTTATTGTCTGGTTTGGTTGGGCCGCGAGTTTTTTTTTTTAATTAGCCGTTAAGTTAAATAAAATCTTTGCGTGGAAATATAAGTAAAATTGGAAAGTTCAAGCGATTTCACCAACGACCAACACAGGAACACCAAAATGTAACTAAAATAGATTTAGGTCTTGTAACAGGTTTCATTGGGAAAATGAAAACAGTGAATTTGGGACACATGTGAGATGATACAATAATTTATCAAGACGGCATCATCCTACCGTTATCCTGAATTTAGATATATAAAAATTAGTGAATTTTGAGAAAGTTGTCTGTGAGAAGTTGGGTCAGTTGGAATCAGTAGGGGTGAAATGTCGGTTGGGCTGGTGGGTTGTCTCTTTGAGTCTGTTCATATACCCTTACAGATTTCCCCCTCCTCTCTCTCTCTCTCTCTCTCTCTCTCTCTCTCTCTACTGTATGCCGTCTGAACATCGAAAAATGAATGACTGTTAATTATTGACAGAGAGTTCTTCTTGTTTTTGCGTTGCTAAGACCCAGGCAACTTTGTTCCAACGGATCACGCCAACTATCAGAAGAAGTTCCAGATGGATTGTATCATTACCTATTTGTGGATCTTTCAAACACAGCATGGTCATAGACAGGATTGATAAACAGACTATCTGAAAACGCATTTGGCGCCGTTACCAGGATAAGACCAATTATTATTATTACATTTGGTACCGTAATTGTTGCGCACAAACTATTTGTTATATATTGCCACCTCGTTATATGAATTAGTCTGCTAATTTCAGAATCTATTCATTTAAGGAGGAGATGGTAACATCTTGATTAAAACACGTCCTCTTTTTTATTTGAGTTCACGTATAGACCAATACTTCTTGCTGTCTGTTCAAGGATATACAGCTGAGAATAAGTTTATTTACCAAGAGCAGAAGATTATCTGAGTAATCTGCATCAGTAATAGTTTCTGTGGGATGTTGTAATAATTTACTACTTAAATTGTTGTGGTAAACAAACTTTAGAAGTAGACAACTTATATTTCTGCAGGGACAACGTCGGGTGGGCGAGCTTCAACACTGATACCTTTGTCCGCCTTGTATAGCACTGGACCTTGCTGTCCAGTTTAAGCTATAAGCAGGCATACATCCCTGGACCAAGTTTTGGGTCCAAGATTAGCTAGGCTCATTAGGCTCACATTGCATTAGGTGGGTCGATGACCAGCATAGATCAGCAGGGTTCGAGCCTTGGCTGGGCCCGACCATTCCCCCCTAAATTCCCACTTTAAGCTGACCTTCGGGTCATTGACCTTGTGTCGATTTTTACTGAGTGTCCTAAACTAGGTTCAGTTTAGTAAATAGCAACTTACTATTTAAATTAAAAATAAAATGGATAATTCCCATTAGATAAAACAATAACAGTAAAATCTGTCTTTATGTTGACATGGTTTGTCAAAAGGGAAGACTGGTCACAATCCCTGCCGTGGTTTGCATAAAACGCTCCCATTCGCTTTGATAACACAGATATTTGAATTCTTGCAGCCTGTAAGAATTTTGCTTGGATAGCAACTGGGAACTGATCACTCTTTACTGGATCCCTGGAACAGAAATAGGATACTGTGAAGACACGAAACTTTCGAATACCTCAGGAAATACACCCCCGCCGAAGTATCTCAGGACGTAGGAAATATAATTGCGTATAAAACGAATATAAACCTTTAATCAAATTATCGATATTCTATCCTAATCTAAAGAAGAAACATGACTTCTTTCGATTTTTATTACCATTTCTTCTATTTTTCCAAAAGACACCAATTAAATCGTCAGTGTCCAACCCTCCTTACTTTCCTGTGACATCCATAGAACTTCTGACAGCCATTAAATAATCTCTTCTCTGTTTCGAACTAACTTAAATCCATTCAAATATTCTCGACACCACACTTACAGTCAAGACACACTGAAAGCACCGGTTCAAGTTAGATTGAAGTTAAGCACCAGTGACCAATCCATTATATAGATGAGTGACCATTTGATGATAGTTTCTCTTCTGTGTAATCATCAAGCCAAATACTTGATCATATAGGCGAGAAACTGACAGTCACTAAGCGCCGTTGACTCTGTGTCAACGTTATACACCATCAACTCCAGCTGATATTCACAGGTTCCTTTGATCTTCTCTTTCCATCCATCCCTATTGGCTATCGCTCTTAGCTAGTCTTCTCGATTGCATCAAGTTCAGCACAGAACTGATTTATTTTAGTATTTGCTGCTCGGGCAGCATTAGTGTGTCCCATAGGTGGAACTTCACTTGTTATATTATGCTGTCACTTCCACAGTGCCCAGCATGTCTAGTTAGTCTTACTTGGATTGTTTGTGAGATTGGAGGCAAGTGGCTGTCTTGTTACTTGGAGTGGGGGGCATCTCGGATTTGTTTAAAAAACCATTCAACATCCTTGTATAGTTCCCATGTAGGTTTTTACTAGGGTTTTCAACAGGTGATGCAACCATACAGTAGTACTTACATAGCTACAGCTTGGAAGAATTATTCATTATTTATTTCTCATTTCTGGGATGATGGATACATCTTTTCTCTTACTTGAAACCATTGTTAATCTGTCGAGACGAAAAGGTCACCCCGTTGAAGCATGTTTACTTTGTAAATTCGGACGAGAATAATAAACTATATTATATTCTTAAATGTTTTCACCTATTATTCTATTTGCTTTGATTTGTCTTCCTCTCTCTCTCTCTCTCTCTCTCTCTCTCTCTCTCTCTCTCTCTCTCTCTTAACATCCGCATTTATCATTCAATCCACTGACGTCATGCTGTCGACACCTGTTTAACAAGGGCCGACAGTTAATCAATGAATTTCCTATATTCAAACTATGTATATTTCCTAGGCTGATATTTCAATCCTTCCATTAGTATATTTTCTCACTTTTTTGTATCTATCTATCTATCTGTCTATATCATTATCTTGGATATGGACACGAAGATCCCTGTGATATGCTGCATAATTTGCGTCGGTGTCATAATAGGATGTGCACCTATTTCCTAAAGTAAACAAGACGCAGGTTTTTCCATATCGGAAGTACCACGTAAATTGAGTGGATGGCATGCTAAAAGGAGGCGTGACCACGTCCAACGTGTAGATTGGCGGTGTGGTCACCAGCATTTGCATAGGCGTCAGGAAAAATATATAAACCTGGGAAGATTTCAACCCGTCACTCCTCATATATATCTATATGTATATATATACACATATATATATACATTTATATATATATATATATATATATATATATATCATTACTAGTAACATCAGCTGTCAAAACCTAAAAGTTATTCTTACATCGTGAAGATGAAATGTAATGATAAAGTTTTGTAAAATGAGTCATAATTGTTTTTTGGGGCGGGGTAAAATTTCAAAATGTTCAAAAAAGTCATTTTTAGACAAGAATACTTTTCTGATTTAAAATAATAATAATAATAATAATAATAATAATGATAATAATAATAATAAAACAACTCTACGGACGGTTTAAACGACTAATAAACAACATCTCACTTGAGAAAACATGGAAGTAGCTAAGAAAAGGAAACTTTAATAGATAAGATGCAACAAATAAGCTGATGAAGATTATGTGGTGATAGTAACGAAACGCTAGTGTGACACACTATCAAAAGTAATTTGTCGACTTTGCTTTCCCGGCTGACCACAGAATAAAACTGAAAGAATGGTGAAAGTGAGATAAGTACCTTGACCTTGCTAGAGGATTGAAAAAACTATGGAACATGAAGGTGACAATTATACCAATTGCGATTGGTGCTTTTGGCACGGTAACTAAAGGATTATTAAAGGGCCTGGAGGACTTCGAAGTTGGCGGCTGAGTGGAGACCATCCAAACAACAGCATTATTGAAAACGGCCAGAATACTGAGAAGAGTCCTGGAGACTTGAGGAGACTTGCTGTCACTTAATCTCCAGGATTCTGACTGAATAACAATTCTATGAAAAAAATGGATCATCTAAGTATTTTCGTTGATTTTAACAGAAGTGTCCCTATGGTGCAATGGCTGATGTGCTGAATTGCGATTTTAAAGTAAGCGAATTCGAACTAGTCGCACGATTAGGTTCACTTTCGAACTATGACCCTTGGGAAAGTTATTTAACCTTCTTATCCCTCCAGTTAAAGGTCAAGTAGAACTACAGCTGTTCTTCTACAAGGATGATATTGGCATTGCATAAACTACCAAGTTTGATATACTATTAAACAAAGAAACCAAAGCAATGATTTTAATAGTGAACTGGATGATTTCAATTCTTCTGCTATCCACTTCCATCCGTGTCATTTCCAAACCTTCTGTTGGCCGTTCCTAGTGGCCAAATGACAACTGGTATCCACCAAAGTCTTTCCTGCGCTCTGGCAAGATTAAAACATTTGTCTCGATTTTGGCTTCTTTTATAATTTTCATTCTGTGGTCCATTGAAATGGAAAAATCCACTGGATGACAATTTTAATACAAGGTATAATCTTCTAGCTGCGATTCGATGATCCTTTTTGATCTGAAAGTCCTAAAGAATCTTATCAGTTTCATTTTCTAGGACAGATTCTGGTTTGTACATATACCAATAGTCTGCATTATCAAATTTTAAACTCTTGTATAATTACTTGGAGATCAAATTCCAACAAAGTCATACCAAGTTCGTTTCTCTTTTTGGGTCAGTTGCCGCATTTGCTGATTATATGATTAGCCATGCATTATCGTTATTATTATCATTATTATTAAAATTGTCATGCATATTCTGCATAAGTAAAAGCAATCATATATATATATATATATATATATATATATGATTGTTTTTAGTATATATTATATTTAATATATATTATATTTTTAGTATATATATATATATATATATATATATACATATATTACAACTCAAAAAAACATTATTGTTTTGTGAATTGTTGATATATTTTTGTTATTGTTGTTGATATTTTTTACTAAAATATGAATATGTAGAAACCAAAAGTTTATTTTGATAATATCTAAAAGATTTTAAAGATATTTTATTGGTTTGTATTAGAAATTATATTATATATATATATATATATATATATATATATATGTATCTATGTATGTATATATAGTTGGCTTAACTAAATGGCACTTGACCAGATGAAGGTCATTAGAGTTAATCTTTGAGCCCATTGAGGTAACTTCATTGATGAAATATTCTGACCAGAATGAAATATTCCTAAAGCTCACCTGTATATCGGTGCCTTGAAACTATGAGTAGGAGGATAAATATTGTTTACTCCGTTTTAATATATATATATTTATATATATATATATATATATATATATATATATATATATATGAACTAATGGATATTTTATATATAATAAAAAGTAATAGACATTATATATATATGTGTGTGTGTGTGTGTGTGTGTGTGTGTGTGTGTGTGTGTGTGTGTGTGTGTGTGTGTGTGTAATCTAGCTTTGAAATTGAGCATTGTCATCCACATATAGCGCAAACTTTATATACAATAATTGTATGTGTATGTGTCTGTACGTGTCTGTACGCCTAATTCTTATCTACGTCATTTTCCCTGAATTACCAATGTAATGTAGCACATTTGTAAAAAGATATTTTTGTTATTGCTAACAAATAAAACGCCATCGTTTATTCAGGAAATGCCGAACAGGAAGACGAAAACATATAATGCAACGGCATAAAAGTTTCTGATATTCGCAATACAAATGAAAAATTACTTAAATACTTCGCAATTTTTTACAGCATCGATAGACCAGTATATCAATAATTTTTCTTGGGAAATATGGACAGTTAGACGGAATCTTTTCGCTTGGTGAATAATATTGCTGTATCTGTCCGTTTCCGATATGAATTTCTATCACAGTTACTCACTTGGTGAGTATTTCAATCCTACAATGCATTTTATTCATAGGGGATTATGTTTCCTCTTTGTTAAGTTTCTGACATAAAGGATTGGGAATTAATTGTCAAAGTTTTTAATTGACATCAGTTCATCAGGAAAGAAACGAGAAACCGTGATAAAATTAGTACTGACAAAAAAAAATCCTGGCGATCGAAGACAAGCAATTTTGGCAAGAAATGGAATTGGACAGGAATTCTTTACAGTGCCCGTAATGCTGTCTTTTTTTCTGCATCTGTTACAGGAAAAATAATTTCACTCTGAACTGATCAAAAGATTCTTTTTAGAAAGAAAGAAAGAAAGAAAGAAAGAAAGAAAGAAAGAAAGAAAGAAAGAAAATGACGTCAACAATAAATGAAATCACAGAAAGAAAGAAGAAAGAAAAGCAAGAGAAAATGACGTCAACAATAAATGAAATCTACAAAAGAAAGAAAGAAGAAAGAAAGAAAGGGAAAATTAACACATAAAAAAAAGAAAAAAAGGAAGTATAATAAAACAATAATGCCATTTAAAAGAAAAGTATAACGCAAAAGAACAAAATAGACGGAAAGCCAAAAAGAAATGAAAGAGAAGAAGTTATAAAAGAGAGAAGGAATAAAATACTTGATTAAAATGAATAAAAGACTTTCAAAATTAGACTAAAAAAATATCAATCAAATGAACAGTAATCGTCTGGAAAAAAAAAGAATCTAAAGAAAAATAAATGACATCAAAATGCAACAATGAATAAAAAACTTTGGTCGCCAAGCAAAATAATGAAACAAATCACATTAAACCTTCTCATAAATTCAAACAGCTTTTCAAATTGATTCTATTCGTCCTTTAAATTCCATTTAACGTTTTTTGGGAAGATTTTATGTGTAATTCTACTGATAATTGAAGCCAATATTATCTTAATGGTGATAGAAAGTAGGAAGAAGACAATATTCTATTTTGGTTGTATTTCTTCACTAAATGATTTCTGCCTTTGAGTGCATAATAAGCCATAGTTACCTAATGGTACGAGTCTTAAAGAGAGATCAGCACAATTTTCTAGATATACATACGCATATGACTCATCGTTATGTTTTTCACTGTTCTTTCTCTTGGATAGGGCTCAAGATGGGACCAGAAAGTACTTGCAAGAAAAAATAGCACCTTTTTAAATTCATTTCATCCAGATATCTAATGACACATACAAAGATTTGAACGGACGAAATACTGAAATGAAATATCTGCCTTATTTAATCAAACATATATATATATATATATATATATATATATATATATATATATATATATATTGTCATCTACAGATAGACTGTTTCATTGTATCCCAACACTTCAGTGCGACTAGACAAGTAGGACCTTTCAAGTTAGGATCGAAACACGCCTAACTTTGCTCGAGACATTTTATCTAACCATTCAGCCATTTCAACGACATACGTCAGTTCAGGATTTATCATCATCATCATCATCTTGTCGTTCTACCAGCACGTATATCCCTGACCCTCTCTCGCCACTCCACCCTATCGTTCATCGCTTCTGACCGGTCCGCAGAGCTACATCCCGTATCCTCACAGAGCTGCTGTATGTAGGTTCGAGCTGGTCGCCCTGCTTTTGCTCGGCCATATGAGGGGGTTCATAGGAGAACATCACTTATGAGCTCGTTCCTGTTTCTCCAGCAGTACCCTGCATGTCTGGTTCGTCTAACTTTGATAGTTTTCGTGATGGGTAGTAGGTGGCCGTCCGAAACTCTACTGCATAGTCTGGAACGAGCCGCTGCAGGCAATGGCCTCCATGTCAATGCATACAAAACGGAATAAATGTGCTTTAATCAAACAGGCGACATTTCCACACTAAATGGTAGCTCTCTGAAACTAGTAGACAAGTTCGCCTACGTAGGAAGCAGTGACTCATCAACTGGGACAGACATCGACACGTGACTAACAAAAGCACGGACAGCTATCAATAAGCTATCGGTCGTATGGAAGTCAGACCTGACCGATAAAATGAAACGCAATTTCTTCCAAGCAGCGTCTGTCGATACTGCTATATGGATGCACTACATGGACGCTAACTAAACGGATGGAGAAAAAACTAGACGGCAATTATACAAGAATGCTGCGATCAATATTGAACAAGTTTTGGAGGCAACACCCAAAAAACCAGGATTTACAACGCATGTGTATTAGCGTTCGTTTGTTTACATTTTGCACTATGGGATACCAGAGTGATCAATTCGTAAGAAGACCTTATATATATATATATATATATATATATATATACCTTATTGTGATTCCAACCGGTAATAAAAAGAAAAACCGGAAGGGGGTAAATGGGGAGGAAACTCTTCACCCCTCTTCTTCAGCTTCCCACCCTTCCCTCCTGTATCTATTCTGACTGTAATTATTTTTATCCATCTGAAGAAGTCCATAACAGGATGGAAATAAATTTATAATCCTTATGTGACCGTTTTGGGGTTTTTTTTTAAAGGAATTATTGCTCTATGATGTTACTTACATAGAGCTCTTTACCAGGAAAAATTAAATGTTCATAGTTGAATGATTTTTTTGTCCTGGCGGAATTATTCCCGACTCCGGTTTAACTGGACTGTATAACATATATATATTACCTTTTTTATTTTTCTATAGATAGATAGATATATATATATCACCTTTTTTATTTTTCTCACAGTAATCTGCATTTGTTTTGTGACTGAATGATTTTTTTATACTTGACACTTGTATCTTAGTTTGTATTTGTATTCAGTAGTTTACCTTTTAACATCAACAGCAAAGTTAACCGGAAGTATGCACTTGACTACATATTGTCTATGAGTACATAATTGAAATTGACTTGCTTGTTTTCAAAATTGTATTTTTTTTAAATCTCTTAATAGATACGTGGCAAAATAGTTTTAAATTATATAAATCTGAGTTGATATTTGTCGCTGCCTCCCACCAGAAAGGACTTGACACAAGGTCAAAAGCCCGAGGGCCAATTAAAGTGGGGATAAAGGGGAGGGGAATGTAGGGAACGAGCCGAGACTCGAACTATGCTGGTCATTGACCCACTAAGTGCAATGTGGGTCTAATGAGTCAAGCAGTATCACGGATCTAAATCTAGATCCGGGCACGTATGCCAGAATATAGCTTGAACAAGACTGTGAGTTTTAGTGCTATACAAGGGGTGCATAGGAGTCAAAAAAACAACTCACGCACCCGAAGGTGGCCCAGCCAAAATTGGGGGCCTTTCGGCCTATAATCTGCCATTGATCGATCTCCCAGACGGCCCAGCCAAAAGGCCGACCGAAAATCTGAGTTGTTCTAACATATGGTCTATACTTATTTGACCCACCTTATTCTAACAATGATCAATCTTGGTATGTGTTCTAAATGGAAGTAAAGTGTTTCTGATATATATTGACCCTCAACCGAGCCGTCAATCAAGAGATGCACCTGTGTAAATAAGCGTAAGAACAGCAGAAGCAGGTGTACGATAGAAAATAATATAACCAGGTGCCCGGGCGGTTCGAGTTAGTTGGAGACAGGATGCCAAAGTTGAAACCAGCTCCAGACAGGGGGCTTTGGGCCCTTAGTGACCACCGGTTGAGCAACCCAAGCCAAGATGCGAAAGAAGTGCTGCTAGGGTCGAGAGAAGGAGTTGGGTCAATATAGAAGTCCGTCCTTGTCTCCACTCATTTCTCACACACAACAAACATCACCTTTTCAAAAATAAAGTGTGAGAGATTTATATAAAGAAGTGTATTCGTTCGTTATTGAAGTCGTCATTATCAGTTGATTATGGTTGTGAGTATACGACATTTCAATTCTTACTTTCTCCGTCGTGCAATATGCACCAGAACATAATATGTGTTATTTTTCATTTAGAAGAATGTGAAAGATTATTTTAAAGAAAGCTATTTTTGCTAAGTGCAGGGAGTTAAAAGGTCTTCAAATTAAGCCATTTGAAGTCACGGATTACGCGAAGAATTGTCTGCAAGGTTAACTTGCTAATGCTTATTCTACAGCAAACACCTTTTAATCATTTAGTAAACAAGCACAGGGAAATAATACACAATCCATGGGTTGAGAGATTAGCAAGGTGACAAACAGTCACGGTAAGCGCTTTCATTGGATTTAATATAAAGAATCGAAATTTGAAGCAATATTTTGAAATAATAAAAATAGCATAATCGTCTCGGTTATGACTCTACAGCTTGTAAACTTTCCTTTATAAACCATCCGAAAGATCAAAAAATTATATCAAAAAGCGAAACCGAAGGCTTAATCCCAGCTGCTCAAAATCAAAATTTACCAATAAAATACTACTGAAGGAGCAGATCCTAAAGGTCATTTCTGTATATACGCTGAGGAAAATCTTCCTGCTCTTCTTAATTTTCAAATGTATTTTAAAATAATCATGCTCAGTTAATGGAATAGCTGCACTAGAATATTTGCCAACATTATCAGCAACCTCATATTGTAGAATAGCATGCAAATAAAGTTCAAGCAAGGTGAAGTTCTTTTGAACTTCCACTATACATACCAACTTCACTATAAAAGCCAAAAACAAGTTACAATAATAAATGTTATATCATAAATCTTATAAAATATGATGAATTTTCAAAATCTAAGGTTTTGTAAATAGAAATCGCAAGAGTATGGCATTTAGACAGAATTACTCTTGTAGTTGTCATAGAAATCAATGAATGATTCTGAACAATAGTTATATAGAAATTAAGACAATTCCAGGAAATTAATCTTTGTCTGCATTACAAAACATCCTGATAACATTGTTCATATGTTCACATATCTAAGAATATTCTATCAAACGAATAAAATACTCGAAAAAAGTCTTTATATCAGTTCTCGGATGAAAGACGTGATGGAGGATAATTTCAAATAGCAAATCAGAAAAAAAGTTTATAATAATAATAATAATAATAATAATAATAATAATAAGAAGAAGAAGAAGAAGAAGAAGAAGAAGAAGAAGAAGAAGAAGAAGAAGAAGAAGAAAGCATTTGTAACAATCAAGCATGAGCAACCGTTTTTCGAGAAGTGGACTGCATGAAACATGACTCCTCATCAGTCGGGCCGCACTACAAAAAAAAAAAAAAAAAAAAAAAAAACAAGGTAATTTTACGGTGTAGTTACCACAGTCATTTTTACTAAAGATGGTCATACCCGTAAGCATCTTCCTTTCCTTGTAAAAAATTGAAATCTTTGGCGGGCCATTCAGAAACGATTGCGGGTCATGTGGTGGCTGCATTTTACCCCAGACTTGTATAAATACTTCAATGGACAACCTAAGGAAATACACTGGAGATGACTTGGGCATGGCCAAAAGGAGGAGATCTAGAGAGATTAAGTGAATTTTATCAATTGTAACATATGATAGTGTCATAAGAACCAATTACGACAAAGCAAAAATTGATAATACATAAAAGAATTGCAAATGTAGGTTATGTGGCGACACAAATGATTAACCATGAATAAAGCAAACAAGTATATAAGAAATATAAGAGTAAGGAAAGAGATCTACTCGAAATTGTGCAAGAGATTATAATTTAGTCATAATGACAAATAGTAAATGCCCAAACCAAAATGTCATATTCTATAAGACTTTGATTAAAAAACGAATTAGCTAATCCGGTTCAGAAGAAATGTCTTGAGGTAATTAACTAGAATAAAAGAACATCTCAGCAAGTGGATGTTGTCGCTTCAGTAAACTAGAGAGAGAACATTAAAGAAAACAAAATGATAGACTAATACTTAGATCTTGCCAGGTAACTGAAAGGGATGTAGAACATGAAGATGACGGTGATACCGATAGTAGTTTGTGCACTTGGAACAGTTCCCAAAGGCCTGGAAAAGAGATTGATGGAACTGGTGATCAGAAGAAGAATCGAGACCATCTAGACCACAACACCGTTAAATCTTCTAAAATACTTAAAAAGAGTCCTGGAGACATGTGGAGATTTGCTGTCACTCAAACTCCTGTGAAAAACCACCTATTAAGATTTGTGGGAAAAAACTTGAATAATAATAATATGGCCATCAAAATTGTTTGATTCATGCCGAAGGAAATTGAAAGGTTCACGAACCATATCCAGGAAGTATCAATACCATCGCTGCAAACTAAGGAACACTAGGTCAATCAAAATCTCCTTGATAGCGCCTCGGGACCAGAGTTTATACCTAGGCCAACAGGATGTAAAGCAGGAAATAAGAAAGCAACAACAACGACAACAACAACAACAACCACAATAATAATAATAATAATAATAATAATAATAATAATAATAATAATGTCTTAAATGTCTAGCCTTTCCAATCTGACAAATGCAAGGTTGTATCTGCTCTTACATTTCAATTAAATAACGGTTTGAAATATCATCGAATTGCTGTTTGCAATTATTAATAATCTGCAAGTCAAGAATTCACGTTAAATCTACTTTTAAAGGCTAAGCTCCAAGAATCTTCCTTAAAATATGACGTTTTGATTAGTTGGTAGATTTTAAAGGCATGTCAAACCGTCTGTGTTGATTTCAAGCCTAGAGGTTAAGGAATCGCATTCTTCATACGTTTATATCTACATTTTTATATCGTACTTTCTTAAGAGTTCTTTGCCCTCAGTTCTTTGATACCGAATATTCCAATCTAATGCTAATAATTTATAAACAATTCCACTATATTTAGTATTCCTATCAAATACTAATAAGTTGTCTACAGTTACGATATCAAGAATTCCTATCTAATTCTGATAATTTCCAACAGTTATAAGATTTCAAGTATTCCAATCCAGTGCGAATAATTTAGAGGCTGATTAGCTAGATTGTGACATAATGATAACCGAGTTCGAACCCCTTTCGCGTAAATCAGTTCACTTTTGAATTAATATCCATGGGAAAGGTATGAACCACTTGTCTCCCAAAATACTACAACTGCTATTCTTCAAGAAGCATCCCTTTAACATTGCATAACCCAAAAAGGTTTATTTGCCATTAAACAAAGAAACTAAACCAAACTAGTACTAACAATTTTCACACATTTATACTATATCAAGTATTCCTATCTAATACTAATAATTCATACACAATTATTTCTTTTAAGTTATTATTTCTATTTAATAATAATTATTTGTTTTCCGACACTGATATATGGTTTTAATTAACTAATATTAATTATTAGTAAACTATTATAGTTGCAAGTAACCATTTTAATATGAATAATTTACGTTAAGTAATCCGAATATTAATAATTTTAACCAATAGATGTGATTCTAACAGGTACTACCACTCCAGGTCACATTGTACCGGGGAGTAATATCTATGAAGTGGTGCTCTACACTCCCTTGAGCTACAGAACTGGAACTTCAAGATCAGGTACATTTTAGTGTCATACTAGTAACCCTTTTTTTGTCGGGGTCATACCCCTCTGCAGCGGATAAAAGCAGCATATTTTAATCCCTACCAATAGTGTAAAAAATAATAAGGAGGAGGAGGAGGAGGATTATAATGTATGGTAAGTCGAGCACGTGCACAACCACCGCAACATTCTCTCAAACACTTCTTCTTTTGACTTATATAATAATCAGAAGTAATGAGTACCACTACCACTACGACAATAACTATTGCTACTACTACTACTACTACTACTACTATTACTACTACAGAAAGGTCTTTGTCTCTTCCACTCTCGGCATAATTTTTTATTAATAATATACAGCAAGTTGCATACTCTCTTTACTTCTACTACTACAAAACACTCTCTGTTCGTTGTTCTCTTCACTGAATATTATCATTCAAAAAATTTCAATTTTCTTAGCTTTATTACCTCTGCTACAAAAGAACAGTCTCGGTCCGTCTTTCTTCTTACTTCTTATATATCCATCTATATCTTAGAATTTTCCCTTTATATATTGGTAATTAACCAAACAAAAACTGATATATCATGACAAGATTTGTTGAATAATACACTTAAAATAACCGAAAAATCAAACAATTTTCTGCTTACTTGACAAATAAATAATAATTTTGTGGGGTCAGCATCGCGCCGAAATAACGTAAAGTATAAAATCTTTATCATAACCTTCATTTCTTGCTAAATAGACGCCTACTCTCTTGGTTGGTCTTAGAATATACTGACAGTATCCCTTGCAAAAAAAAAAAAAGATCCCCACCTCCGAAAAGGAAGTGCCTGATGGTAAGGCTACAGTTCATGAGATTTGAGGAATGTTGAGTACCCTTCTTCATTGCCATGACTCTCAGCTCCACTGATCCAAAGAGGACATATCTGTTAGGGCCCCATCTATTGGTCAAATAGATCAGCTTAAAAATTATTCGTATTCGAAAGGACCATGTGAATTTAAAAAAAAAAAAAACACACAAAAATGTGATTCTCTAAACTCTAGATATAAAAAAAACATTGATCGGTTGACATTCCGTTGAAATGAATCAATCCATCTACCTACATCTGAAATAAAATCTCTTTTCAAATTTCTCCTCATTTCTTATATATTTGTTTTTATCTTATTATCGTAACCTAAGAAAAACGGTACATTATAGGAAGATTTTAGTTTGAATGATATACTTAAAAAATTCTTAGAACTTTAAGGAATGTTCTGTGAAATCTGCAACTAAATGACAAATTAATTAGGACTGTGTTCGGGCTGAACATAATTTTCTAAACATCCAAATTTTTGATAGAACAAAGATTGATAGGAAATGATTAAAACAAAAAGTGGATCAGCTGGGGGTAAATAAACAATGTCTGACATGAGTTGACTGTTAAGTAATCCTTACATGAAAATAAAAGAATTGATAAAAAGTAAGGAAGTTTTAAAATGAGAAATGAAATTATTTCACACTGGGAAATTTTACACCAAGATTTTCTGTCAAAAAAATCAAACAAAGAAAACCAGGTCAAAACATTGGGGATTAAAGCAATTATGTTTCAAAGTGTTTGAAAGAAAGAAAGAAAGAAAGAAAGAAAGAAAGAAAGAAAGAAAGAAAGAAACGCTATAACAAGAGTTTTTAAGGAAAGAAAGTGAAGAAAGAAAAAATAAGGTAAAGAAAGAAACAGTGAAGGTTTTCTTAAGGAAAGTTTACATAGAACGAAATCTTCTACAGACAACATAAACAGTAAACGTGTCCAAATGAAAATTAAGTCACATTACTTTTTGAATTTTTACTTTCGCAGAGATTAAAGAAATACCAATCATCTGTTCGAAGCATTTGACAGTAAAGATTGATGTTTATTACTTTTTTGAAATCAAGTAGAAATGATTGGTATAAGGGATTACCTGTTTCATCCGACTCTTTTGACACAAAGATGCAAAAATATTATAATATGATTTACAACTATGAAGTACATTACAGAAAATCAATTAACTGTCAGCCTCTGATGTTGGTCATTGGAACAGGGAAATTAGGGGAATAAGAAAACTATCAGACTAAAGACTCAAGAAAATTATACCAAATAAGCTCTTGAGAGAGGGCGTGGAGCTCATTTAAGTAGAGCTAGGTCTTCGGAAAATAGTCGGATCAGAAGAAATTTGTCCAGTCGAGAGTAAACTTTGCTAATGCCAACAAGATTTTAATCGAGGGCAAAAACTTTCCTATCTCTCCCTTGCCCCTACTTTCCAACCAAAACTAATAAACAGCACTAAAATCTGAAATTTCTTTCGTTTGTGTCTGATTAAAGAGACAAAGAAAATAACTTTTATCCAGAAAGGAATCGGGAAGCTGTTCGTTTTTCAGTAAAAGAAACGAACTAGAATTCGACCAACCTTCGCTAAAAGAACAAGGGAATAGCCGAACAGTGTTTTGTATCCTTTGCTTTCCGCTTCCTGTTATAGCAGTTGAGTGTTGACGATGCAACACATTTCCCTGAACACAAAGCACAAAATCATTTGTCCCCGTGGCTATTACTGTATAGAAGTCGTACTGTTACTGCGCGACATTTGCCGTACGTTTCACCCTCATTGCGTCAACCAGTTCATTAACACGTGACACAGAGAACAGTACAATACAGAAATATAGAAACCAGGCAATAACTTTGTATTGCAATAAGAAGTTTTAAACAAAGAGAATGAAGGAAGAATAATCATTAGAAAAAAGAAGGAAAAAAGAACCAGAGCATTGGTATGACACGAAAGAGTTTGAAAGAAAGAAAGAAAGAAAGAAAGAAAGAAAGAAAGAAAGAAAGAAAGAATCAGAGTAATGGTATTGCTAGAAGGTGTTTTAAGAGGGGGAAATGAAGGAAGAAAATAATTTGAAGAAAGAAAGAAAGAAAGATGTAATCAAGGCAATAACATTATTAAACAGAAATGTCAATATCTACCATAGACCATTCTTAAAGCGATAACCAAATGAGCTCACAAGTTATCTACTTATTATTCTAAAAGGTTCAATGCGTTCGTTGCCTTAGCAAAGCGTGCAGTCTCTGCTCGTCCCTCTTTTCACTTTAAAATAATGATGATGAATGGTATGTCTTTTATCATCATTAATACAATCGATTATCTGTCCATTTTCTCCTAAAAAATATTAAATGCACATTTGAAAAGAATTAACTATCAATAATCATATTAATATTATTATTAATCGATCAGATTAAAGCCATTCAGAACAAATTATATCATTTTAATTGATGTACCAGATACATTTTTCTTTTCTTTTCTTTTCTTTTTCTTTTTTTTTTAATATCTGATTTGCATCTACGAGTGAACGCTATTGGTCGGTCTTGTCTGTGATGTTATGATTCTCACCCACACAAAACCTTTACTTTCCCCATGAGAAAGATATTTTTCCTCTCACCAAAAAAGATTTATTCAGTGTCTACATAATTTTTTCCCCTTTTCATCAAGATTATCATCTTCAGTATCATCATACTCATTTAGTTTTCACCAGAACTGGGAATTTTAGCAAAGATCAAATGAAAACTAGTCTTATCCTCCAGTTTTATCCTCAGTATTTTAACTGATTTTAGTAATGCTCTTGTAGCATAGTCACCCATGATTTCTAGGCTATTGATGGCTAATCATCGTATTGGGAGGAAAAATCACAAAAACACAACTCGTTATAGCATTAAAAACTCGTTCATTCTCTAAGTTTGAAGTAATGAATAACCGATTCCACGTTTTCTTCTTACTTTTAAGAAACAGTCTCTTCTCGTATCTTTAACTCTTTCCTCATTCTATGTTTGGTCCAGTCATCTGGGGCTGCAGAATACACCGACTGCATCTCTACAGAGGAATAAGAATCCCCCACCAACCAGTGCCCTACATATGATGCTCCAGTAATGCTGAAGCTTTGGGGAATGCAGAGTGCCCCTTTATTGCCATCGCTCCCAGGATCACTCTGGTCCAGAGTGCTAGCACCTAATAGGGTCCTATCTATGGGTCAAATAGAACTAAACTGTGTACTTATGCTAAACTGAGTTGTTTAAAACAGAACTGTTTATATGTATAACAATGGATTTGGCATTGAATAACGTACAATGGTGGATGTGTCATTAAACCAAACCAAACCAAACCAAATCCATCATGTCTCTTTGCAAAAGAAAAAGTGGCTGAATCACAAAATCTGTGCTTTATATATATAGGCTTCCTGATGATCCGATAAGGTGAAACTTTAGTAGAAGATTTCCAACTTGCGATTTAAGTTAATTTTATAATTGGCTCCACTTGTATTGAGCACTTTTGTAATTGTAGCCTTGCAGGATTCGCGGAAGGTTTTTACTTTTCTTTTGACCAACTGACAGCGTATCCCTTGATTTTTTTTCATGGGGTCGGACGAGGTTGGCCTTTTCTTTCTTTTTGACCTATAATTTTTTCTTTTTCCCCCGGGCAGTGATTCGAGATACTTTTATCTCTTGTTCCTGGTGGGGGTTTTTTCGTTTGTTTTTTTGGTTTTTTTTTTTGTTTTTTCTGGTACCGTGAATGCTGGTAGATATTAGATTTGTAAATATATATATACATATATTGAGGTGGGTGACACTAAAATGATGAACTCGGCAAGATCAGTCTTGGATGCTGGATAAAGGATATCTTGGATAATTTTTTCGTGGTACAATGGTTATCTGTACAGGACTCGATAAACCGACATTAAATCCTGGACATGGATCCCCTAGGAAAAGCATAAAACCTTTTCCTTTTCAAGTTTTAGGTAAATAGATAGGCAACTGGTCTTTCTAGTCCTGGCAAAGTAACTGGTCTATGAAAACGCCGAATACAAGACTGTCAATGGAAATCTCCTTGATAGTGCCTTGGGACAATAGTTTGTAGCCAGGTCTACTAGATGTAAAGCAGGAAATACTAATACTGTTTTCTGGATGTTTTTGATTATCTCTCTTAGACACTTTCAAAATTATGAATAAAACCGTCTCTTCAATATTTCACAATTTTTTCTTTGACAAGATAAAGATGTAGTTCCAGTTCATACTCCCTTGTAATCACATTGAAATAGTTGCAGCTGCAGCGAAATTCCTTATCTAACAACCCTTATTCTCCTTATTTGTGATGACTCCAGTGGTCTTTTAACTTTGATTTAACGATTCTTTAAAATCAGATCCTTACAAAATGAAATATTTCTATATTTTATTACGATTGATTGACAAATTGATTTTTACGGCATGTCAACACGTCTGGGTTTATTTTATGCCGACGTAAGTTTATATTTACATTTTTTTGTGTAACGTCTTTAGAGTTTTGCACATGTTTATTTGATATCAAGTATTTCTATGTATTACGAATAATTTAAAAACAGATTTATTTGCTGCAGAGATATGGCCTTAACAGGTATTTCCACAAGAGATTTGACCTATGAGTAATAGCAATGAAAAGTTACCTCATACGCCCCTAATCTACAAAACAGAAACTAAATGCAATTTAGTGTCATACCCTGGGGATTTTTTACCTCACTTGTTGGGTATGCAGTCAACATGTCCTTAACCCAGTTGATAGGTCGATCTATGATAGTAATTTTTTTTGTTTTTGTTTTATACATATATATATATATTATATATATATATATATATATATATATATATATAATATATATATATATATATATATATATCATTCGCTAATCCCCTAAATACTCGTCCTGGCTTTTATAATATTTCTCCTTACTTGAGCAGATCCATTTTAAATCGCCACAATATATTCCCTCTTTAGTTAAGATTTTCCATATATATCATAATTTTTATGATTTCTATTTTTATTTTTATTTTTCTTTCTTTCTTTTTCTTCCTTTTTACCTCGAAATCTTTCTCGTAAAACAAACGTAACATAAACTCTGTACAATATTCCTAATATGTCAAATGACGTAATTTAAAACAACAAAGGCTGATTCACTAATTAAACGGCCAACTTTTTCTTATTATACAAACTTTCGCCAAGGTTTTTATATTTTGTATTATTAAACATCCATCGTTGACTTAACATCGCTAATATCACCCCTCATGGACCTGATGATGGTTCAGTAGAACCGAAACGCTATCGTGTCGACTCCTTAATAAATCTCTCCTTCCACTTGGATTACCTTGTTATCCATTTTTCTACATATATATATATATATATATATATATATATATATATATATATATATATATATATATGACATACCTGTTACAATCACCGTCATTTGTACAATTCTCTATAGCTTATCACTCCTTCATGATGTCTATTTTTTTACTTTTGGTTAACTTCCTATGATATTTTGATATTTCTAATATTTCTACTGATTATTTTCTTTTATTCTTCTGTCTCCAAGCCATCTTAGTTCGTTCGAGGATTTTTCTAGGTTGCTGATAAAAAGGATAAAGTTTCTCACTTCAAATATCCTCTGTCCCTATGTTATTCTCGTCTACAATTCCATTTGTTTACCTTTCAAATATTCATGGAGTTCTTTTTCTTTCCGCTTTTTAGACTCCTGTTTTGAAGTTACCAGTTCCTCTGATCTCCATCAAAGCATTGTCGTAATTAACCTTTATCAATCTGTTTTCTCTGTTCTATAACTGATATAAGGCGACACAATCCACACTGCTGACAAATCTACTTCCTTTACACATACAGTCCATTACCATCAAAACTGGAGAGCATAGTTATTTTCTTTATTTTCTATATAATTTACACTGTTCCTTTCTTGATCTGAATATTCTAAATTTGTATTTATCCGTTGAGTGGGTTTTCATCTTCTGGCGTATTCTTTTTCTGATTTTTGTATTCTTCTCATTCTATTTAATGTAATATGCTAAAAATAATTCTAAATATATGTAGTTTTCTTGATTGATTAATTAATTGATTGATTGAGTGATTGATTGATTTTAACAGCATGGGAATTCGTCTGGGGTTATTTTATATCACGAGGTTAGGGAATCACGTTTATTGTACATTTATACTTACATTTAGTGGATCAGTGCTGATCTTCTCCCACCTTTTTATTTGGGACTCATCCAGTGCATATAAAAGTAGCTCCTGCACTGGGCCTCGTTTTTCTATACTCACCTCCTGGGGGCACCTCTGGTGGTGTAAACAGTTATCAAGCTAGACTAGCATGAGTGAGTTCGAGTCTCATTGGGCGCCCCATTCATTCGGCCTTGTGCCATAACGAATCAAAGAGCTTTGTAAATTACTATACTCAACTCCTGGGGGCACCTCTGGTGGTGTAACAGTTAGCAAGCTAGACTAGCAAACCTACATGAGTGAGTTCGAGTCTCATTGGGTGCCCCATTCATTCGACCTTGTGCCTCATCGAAGCAAAGAGCTTTGTAAATTATTATACTCACCTCCTGAAGCTAGACTTTCAAACCTTCACGTGGGAGTTTGATTCTCATTGGGTGCTCCATTCATACAGCTTTGTACCACATTAAAACAAAAAGCAAAGTTCATTGCAAATGGTGAGCAAGCTAGTCTAGCAAAATTTTATGAGTAAGTTTGAATCTCATTGGGTACCCTATTCGTACGGGCTTGTCCTATATCAAAGCAGAAATCTTTGTAAATACCCTATTTTTACCTCATGAGGCCCCTTCGGGAGGTGTAAGAGTAAGCAAGCTAGACTAGCAAACCTTCAAGAGTAAGTGACCCATTCATACAGCCTTGTGACATATTACTATTTTTACCTCCTCTCAATGTAAAATTTGACTTAGAGGGAAGTCGGATAAATATTATACCTCCTCTACAATGGATACGTGTGTATATTCTGTAAATAAATGTTTCTCTGCATGGCAACTCATTTTTTCGTCTTGCAGTGACGATACAAAATGTAGGCATACATATAATTACATTATCTATTTGTATTCACACACAAACGCACAAACACACGCACTAACACGCACACACGCGAGCAGGCGTACACACACACACATTCTAGCCAAAATGCTTTTTCATATTAATTGTTTGATGTAACAAAATCCATTTATCTCGCACTTTTTTCTGTTCATTGATTTATTTATTCTTCTACTCGGTAATTTGATCTGTTTGAATATCAAGTCCAAGAAAATGTGATGTATTTGATGTCTAAGACATGCCATTGCGTTACATGGTCAAATCTATGCTCAGTTTTTTTAGATTGTTGTTATTAACTTAATTGTGTATAATATTGGGAAGATTACGAGGTAAAAAAGGAAAATCAGTTTGCAAATGAAAAAAGAAAAAAGGAAAGAACAATTAATTAAAGATTAGCCTTACGGTGAAATCAAGCTGAAAACACCTGTTTGAAAGATCAGAAAAATTAAACTGTGATAAACCGGCTCATTATTTAAATGGGTGACCACTTAGATGTAGTAGGTACTCTAATCAAACTGATGCCTTTGTGTCTGGTCTAAGCAAAGTTAGGTAAAGGACAAGACTTATTGAATAGCTGGTGGAAGAATAAAAATAGAAAAGAACAAAAAAAAGAAATCCAGATGAAATATAAACAGGGAAAAGGACGATAAAAAGGAAGAAAAATGAGGATAAAGGGAAGAAGAAAGGAAGAATTGAATGAAAAAAGAAAGGAAGGAACGAATGAGGAGCAGGAAGGGGGAAGAAGGAAAGAAAGAAAGAAAAATTGAATAAATCAATGAAGGAAGGAGGAGAGAATGAAGATAGGGATGAGGGTGCTAGCAAAGAAGGAAGAAATAAAAGAAAGAAAGAACGAATGAAGGACGGACAGAAATGAGGGGGTAGAAGGAAATGAGGAAAGAAAGGATGACGGAAAAAAAAGGAGGGAAGCAAGAAGAAAGAAAGAAAAAAAGATGAAGGAAATATGAAGAAAGAACGATTACCACAGGAAGGTTTGTTTTTAAAATCCTATATCTTCGAGACGAAGAAAATTGTAGGAATTTGTTGGCTTTGAATTTGTAAAGATCTGGAATCTCCAAGAATTCCGAGAAAAAGTTGCAGGTCGAAGCGAAAAATAAACAGAAAATGCCAACATTGAATTGTTTTATTTTCAATTTACTTATCACCACACGAAGGAATAGCTTAACAAAAACGTATGTTTGTTCTGCTTTTCTCTCTCTCTCTCTCTCTCTCTCTCTCTCTCTCTCTCTCTCTCTCTCTCTCTCTCTCTGTGTGTGTATCTATCTATCTATCTATCAAGCTGTCTGTCTATCTATCTCATTATCTATCTCTCTCTCTCTCTCTCTCTCTCTCTCTCTCTCTCTTTCACTCACACAAACACACACACACACACACACACATTCTTCCTCTTTCTCTTATCTGCCCGACTCTTTCATTTTTAATCAACACTCGTCGTCTCTTTCTTTTTCTCTATTTATCCCCTCATAAATTCTCTCCCTCTCTTTCTCTCTCTCTCTCTCTATCTCTCTCTCTCTCTCTCTCTCTCTCTCTCTCTCTCTATCTCTCTCTCTCAGCTTCGGAGTCTTTTTCTTTCTTGCTCACTTTGCCGATTCTCAATGATTTTTATAGATTTTAAATTCATTTACCACAATATCACTACACCTCGCCACCCACACGCATGCGCAGAGGTTATAATTTTTCTACTACCTTCTTTATATATCATAGCTTCATTTCTTCATTCCGTTAACCTTTCAGTTTCCCAGTTCATTATATTGCTTATTGTTTTCTTCAATGTTCATCACTCCCAACTAATCTATCTATCTATCTATCTATCTATTCGATTCTGTTCAAACCTACCTAGCTCGCTTGAGAGCACAGTCTGTCTGTCTGTCTGTCTGTATCCGACTTAAAGCTATCACATTCTGTTTAAATATATCTGACTAGCAAGCTTATGCTGTTCAGATGTATATATATATATGTATATGTATGCATGCATGTAACTCTCTCTGTCTCTCTGTCTTTCTCTATATATAACTATTTCAATCTGTTCTTTCTTATCTATCTTATTCTGCTCAAATCTATCTCTAGCAAAGTAGCTCAGTCTGATTATATATATATAATATATATATATATATATATATATATATATATATATCATTCCTGCTTATCTACCTATTTCTATTCTTTCTCTAATTCTATCTGTTTAGAGGTTTTCATGTCTTACTGATTTAACAATAAAAATATACCCATTGTATATCAAGGCAGTTTTGCATAACATTTTCTCGAGCATTTATATTTAATTTGGTCGGAAGTAGAAGAAAGGACCTATTTTCCTGTTGATCAACGGAAACATCTGCCTTAACTTGGTGAGATAGACAATAAAAACGTATGACATTTTCGAGACAAAATAAATGACAAACGAATCAAAGTAGACAAAACAGTTGACCAAACAAAAAAAACAAAAGAAACAGCACTCGTAATACAAACAAAGTCAGTAAATCTCAAAACGTGTAAGAAAACGTTAAACTATTCTTAAGTTTCTTCACTTTGAATACGTGTTGTATAGCCATAATCATAACAATGGTTAACGACCTTCAATGATCGAACGAACACACTTCTTTATAAAATGATGTATCGCTTACACTTTATTCTCGAAAGGGTTGATGTTTCTATGGTATGTGAGAGATGAGTGGAGACAGGGATAGACTGCTATATTGACATAACGTCTTCTCTTGACCATAGCACGCTGTATCATCTTCAAGAACCCACTTGGCTGGGGTTGCTCAACCGGTGGTCGCTGAGGGCAACAGCCCTCAGGGGGCGTTCTCAGTCTGCAAGCTGGTATCACTCTGGCTTTCCTGTCGCCAGCTGACTCAACTGCCGCAGGCACCTGCCTATATTCTTACATAACGCTCTCGTGCTTCTGCTTCTTCTTCCGCTTATTTACACAGGTGCATCTCTGATTGACGGCTCAGTCAAGGGACAATATATAACACATCCTTAAATCAAATAAGCACATATCTCTTTAGCTTTATATGTTTAAATACCAAAAGCATCTAATCTAATGATTCATGTTTAATCATTTCTATCATTAAGAAGATTAGATATCAATTACCAATGGATCATAGGTGGTTTCTTGCTCTTTAAATAAATGAGACTTTACTGTTAAACAGATTTGACTTGCTTTGGTTAGTTGGTTATTTAATGTCGAAAGCAGTTGTGCGGACACTGGATGTCGTTTAGAGGGCTTACAAATAATGATAACCTATAGGGACGGATTGTAAAAGAGATTTGTTATATAATTAAGGTAATTTTTTTTTATATTAATCATTTTTCGTTAATTACATTTTATTATCTAGTTTGGTTAGGCTTTGAACTACTCCATTCTCTTAGTTCAGGTGCCATAGTCAAATAGGCACTCTTTCGGACCAGTGGAAAGGATATGACAATCATCATCTGTCATAATAAACCCTGAGACAGGAAATAGGGCGGGACGGCCGTTGGAGTGTATTAAGTGGGTGGCTGACATCCTGAGAATTTAAGTATTTTGATAAGACGGGTAGTTGAGGTTCGACCGTTGAAGCGTGCGGCTGAATTTTCGGATCTAATAATATCAGATCAATTTGAGTCTCCATACCTCAAACTAATCAGTTGAAAACTGACGTAGCTTTTAGGTAACTATTTATTTAAAAAATACTTTGTTCATACGTATAAGTCTTTAAGTATTCCTATCTAATACTGATCAAATACAGACCTATTTGAACCTTTGAAAGTAATGTCTTATTCATTTCTAGGGAAATAACAACAGATAGGGTGATGTTTATTGGTTTTATGATATGTCAAATTTTGTTGGGTTATTTTGTGCTAAGGTCAGACATATTTTTGTTGTTATATTGTTTCAAGTAACTCTTCCTATTTAATAATTATAATAAGCATTGGTTTACACACAGTTATATGACTTTACGTATTTCTCTCTAATACTGAACCTTTTGAAGTACACTTATTTGGCCCATAGACAATACATGACAAGTTCTATCAATCCATATCGGAGAGGAATTAGGAGTTGTAGTAGTAATAAAGAAGTCTAACCTATTTCCAGAAACTCCAGAAAACCTCATCTGTTGATTTATTTTAGTGTCATAATTCTATGCATGTATATTGTTGAATTTATCTCATGTTAATAAAGGAAGCTTTAAATTTATCATCAGCTTGTCGTTGTGCACAACTCGTATACACATTGATAAGTCAGATATATTTTGTCTTATATCGATTGCTTTTCTTTATTTGGATAGCTTCAAGTATTTGAAGTCTTTCTTTATTTCTTATATTAGTGTCATACAAAATATTGATAGTACAAATAATTTATATGATTTTAAATATTCCAGTCGACTTATAATCAGTCTTAACCAGATCTATATGGACGATAAATGAGATTCTAACAGAGATTATCACTCTGGAATAGATCAGACGTAGGAGTAATGTCAATGAAGAAGTGTCTACACTCCCCCCAAAACTCCAGAACAATAACCTCAATACTGAGTATATATCATACCAGTCGGGCTTATAGAAGTTCTATTTGTAGCCTATGATTTTACATTGTATCAAAGACGTCGCCTTTTTTGCCTAACGGTTCCATAATCCAATGCACAATGTATTTTGCTATTAAGAATATAGTAAAACAAATTAAATGAAACTAAAAATTATTCAATAAAATGAATAATCCGATTTAACATTTTAATTACATTTATCTTGTAAAATTTAAAATTTAACTGTCTACATTGATTTCTATTTACCAAAGATTCAAATTATGGAGAACTCTCCTTGTCGTAGGGGATAACGTGCTGGACTGCGACGTTGAAGTTAGCGAATTCGAAATCCAATCATGCAATTGCGTTAACTTTCAGACTAATGACACTTGGAAAAAGTATGAACTCCTTCAAGCTATTGGTTTAATAGTACCACTAATGTTCTTCTAAAAGGACCACATTGGCATTGAATAACCCTCGAAGTTTGATACAACAAACCCGTTTTCATTCACGCTTACCATTGGGGATTTTAAATAAGATTGCCAAAAGAAATCACGTGGTATTTTATTGGATGCCTTGTGAATGAGCCAAAGAGTTTCTAAAGAATGAAGGGATTGATTAAAAGCCACCCCTCTACCACCCACACATTATTTCGGACCGTGTGCCTAAATATTTCTTATTATATATATATTAAGTAAAACGATTGTATTTATATATATTCAAACATTATTCTATATTTCAACAAGATAAGCATCCAAGTGAATATACAAGTATCGAATGAAAATATCATTTGCACGTATTTTGTTCAATTTTTTTAAAGAGAAAAACAAGTTTCAGGAATTACCTTCATGCCATTGTCTAATAATGGAGTCTTATCCTATTGACAATATAATTTCTACTCTGGAAGGTTCGGATATTTCCGACTTGTTATATGATATCAACTGGTCGTTCAAATTTTCCATAGTATTCGATAAAAAGACAATTTTGATATTATCAAAATAGATAGATAGATAGATTAAAGTTTGAATGATGTCGACTTATATTCAATGTCACCTGGTGACAGTCTGTTTCTCACCTATGCGCACATCAAACCAAGAGCTTCATTTGATGTGCCTGTGCAATTTTAACTTAGATTTATATTTGCTCTATCATCGATATTGAGCTCTCTTTACATTTAGTAAACCACGTTATATATATATATATATATATATATATATATATATATGAAAGTAAATATGGATAAAATCCGACAGTATGAAGGTAGAAGGAAAAAATAATATATATATTATTATGATATATTCACCTATTTGGATTATATTTTTTCCTGCTACCTTCATATATATATATATATATATATATATATATATAAAACAAGTTGTGCCAAAGTTTTTTCGGATTTACACTGATGATTTTTGGTGAATTGTATCTCCATGTTATATCATTAATTTGATAAAACTTTTTGTCCAATCGTTAATTTATCAATAACATATAATCATTTATGGTTTATTCTTTATTTTACTCCTTTGACAATGAGTGTTGAAAAAATTGCAATTTGACCCAATTTACGCTACCCGTGAAAAAAAGGATTGAATGCAAGAGCAAATATATGTAGAGTTTGTTATTAGAATTTCCGGACAGTCTCAGAATAATACAGAGTATTTCCTAAAATTGATGGATTGTTTTATTAAAAATGACAGAATTTTTATTAATATTGGTAGGGTATCTTAGGAATAAACACCAATTTTACGAAAGGACAGGCCAATGATCTGAAATAGATTTCGTCTTTTTTATATACTTAGCCTAACGATTTTTGTCGAAGGAAATAAAATCGCCGTCTCGATTTCCAAATCTGGACGAGATGTTTGCATTTCATTTTACGCCAATGCCTTTGGAAAAGTACGAACACATCTTTCTCCTTCCAACTATGGATAAATATTGGGTTAAACTGAGTTCTTTAGCCTTGGTAAAGAAAGCAGTCTAAGAGAAGGAAAACTTTACATTCAAACCAGCATTATCCTGCTGAAAAAATTGACCTTGAGTCACATCCTGCCCGTAGCGGAAGGGTTTGGTAAATACATATTCTAAGATGTGTTCATTGGAAGTGCGAGCAAATTTGTTAAGCTGTCGAGGTGTCATAATCATCATGTCGTGCCGCTAACACGGATATCCCTGACCCTCTCTCGCCACTTCTCCCTATCGTCCCCGTATCTTCACATAGCTGCTGTATGTATGTTCGAGCTGGTCGTCCTGCTTTTGCCCGCCCATATGTAGGGGTCCATAGGAGTACATCACTTATGAGCTAGTCCCTGCCTCTCCAACAGTGTCCTGCATGTCTGGTTCGTCTAACTTGGATAGTTTTCGTGATGGGAGGCAGGTGGCCGTATAGTTGGTGCCTTGTGGGGTGTTGCCGCCAGGACTCATTCAATATTGCTTGCAGAATTCTTGTGTAATTGCCATCTAGCTTCTTCCCCAGCCGTTTAGTTAGCGTCCAAGTTGTGCATCCATATAGCAGTATCGATACGACCGCTGCCTGGAAGAAACTGCGTTTCATTTTATCGGTCAGTAATCGATAGGCTATCGATAGCTGTCCATGCCTTCATTAGCCGCGTGTCGATGTCATTTTCGGTTGATGAGACACTGCTTCCTAGGTAGGTGATTTTGTCTACTAGTTTCAGAGAAGTTCCGTCTAGTGTGGAGATGTCGCCTGTTTGATTATAGCACATATATTCCGTTTTGTGTGCATTGATATGGAGGCCAATGCCTGCTGCGGCTCGTTCCAAACTATGCAGTAGTGTTTCGGCTTGGTTGAGTGTATTTGCCAGTGACATAGCGAAACTGTCGAGGTGTACTGATGACAAATTTTCCGCCATTCTTTCTGTGTAGTTCCACTGTTCCAAAAACTATGGATATTGTATTCGTTTTTAGTTGCCATATTCAGCCAAGTTCCACTTCAACATCTTGATATTTGTAACTGACCATTTTTTGATGAAGTTTATGATAGATTGGGTTGTAAACCTATCGTAATTTTTAGTATTAAATCAAAATTGATCTTAATCTCTTTTATATCAATGGATGATTATCTGCCTGGGCACGGCAACTAAAAGCTTCGGAGAAGTAAAATAACGTTATCAAAATGGCCTAAAGTCTCGCGAGATTTTAGCTACTATCAGTATCCCTGTTTTATTAACTCTTTTTAAAGAAACCAACTCAGTTTCCTTGTGCTTAATAGGAACTGATGTTTATATCGGGTTATTGTGATGTAACTGGCTGCCGTTTTGTCTCTCTGTCTCTTATATAAATGTGATAAGAACCCTATTACCAAGCATTGTTTTCTTGAGTCTCGTTTGACAGCTGTCTCTACTGGGAAAACGTTTTTGTCTAAGATATCACGGAAAAATATATGTGCATTATTGGATTGGCTTTTCTCCAGAAAAGAAAATTCCAAGTGGTTATTGAAGTTTTTTTTCCACTTCTTGAAGTCAAAAACGTTAAGTTTTATAGACTTTTGGTTGCGTAACATAGTTAAAAAATTATACAGGTCCGAGAATTGATAGTTATCAAAATATCCAACAGTCGGAAGAAAGACAAATTGACAGAGTTCAATATCTCTTCCAGGAGTCTAGATATAATGAGATAGGCCTGATCTAGAACACTAGATTGGAAAAAAACTTTTAACTAGTACTTGCCGTGGTCAATTGTCCATCTATGTTTAAGCGGGGACTGGCTGGACGATATTGCCAAAGCATGACGGACATTTTGATTAAGTGTTCTATATACCCAAAAAAGTCGATGAGATTTCACGATTCACTCATTTTTAGTGAGTGGGGAGGATGAATCAACCTGGTTCATGTTAATGTGGTATCCCAGTGACCGTCCATTAGATTTTGGGACAAGTAAAAATAAACTTGTGTTACAAATTAACGATTATAAAAGATCATTGTCAAACTCATTATATTGTTTAAGACAAATGTAAAAAGATTATAGATTTACGAGTCAAGTATGATTGGAAGGACACAATGAGTCGGTCGATTGGTTTAATGTAAGACAACACTTGTATCCTTTTATACCGAAGTTAGTCATTTCAACCAAAAAATTATTATAACTTAAGTAACTATCTTAATATTTAACATCAACACATAGCTATCGTATTCTTATCAATTATTAAGAGTTTTCAAACGGTTGTACGATTTCAAGTATTCCTATCTAATGCAAATAACTTTCTCCCAATTATAAAAGTATGGTTCCAAGTAATTAATTATAATAATAATCCTTTGTCAACAATCACCACTTTAAAATAATTTTACTCCATAAAAAGAATTTTTATACAGATACATGGTATATACCGGACATTGGCCTAGGGGTTAGAATGTTCGCCAATGGCCCGGGAGACCTGGGTTCAATCCCAGGTCGAGTCATACCAAAGACTCAAAAAATGGTACTTGATGCCTCCTTGCTTAACACTCAGCATTATAAGGTACGGATCAAGGGTAAGGTAGAGCAATCCAGGGAAGGAGTAGCGCCCTCCCCTACACATTGGTGTAGTAGCTATCGAAAAGGGAGCCTTCGGGTTACCCTCGACTATGGTCGCCAACTCTTACTTACTTACATGGTTTTAGTTAATGCTGTCTAATACTAAAGTAACTCAGCCTATCTAGTAATATAACATCTATTTGTGAAAAATCAAAGTTTCAATTATTCTTATCTAATACTAATTTCTACACAAATTTATAATTTTAAATATTTCTATTAAATAATGATCATTGTCAAATTGATGTATCTGACCAAGAGATGGTGTTAACACACCGGAGCAGAGTGAACCTGGGAGTTATGGCAACGAAGGAGTGACTCCATCTTCCCCAGAGCTCCATAACTGGAACTTTAACTCCGACTGTGGGTTAGTTAATAACCAAGAACACCTCTTTGAGGTAAGGTTTCACACTTCTGCAAAGGATACAATCGGCGTGTTTGGAACCCCAACAAGACAGAAAGAACAGAATTAATAAAGAGAAAAGTATATTTCTCTAAAAAGATGCTAACAAGAGGAACTGAAATAGGAATCAAAGAAGACGTTAAAATATCCGAAGATATCATGAGAGGTTGTTTGTAAAATAAGATCCAATTTTAGAATAAAAATGTTTTCCTGAATTAATGAATTTAAACTGTTTTAATCGGTCAAAATATAATTCCTGGATGATTTAGTGCCAAGAAATCTTTATTGAAGCCTCTACTTATCTTACATCCCCAATCAGTAAGCTTCAGCAGTATAATCCTGGCAATATGTGGCCAAGCATTGTAATAAAACAAAATTGTGGCCAAGCTTGAACTCATGCAAAAAAGTAAATGCCTCACTTCTTTTTTCATGTTCATGATTAGGGATTTATATAACTTTCAAAATCAAATTCTGAAAGAAGTGATTGAAAATTAACAAAGATGAAATTTCAATAATTAGGAATGTAAATTTGTTATACAACTACAATTAAAATGATTTGTTAGAACGGAATTTTAATAGGTTATTCTAAAATTGAACAGTAGTTTTCGAATAACCTAAAAACTGCAACATAGAAAAACAATCAAAAACTTATTCTTCCATTTTCTATTTTAGATCGTTTTTATATCTATCCTAGAAATGTGACTTAGAGATAAAGAATTAGCTTTCTTTAAGATTCTAACTTGTATCTCCTTTTCTCTGGGAGCTTCTCCGAGGAGAACCGCAAGCTAATGGTTAAACCAGGGAAGTAAATCAGTATTTACATGGACAGGATTAAACACCAGATTATTTTTAACGTAATTCAGTTGGTTTTAATTCAAAGTTTTCTTTCTACTGAACCGGTTGCTCTACAAAGTATATACTTGTTAGAGAACTGGAAGAACTGTTTGAGAGAATAAATATCGGCATTTGAAGAGACCATAGTAATCGATGCTGCAAAGTAACAGCAGACATGTTGTCTGTACTAAAAAGGAAATAATCAAGTTCTTCAAAGAACATGGGTTCAAAATTAAGATCCAAACAAATATGAAAATATTAAACGTCTCTTTTGACCTTATAAATAATATTCATCGCGCCCATAAAGGAAACTAAGCAACGAACCAATTTATACCAACATGGCGTCTAAAGATGTTCCACCTAATTTCAGACAGATCCCTGGATCTGTGTGCTTTATATTATTCACCCACTCTATTCATTTTTAATCAATCTAAAAGAGAATATTGGATGGTTATGACAAACAGCATCAACACAGACCCATTAAATTTCGTGACAGAATAAAAAGCCAATAGTGGACGTAAATTAATATGATTTAACCCATCATATAATGAAACTATAAAAACTCAACTGAGGATAATTTTAATGAAATTGATTGATAAACCCTTTTCTTTAGAACAGCATTCACAGACCTAACTCTTCTCCTATTTGCACGATGTAACACAAGGTCAGTTTTAAGCCATTTGAATAAAGCGCTTTTCTTTTTTTTAAACTCATTGCCGTACCAATGCTGTCCTATTATTTTACCCATAGCAGAGGGAAGAAAAGATGGGTTCATGCCTTTCCAAAGGACATTAGTACGAAGTGAAATGCAAACAATTCTATCTAACATTTAAAGAAAGCTATTTAGTAAACTTTATTCATATTTAACTATGTATAATTGATTTGATTTAAATGCGTACCTGTCTAGATTTATTTTATTCCTTGGAGTTAGAGAATTGCACTCATTGTACTTTTATATCTACATTCTTTTTGCAATATATTCTTTAAAGGGTTTCGGCACCCAGTTTGATATCAAGTATTCTTATCAAATATAGATAATTTGCTAACAGTTATATGGTATCAATTATTCCTATCAAATAGTTTCAAAAATTGTTTTTACTTGATAATGACCATTTGCTTACACACAGTTATATGGTTTCAAGTAACTAATAATAATCCTTTTATCATCTAATTATAACTTCAAGTCATCATTCTTAAAAAAATAATTTGAACTTAGATGTTAAGTATTTTTATCTACTACAAATAAATTGTACTTATTTTTAGCGTTTCAAGTATTCTTATCTAATATTAATAATTATGTCGCTTCAAGTAGCTATTTCTATTTAGTTGCAGTCTTTTGTTTGCTCCTCCCTGGTTTCAAGTAACTAATAACAATCTTCTGTTAACAATTATAACTTCAACAATTATAACTTTCATGTAGGTACCCTTGGTGTAATGGTTATCGTCGTAGGAAATGGCGACACAAGTTCAAATCCTGGACGAGAATGATTGCATTTCACATAGCACAAATACCCTTGGGAAAGGTATGAATCCAATTATTCTCCCTCTAGCTATGGGTAAATAGTAGGGAAGACTAGGTTCTTTAGCCTTGGTGAGGCAACTAGTCTAGGAGAAGGAAAACCTGAATTCAAACCTGTTAAACTCCGCTTAAAAATTGACCGTGTGTCATATCCTGCCCGAGTGGAGGGGTTGGTTAATAGGATTATAACTCCAAGTAACTATTCTTATTACAAATAATTTACTGTTATACGGTATCAAGTGTTTCTATCTAACATTAATCCTTTCTAAACATCATTTAACCCTAAGATGAGACCTGCACAGATGCTATAACTTTAGGTCAGAGTGGATTTGGGAGTAATAGCAATGGAGGTGTACTCATAAATCTCCAGATATCCAGAACTGGAGCCTCATCATTAGATGTAGTTTACTATCTAATCGAGGACGTGACGTAGGCAACAGTGATATAACTAATGACAAGATCAACGTGTGAGAAATGCAGGTCAGAATGGACTACATCTTTCAGGGTATTGAATCTTTATTTTATCTGATAAAATCAAAAACGGAAAAAGAAATTAAATTAAATTACAAATATTTTAAGAATTCGCACTTTCAGTGAGAGTTATCAAAGTAGGAAATGGAATTATCAACCCAAATTTAAATCCTGAATGAGTCTGTTGGCATTTTCCTTCGAACTAATGCCCTTGAGTAAAAGTTATTAAATCCATCTTTTCATCCTCTCAGCTATGGGTAAATAGTAGGACAGACTCTACTCTTTAGTCTTGGTGAGACAAACCGCCCAGCTTTACTCTACTCAAAATTCACCGTGCGTCACATTCTGCCAGTGGCGGAGAGCTTGGGTAAATATATACAACTATATTAAGACATATTCAAACATGATGGGCATATCAGAAAAGATCCTAAAGGGCATGAGATGCAGATTCAAATCTTGTTTTGAACTACTTTTTAGGCTTGGTTGTGTTTTATGGTATATCAACCTTTATGGGTCATTTAATGCCAAATCATATATATATATATATATATATATATATATATTATTATTATTATTATTATTATTATTAATTTCTATAACTATTCGATAATTCTAATGATATAAAAAACAGATGACCCAATTTGAAGATAAAAAAAATGACACAGACTGATGTCAAGGAAAAAGTTTATTTAAAAAAAAAGAAAACGCAAAAAGCATACGTACTCTTTGAAAAAAATCAACCAATCCATTGATTCTCTACTTTCCCCACCATCTACGAGAAAATAATGGAGCAGATTGGGTTTTTTAGCCTTAGTTAGGTAAACAGTCCAAGAGAAGGAAAAATTTGAATGGAAATCAGCTTAATTTTATAATGATCCTTGTGTCACATCCCAATTGTGGAAGAAAGATGGAATCAATAAATTTGACACATATCTATTTGCTAAGATATTTTCACTGAACAATATCCAGTCTATGTGATTAATATCAACTAATAAATTAAGTACATCGACAGGAAAAAGACCAGACAACTCATTATGTGTCCTTAAAGAACTAGAAATCTATACAAATATAGCAAGGCAACTTACCCTTCGGTATCTATGACTGAGTGGTTCCAGTTTACCACCGCTAGAGAATACAAAATGTGTAGATGCTTAAATTCCTTACAATAATTAGCGTAGTATTTGCATAGAGTACATCCTCCACATATTTAAATCGAATTCAAATAGATAGATAGATAGATAGATAGTGACTATTACGTGTGTGTATGCGACAATGCTGTGTTGAGTCATTATAACAATTTGTTCATCTTAAATCTACGCTCGTATATGCAAAAGAAAATAGAGAGCGGGTTCCAGTTCTCTGAAACCATTAATTCTAATTTCAGATCATTAATAGTAAACAGAGAAATGAGCAATTGCTTCATTCAGCAAACAGACTCTTTTCCTGCTTTTTTTTTTGTTTTGTTTTGTTTTTGTTTTTAGTGACATTCGAGGACTTACAGTTCTTTACTTTCAAATTCCATTTTTGATTTTTGATATTCTTTTTCTGTTAGATTTTGTCGCTAAAACATCTTGCTTCTTTTTTTTTTTTTACCTCCCCCCACTTTAGAAAGACTTTGCTTTCTTTTTTTTTCTTCTTTTTTCTTCTCCTTTTATTGCAATATCTACTCTCGATAGTATATATTTATTCTTCTAGATAGACAGATAAATCGATTTGATTGAATGATTCATTTTAACGGCATTTCAACCTATCGAGGGTTATTTTATGCTTAAAGATTATGGAATCGCTTTGATTGTATGTTGATATTTACATTTTTTGTGTAGTTGTTCTTTAACAGATTTTCTTTTTGTACATGGTCTTATCAAAGACGAATAATTTGCAAATAGAGCTATTTAACCCATTAATCGGGCCCTAACAGGTGCTACCACTCAAGGTTAGAGCGTAACCGTGAGTTAGGGTAATGTAGAGTAATGCAGACTCCAAGATAAGACTGTAGGTATTGCCTGAACACCGTCAGTGTATATCATTATAAAAAAGAACCTTGAGCTCTTTGCAGTGGAGTTCTCATTAAAAACCCAATCTTGAAGATTAATATTACTTCAAGCTAGACACCAATCTCTTACTTGTTTTCATTTCTTTCTTTTATGGCATATGAACCTTCATGGCTAATACAACACGAAAGCCATTCTTGTAGGAGAGCAGCGATACTATTTAACACGTATCGGGTAGGATAATTGGTTTCATGCCTTTACCAAGGGTATTAGCCTGAAAGGTAACGTAACAACAAGACTGGAGTTCGAACTCTCTTACTTCGAGGCCGCAGTCCTACACGTTAGCCATTACGCCATGGGGACTCTCCCCACTCTCTAATGGCCTTGTTCTCAAATTGGCAAATCACCTTATGCATTTGACTATTTCCACAAAACTTAGTAATTCTCAAAAGATCCGAAAGTAAACAGCAATGTCCTCCCGAAACATCTATGATGAAATATTCATGTCTGACCGTCTCGTTGTCTGGTTCGTTCAAGTGGACCGTAAAACTGGCTGAAGAAAAGAAACCTTAAGTTTTTCACATGAGAAAACTCAAGAGGGTCATTCGCGTCAGTTATTAAAGAAAAAGTAAGAGAAGTGAAAGACACTTTTACAAATCTCAGGCTTTACAAAACAGAATAACTTGTTACGTTTAAGTAGTTTTTAAAAAATCATATGTCGTAACATCGCCAATTTCAGGTCAGAATAGAGCAGAGGGATGAAGGCTAAGAGAAACGCGCGGATGACAATGTCAGGAATTACAAGCTGGGATGTGTTCAGCTTAGAAGCACACCAAACGATAAAAATGCGAATATAATAAAAGAATCGGAATACATTATCTGAAAAGTTCACTTAAATGGAAAATTCTTTAGCGTCCAGTTGCCGCGTTGTGTTAATTGAAAATCTCACTATGTATTATCTAACAACGAGTGATGGGGAGTTCCCCTGAAGTAAAGGCTAACGAGCTGGACTGCGACATCGTAGTAAGCGAATTCGAAGTCCAGATGCTTCATTAAGTTCACTTTCGCAAAAGTACACTTTGAAAAGGCATGAAACTTTATAGCCCTAGCTATGGGTTAAATTGCCACACTAATGTTTCTCTGTAGGGATAGCTTCGACATTATTTTAAGACACCAATGTTAATATGCCATTTAACTAAGAAACCAAAGAAAACATCATACCTAGATGCTGTAAAAATATTTACCGTTTTAGCCACAAACCAATCTATAAATTAGTTAGAATAGTTTCAATACAAATCATCAAAACTATCTTCACACTCTATAAAATATTCTAATTGCACTTTTTATCAAAATAGAATTCAAGACAATTTGATTTCTAACAGGACTATATAAATTCATGTAGACAATACGTTCATATTAAATCATATAAATTAGAAGTTTTTAAAAAAATGTAACAATGATTGGAAAATAACATAATAAAAATAATATTATAATTTTACCATTTAGCAATTTTTCAACCCACTCAAACTAGCGGTTTTTCACCAATGCTTTAGGGACAGCATATTCTCCCAAATCTTCCGGACGCTTCTTGGTATTCAAGCTGATCTTAAAAGTTCTTCGATTTGGATTGTCTCGATTCTTCGCTGATTTCCAGTGCTTCTATTCTTTTCCAAGACTTAAGAAAACCGTTCCCCGGACTCTAAAACAATTAGTTTCACTGTCACACTCATGTTCCACAGGTCTTGTCAGCTCTCTGGTAGCCTCTAAGTTTTTCTTTATTATTTCGCATTCTTTTCTTTTCACTCGGTAGTCCGCAGGAACTAGAAAATCAATCAGATACCAAGTTCCTTTCTTCTTGATTAACACTAGGTCTGGACTTTTGTCCAGTAATCCGATTGGCTAATCCATTTATATCTCAAAGTCCAAAAGAGTTTTAGGCGTCTCATTTTCGAGGACAGATTCTGGTTTGAGTAAAGAGCATTAGTCAGCAGTGTCTAATTTTAAATTATAGCACAATTCCCAAATTGATTGATTGGTTGATTAATTGATTGATTTTGATAGCATGACAAACCATCTCGGGTTATTTCATGCCTAGAGGTTGGTGAAATGCGTTCCTTGTTAATTTTTATTTAACTATTTTTGTGTAACTATTTCTTTGTGCAAACGCTCATGTGATACGAACGTTTCGCTTGCTTTTTGCAGACAAAGCAGTGCAATTGAAGAGATTGGCATGTAAGATCTTTTCCAGGAATGAAAGCTTTTCACAAGATAAACGTTATACTCAAGGCAAAAATGGATAGGACACTACGTGCCAATCTTTCTTTTAATAGCGTTTGTTTATGAATGGGTTGATTGATTTTGATAGCATGTCAATTTGTCTGGGATTATTTTATGTATAAAGATTATAGAATTATGTACATTGTATGTCTATATTTAAATTTTTTGTGCACGTTCTAAAAGGTTTTTTGCACGTGGTCATATTATATCAAAAATTCCTATTTAATACAAATAATTTTTTAAACAAATCTATTTGACCTATAGATAGAACCCTAACAGATACAACAAATGATATTTATGGTGGTCTTCAGTTTATAAAAATTGATTGATTCATTGATTGATTGATAGATTTCAATGGCACATCAACTCCTCAATAGTTTTATGACAAGATTTTAGGGAATCTTGTCCTTCGAAAATTCATATTTACATTTTGTGTAGTTTTTTTAAGTGTTTTTATACATGATCCAATCGAATACGTACCAATTTTAGGCAGATTTATTTGAGCCATAGATTGTGCATAGATTGTACAACCAAGGTGGGTCAGAGTGGATCTGGAAGTAATGTCAATGAACAGGCACTTTGCACTTCCCAAATCTTCAAACTCACTTTCAGAATAAGTTTATTGTCATACCCAGGAGAACCCTTAGTTTTTATTTTTTATTATGTTTTGCAGAGTTTTACTCCTCGGCAAGGAGTACCGGCAACCTATTGTAAGTCCCCGCTAACTGAGCGAAAAATTTGTGGAGTACCAAGATGCAGCGTTTTTGGAAAGAGCATATACTCTGAAAAGACTCGTAGCCTTATTTGTTTGTAAGAATTCTACATCTGGAAAACACAATAAAATCATGTTCTTAAGCAATGCAGATGCAAAAAAAAGTGTATAGGGAGGAAGAACGAATAATAATTAATTCCTTTTACGCTGACAGCAAATTTTTTTATGCTGTTAATAATATACAAATAGAGAAAATACAAGTGGGTTAAGTCTTAGAATTATAGAGCCAAATCGAGAAAGAATAAAGAATATATTTTTGAAACGAAAAGGCCATAAAAATGGGCGGAAATTAATTAATGGTTTTATTCTTGAATATCCCAAAGGAAGGAAGGAAGGAAAAAACGAACGAACGAGAGAAAATTTGTAAGATGTTCTTATGCAACATTACATGATAAAGAAGTGACGTCAGTAAATGTCTATCTTCTTAATTTTTATTTGGTTTATTTAACGGTATACCAAACTTTACGTGGTAGTTAACGCCGAAATCAGATTCTTTTCTAAATGTTTAATCATTATCATAGTTATATCAACGTTCCATTGGATTGATAGTTATTGTTGCGCATTTTGTCTATAATAAAAAAAAACATTGGGGGAGACACACAGTTATATCGTATGTAGCTTTGTAAACAAACACTACTGAAAATGGTTAGTAAGGCCAGCAGCCGAGAGAAAGATGACTTGATAGAACTCAACGCCTCTTCCAGTTGTATATGACAAGAACTGGTTGATCTAGCACCCTGTGTCCCGGGTCTGGCCGAAGTCATCAAGTCTAGGGGGCGCAGGAACTGCTCATGAGACCCACGTAAGGCGGAAGTGTAGGTATAATGTAGTAAACCCCAGAATACATTTTTTTTTCTTGGTATCTGGGACTCCAAAAGAGAAACGACGTAAACGAAGAACGAAGAATGAATCAAATATATGAAAAAAGACAGGTTTTTAAAAGTACGAAGAAGCCAACGATATTCGTCATTTATTTCCATTTGATTCCACGAAACAAAGACTGAACAGAGACTTACCAAAACATTGAAGGTCCTAATCGCTAAAAACAAGTTGGTTTTTTTGTATTTTCCCTCCCAATCGTTTTGTTAGCATTCGTCCGTAACTATTTACGCACAATCGTACGACTTCAAGCAATTCGTTTCATTTCACAAGAATCATTGATTTGCACAGTTATATAGTTCCATTTAGTCCTATTCAATTCTAATAATGGAGAGAGTCTCCGTGGTGTAGCGACTAACGTGCTGGACTGCGCCATCATTGTAAGTAATTTCGAACTCCTTTTGTTCTATTACAAACTCCCTTTGAAAAGATTTGAGCCCCTTTATCCTCCAGGCTCAGGGGAAATAAAGAGGTTCAAATCTTTTCAAATTGTACCACTTGTTTTCCAATCTTACCACTGCTGTTCTTCAAAAAAGTTAACATTGATATTAGATAACCCATGAAGATTGATATGCCATAAAAAGCAACCAAACGATAAATAATAATAATTCTATCTAAAATTTATCTGGTATTACCTTCACGCGTGAGGTCGAGTCTCATTGGGTGACCCATTCATACGACCTTATGCCACATCTTAGCAAAAGCTTAGTAAATTACTACTGTCTCTCCTGTCCAGAGTAGACCCAGGAGTAATGACAATAAAAGAGTCCTTTACACTCCCCGGAGCTCCAAAAGTGTATGCAGTTTAGTGTCATATCCAGACACCACATTTTTTGTAGGGTAGCTCTTACTCCACTGCCATTTACGCAATCGGTGTATTCTAAGGTTCGTCGGCAGGATGTCTGCCATCCTGGACGACGTTTTTCTTTTTTTTTCTTTCTTTTTTTTTCTTTTTTGTCAAATGATTACAAACATCACTTAATGTTGCAAATCATTTCTGAGGCGTTGTGAAGCTGTCAATAAAATTTCATACACAAAATATTTTTTTCTGAATAGGAAACATTCCAGAAACAACTTTTTTCCAATTCCTTCTTGTTTGATGGTTGCACAGACTGAAGCGTTTGCAGTAGATTGGCAGCCTTGTTTTTCTTTTTCTACGTTTACCGTCAAACGTTTGTATCTTATGATCTTGCCAGTTAATTGAAATAGAGTTGATATCATTGAGTTAACGGCTCCTTTCGAATAAAATATTGATTGGGTACATCAACGGAGGCTGGAAAAATAGGAAAATCTGCGAGATCAATGTGTGCAGAACGGCTGGATTGCTGATATACTTCCCACCGAGGGTTTATTGCTAATTTGACATCTGTATATCCGACTAAAATCTTCCCATCGTCATGAAAATAGACAAATGTCATGAGGATCCAAGATCAGAAAGAAACTGCACTGCAATATTCACCCACAGTAACTTGACAGATTTTTACGACATGTCAACCTGTCTAGGGTTATTTTATATCTAGAATCTAGAGATTCACGTTCATTGTTCATTTATATTTACATTGTCTTATAGATTGTTAAGGTTTTTCAAATGCAATTATATGACATCAAGAATTCCTATCTTATGGTTTTAAGTAACTACAAACAATAATCCGTGGTAAACAATTATAGTGTCAAGTAATTACTGCTAAAACAAAGAATTTACTATTATATGGTATCAAGTATTCCTATCTAATACCAATAGATTATTATTTGAAGTAGGAAGAGCTCGTGGTGTAATGGTTATCGTCGTAAGAAATGGACACGATGAGCCGAGATCAAATGCTGGACCAGGCTGTCTACCTTTCACATAACACTAATACCCTTGAGAACGGTATAAATCTAACTATTCTCCCTTCAGCTATGGGTAAATAGTAAGGCAGACTGAGCTCTTTAAGCTTATTATGGCAACCCGTTTGGAAGAAGGAAGACTGTATTCAAACCTATTAAGCCCCGCTTAAAAAATTGACCTTGTGTCCCATCTTTTTCGTGTTGATGGGTTGGGTAATTTTTAACTAGTTTTCTTTGACCCAGGTACTACTACTCCGGTTGAGAGTTGACTTAGGAGTAATGGCAATGAAGAGGTATTCAACACTCTTCAGACCTCCAGAACTGAAAACTCTCCATCAAATGCAATTTACTGTTATACCCAGGAGACCAGTCTTTTAAAAGGAGTCTTACATCCTTTTAGGGGGAGACAATCAGCGTTTTCAAATCCCCGCCAATTGGGTGTTCTAATATAGAATAACAAGAATCAAAGATGTCCATTATAAAGAGCGAAAGAAGAAATTTAAAAAAAAACAACCAATATGGAGAAAGCTAGGTTGACAGTTATGAAAAATACCGAAAAAGAAAGAATTATAAAAATTAGGGAAGATATTGCAATTAGAAAGAAAGAAGCCCAAATAAAAAGAATCTACAGAAAGAAAGAGAATAGAAAATTAAAGACTGAAAAGAAAGTGAAAAGATAATACAAAATTCAATAAATTTTGTAATGGCGGCCGTAACAGAATAGCAGACGACAATTATCATGGCGGTGAACCTTGATGGAATATAGTCTGCTGTCAAATGATTCTTTAATCCTCTTTTTCACAAATGCTTTTAAATCTTGTTTCTATCTCCGATAATACAAGATCCATTTTGTTTTGTTTTTTCTAATTTCTTTTTTTTTTTTTGTTGTTGTTATTTATTTATTCATCTTAAATTATCTTCTAAAAGAGATTCTTACCCAAACAGCATATCTCCAAAGATTAACCTCTATTAATTAAGACATGTCAAATAACAGACTAATCAGATTTTTGAAATGCTTTCTTCTTGTGATATAAATGGGAAAAGACTTTTTAAAAGTCCACTTAATTCGGACAAGTAAATTAATTTATAAAGGACACTTTAAAATAATGCCTCTTATTTATTTCCACGGAAACGACAACAGATACAAGGAACATAATAACAGCGTTCGATAGAGCAATTTTCAGCAATAAAACAATATCTTTCACATAGTCACAGACATTTCATATGCATTCAAGATTAACAAAATCCTCTACCTCACACTCCTTAGACGCTCCTTCCAAAAGCAAGTTCTTCAATTTTATTATGTTGGTTTATAGTGTCAACGGATTATGTGGACGGTGAGGCTGAAGAGGTTGATTCTTACGAATAATTATACTTCTAAATTTGTCAATGCGGAAAAACTGCTCCCTCTTGTTGACGCTTACTTGTTTATTACGGAGACTAAAAGGAGGATGTGATCACAGTTACAGAATGGGCAATGCATTTCAGCAGAAGCAACAATGATGTCAGTGACAAACTGTCTTTCGTCAAGCGGTCAATAAACGAAAGGCAAAGCGCTTCGGTTGGTTAATCCACGTGAATTGGGCTGTAAGAATACTTTCTTCTAATAATAACATTGTCATCATAACTTTAAAAAGAACAATAACCTTCGCTCTTAAGGAGGTGCCCGTAGGAAATGGATACGACGACGCGAGTTCAAATCCTAGGCGAGACTGATTGCATTTCACTTAGCACTAATACCCTTGGGAAAGGTATGAATCCAGTTATTCTCCCTACAGCTATGGGTAAATAGTAGGACAGACTAGTTTCTTCAGCCTTGGTGAGGCAACTAGTCTAGGAGAAGGAAAAATCTGAATTCAAACCTGTTATACTCCGCTTAAAAATTGACCTTGTGTCATATCCTACCCGAGCAGAGGGGTTGGGTAAATATGAATAACCTTCGCTCTCACAGAATTTTTTTTGCATTTTTATCTCTGGCAAAAGTGCATAGGCAACGGAAATCTGTTCTCTTCTAATCGTGCATTTTGTATATCTAGTAGTTCCTGTCTAAATCAATAGGAGAGATTTTTGGGGACCGTTCCTCTTGTATATTACTTCAAATTTTAAATTTTAGATGTCACCTTCTCCAGTAGGTGTTTTTCCTCCTTTTTTTTAAATAAACAAATTAAAAAGGATGTATGTATGTTTTCAGTCCGGTTGTCTAGATCAAGTATATCTTGTTACATCTAGCCCACTGAACGATATGTAGAACTTTGTCAACTCCTCTTTCCATCGGCTCATTCGAATCCCATTACCATTTGCTTACTATGTTATAATACCTTTTAATCATCATTGAATACTTTTACATATATTCATTGCGGTTAGATTTCACCAATGGCCCAGGAGACCTAGGTTTAATTCTAGGTAGAGTCCTACTAAAGACTCAAAAAATGGTACCTGATGCCTCTTTTCTTAACACTCAGCATTATGAAGTATGTATCAAGGGTAAAGCGGAGCAACCAAGGGAAATGAGTACCCCACCTCCTTTACACCTCGGTTATGTAGCTATTGAAAAGAGAGCATCTAGGTTGCACTCGACTACGGTCGCCATATTAAAGCATTTTTTTCAGATTCTTGTTAGAAAAGAATTATGGTTTTTTACATAGGAGAAAATGTTCCTCTCTGGCGTTCAATTTGATTCAGTTACTAGACTTACATTTCAGTGTAGTAGCTATAAAAAAGGATGCCTTCGGGTCGCCCTCGACTACGGTCGTCAAATTACTCGACGTTTCATCGTCATTCGAAAACAGGAACAAAAAGTTTCGAAGATTTTTCCTATATTTCCCACAGTGGTTGGTTGGTTGGTTGGTTGGTTGCATTTTATGGCATATCAACCATTGAAGGTTATTTAATGCCAAATCAATTTTTATACAAATAATCAGTTTTATTTCAAACAATTCAGTTTACCATGAGTATACAGTTTAATTGTCAAAAACATTTGTCTTTCAAGCTATTCAGTTTAGTCAAAAAGTTCTAATTCTACCAATTCAGTTTCGTATAAGTACAGATTTTGTTCACACAGTTAAATGTTAAAACAGTTCGACTTCAAAAATTCAGTTTAGCCTAAGAATATTTTCAATGTTCCATTTCAAAAAGTTCAGTTTAGCATAAGTACTCAGTTTAAATGTAGGTTTGATTGTCAAAAACATTTCTATTTCAAGCTATTCAGTTGAGTCAAACAGTTCTAATTCAAACAATTCAGTTTAGCATAAGTGTGCAGTTTGGTTCTATTTAACCAATAGATAGGGCCCTATCAGGAGCTATCATTTCGGGCCAGAGTGGACCTGGGAGCAATGGCAGTGAAGGGGTTCTCCGCATTCCCCAAACCCCCAGCATCACTGGAACCTCGCCATCAGATTGTTTAGTCTCATATTCAGAATATTCGTTGGGGGGGGGGTCTTACCTCTCTACAGATGTGCAGTCGGTGTATTCTACTGCTTCAACCGAGTGGGCAATTCCCTCTGCAGATATTCCTTTCTGACATTCCTCTTATAAGAATAATCGTATCCTATTTTTTGTTCCTTTTTTTTAATTTCAGCTCCAAACAATACGAGGCCAGTCGGCTGGGACTGTAGAATACACCGATTTCATCTCTACAGAGGGGTAAGACCCTCCAGAGAGTGTCCTTGATATGACATTAAACAATCTGATGGTGAGGCTTCAGGCCTGGGGGTTTCAGGAATATGGAGTACCTCTTCATTGTCTTTGCTCCCAAGTGCACTCGGACCCCGAGTGGTAGCACCACATAGGGTCCTATCTATAGGTTAAATAGATCTGTTTGACATTTAAACTCTTTCTAGACAAATTACAGAAATTTGATTGAATTGTTAGTGATATAAAGTAATTTTTGTAATTGATGCCATTTAACTGTGTTATATAATTAAGGAATGATTTTTTTAATATTAATCATTTTTCGTTAATTATATTTTATCATTCAGTTTGGTTGGGCTTTAAACTATTCGGGTTAAGAGTCCAGGTGCATAGTCATTGGGTGCAGTTTTACGCTCGTGCACAAAGGATATGACAATCACCATTGTCATAATAAAACCCCCAGACAGAAAATGAGGCTAGGGTGTGGATGACTTCTGCCCGGAAGAGATGGTCCTGGGAATTTGAGGATTTTGAAAAAGAGTCAGTTGAGATTGGACCATTGAGGCGAGAGTCGGGTATTTGGTCGTTAAGAGTTGGATTTGGACCGTTGAAAGATGTAGTTTGGTTTTTCGTATCTCTATCGATAGAGATCTTAAACTTCCCAAGATGCACCGCGTGTTGAAATAGGGTCAGAAAGTATGGTTAGCATAAGCTTTTAAGAATTGTGTCTCTCTCCTAAACCGTTCGTATCTGAAATAACAGAGTCTGCTTGTATTCTATTTGAATATATTTTCCTATATGCATCTGTATATATATTACGGTTGTGATTGATATCATTATGTTTATGGCTGTGGTATACAACAACTTTATCCAAACGAATGAGTAATTTTCTTTATTGGGAATCCTTTTGAGATGAGGCTTCTTAATCTGAGAATTAATTTCTTATTGCGGACTAGGGTATTAGTGCTATGTGAAATGCCATCAGCCTCGTACAGGATTTGAACTCGTGTCGCCAAGTCCATTTCCTACGACGATAACCATTACACCACAGGCACATCCTCACACCATGGGCACGGGCACGGGCATCATTTCAAAATGTTCTTAACAAAATGCGTTTAAAAATCATATATATCTTATATATATGTATAAAAAGGATTTGACATTAAATAAGCTACAATGGTTGATATGCTGTAAAACCCAACCAAACCAAGTCAAACTTAACAATATCAACAGTTCAAATTATTTTATTTAATTCATTTTCTATGACTCTCACACCAAATTATCTCTCTCTCTCTCTCTCTCTCTCTCTCTCTCTCTCTCTCTCTCTCTTTCTGGTGACTTTTTCGTAATCATGTTAAAAACATGTGAAAATATTTGCAGCATTCTATCAATCATTCCAGGTTTGCAATAAAAATTTCTGCCGACGATGGGAAGTAACTAGTTATATGTTTGTCCATCAATCTACAATTTTTTTCTCTCCTTCTAAATAGCCACTCTATTACAAATTGACCTTTCTTTGGAATCTAGAAAATTATAGTTTTATCTGGAAACATTCTGAAACGTTTTACATGGACGTTTTCACTGTATCCTGATGGTATCACATGTAAACATTTTACAACAATGTTTACGGTTTGAAAATCGATCAGTATTCCAGTCGGATACGGGGGTGTCCCCGTGGTGTAATGGTTAAAGCGATGGACTGCGAAATCGTAGTAAGCGAGTTCAAATTCCAGTCGCGCCACTTTCGGACAAATACCATTGGGAAAGGTATGAACCCCTTTATCCTCCCATCTATGGATTAAGTAGTACCACTACTATTCTAGAAGGATGACTTTGGTATTAAATAACCTACAAAGGTTGATATGCCATTAAACAAACAAACCAACCAACCAACCACCGACTCCATCACTGTAATATGACCCCCTCAACTAGTAATCTAAATGTGACAGTGAACAATCTGATGTTGAGACTCCAGTCCTGGAGTTTTAGGGAATGTGGAATACCCCTTCCTTGCCATTACTCCATGGACCACACTGACCTCGAATGATAGTACCTGTTAGGGTCTTATCTATGGGTCAAATTGGACTGTTTAATCTTTTACAAAGAATTCGTATCAAATCAGATAGAATTATTAACGTTAAATAGCAGTGCTTGAAATGATGAAATTGAGAGTAAACGAATGGTTGGTGTTAAATTAGATAGAAATACTTGATAAATAAAATTACTTATCTTAAGTAGTAATAATCTCAACCATTTAACTGTGTGCAAACAAAAGAACTCTGGATCGTTTAAAAATAATATTACATACAAACTATATATATATATATATATATATATATATATATATATATATATATATATATGTGTGTGTGTGTGTATGTATATTGCATGGCAACCCTTGTGGATGATTTAAAAACGAATCCTGTTTATATAAATATAAACATGATTTGTCATTAAATTATACACAATGGTTGTTATGGAATTAAATCGACTTGCCTAACGCGAAAAATGATCAGATAATTATCCTATGAGTGTAATATTAATTAGGGATGTAAATTGTTGCCAATTATTCGGTGAATTTTAAGATTCTAGCTTTGAGAGGAAAAGATATTACGCTTAATGCAAGGTGTTTTATTTTTAAAAGAATAGCCTCTCGTATGTGTTAGTATTTACATGTTGTATACCCACGATTTACGCAATTCAATGAACGAACGAAACACACTTCTTTATAAAAATATCTCTCTCATTTTATTCTCGAAAGGGCCCCATAGTTTGTTGTTAGTTGAGAGATAGATGGAGAGACATATACTCAGAGATATGACTTCCTCTTCCCATATCTTCTTCCGAGAGCCAGGGGATGCCAACGCTTGCACCCCCTTGCTTGCTGAAACACCTCTGATCGGCTGCGTGTCCCACGCTCAACTCCGATTTTCTGCCTCTGTCTAAATCTGACTGCGTGGTTCTTATCACGTGGTCTCCTTCCGGTTACACACCTATTGTACCATACTGCTCTGATCGTGCTGTCCTGTTTACTAATCACAACGTGACAGCTTGTCAAAGCACACGAGGTCACCAGGAACGAACCGAAAACCAATTGCATATGTTATATAACATACACATCCCCTCCACTACTAACAACACGAGGTCAATTTTAAGAAGTGTGCTCCTGTTTCGAATTCACAGTTTTCATTCTAACAGACTGTTAGAACCTCACCATTAGACTGTTTAGTGCCATACCAGGACACTCGTTAGAGGGGTCGTACCCCTCTGCAGAGAAGCAGTCGGTGTATTCTACAGCCCCAGCCGACAGGGCATAATAATTTTTGAAATAAATAAATTGCCCAAACGTCTCATAAGACTCTATAAACACAGGTAGCTCTTAGTAAAATTGTTATCATCGTTTGAAATGGAATCCGTGACCTGAGTCCAAATCTGAGACGAAGCTGTTTGAAAAATGCATGAATAGATCTCTTTATATTAGCTATGGAAGAACAGTTGGATAGACTGGTCTTTTAGCTTTGGAAAGGTTCTGTGAGGTTCTAGCAGTGCTGGAGATTTGGGGAATACGGAGCACCCCTTCATTGCCATCGCTTCCAGGTCCACTCTGGCCCGGAATAATAGCACCTGATAGGGCCCAATCTATGGGTTAAATAGAACTAACGGCATACTTATGCTAAACTGAATTGTTATTACTGAATAGCTTGAAATAGAAATGTTTTTGACAATTAAACCGTACTAACATCTAAATTGCGTGCTTATGCTTAACTGAATTATTTGAAATAGAACTGTTTTTCGACATTAAAACTGTATTTACACAAAACTGAATTGTTATGTATAACTGCTTGAATAGTTTGAAATAGAAATGATTTTGACAATTAAACTGTGTACTTATGCTAAACTGAATTGTTTTCAATAGAACAGATATTTACATAAAAGTGGATTTGGCGTTAAATAACCTACAAGGGTTGATATGCCATAAAACCCCAACAAACCTAACCTAACCATCAAAAATGATTAGAAATGCTATGGTCATTCGTACATATTAATCAGCAGGATAAACTTTAAGAAAATTCAACTACGTACTTGTTTTCAAACGAACATTACTTTTCCTAACACACACACACACACACACACACACACACACACACACACACACACACACACACACACTTGTACACACCGAATAAATACGTATATACACATGTCTTCGTGTGTAATGGTTAAAGCGATGGACTCCGGAATCGTAGTAAGCGAGTTCGTACTCCAGTCGCGCTATTACGTTCACTTTCGGGCAAATACCCTTGGGAAAGGTATGAACCCCCTTATCCTCCCAGCTATGGGTTAAGTAATAACACTACTGTTCTTCTAGGAGAATATCTTTGACATTAAATAACCTACAAAGGTTGATATGCCATTAAACAAAGATATCTTATCATATCACACATAAACAAACAAATGACAAAAACTAACAAAACATAAAAAGAAGTAAAATTAAAAAAGGAGGAGAAATAACAAAGGAGACCATTAACAAAACAATCAAAACAATCTGAATCCATATATATATATATATATATATATATATACACACATAAATATATATATATATATATATATAAACAAATTGATTACAAAGAACACCTACATACATATACTCGATGTAAAAAGAGATTAAAAAATTTTAAAAAGAGAGGAAATACCAAAGAAGACCATTGGAAACAGTCAAAAATTATCAGGAACAATTAACTTCGATGGAACAGCCACAGACACTAAACCAAGACTCAACCAGAATCTACCAAAACCCTCAATCAACCCCCTCTACCATAAAGATATTCCACACAAAACCAACAATTCAGTCGCCTGCAGAGGATTGAAATGTCTGAAACGAGTAATGTGCCAATATATACATATGCTGAATAATAATTATAAAAACTAAATTTAAAATCATTTGCGGACCTTTTAATATATATATATATATATATATATATATATATATATATATATATATATATATATATATGTGTGTGTGTGTGTGTGTGTGTGTGTGTTCTTCGATTTATATGTTGTTCACTTTTTAACAGAAACCTAAGAATTATTTCCCGTTTTCGTAATTCAAATGATAAATTAATTAAATCATAAATGAATGTTCAATAATTTCGTTAGATTCCATCTCAATAAGGAAAATCCTTGTGTTTGAACGACTACAAGGTCATAATTCTGATTGATGATTTCAAAAAATTTATTTCAATTGAGACAATATGCTAAAAGTTCAATAGACAAAATCTTCATTTTTGACATTAAAAACGATATTTCAAAATGGACTGTAGTCTCTTAAACAATTCTTGCTTCTACAAATTATGATGATATAAAATCTAATCGCTAGCCACCCACGGAATTATGCATAAATATTTCCATAATTGAATTATTTATAGTCGGAAATAATGATTTATCACTGACAGGCCAATATAAAAATGATCGTGTTCATATTTAATATAATCTCTCTCAAAAAAAGAAATGAATAAACACTAATCCATAAACTTTCCTTTTCAGTATCGAAGACTGTTCCAGTAATTAAAACGAATTTAAGTATTGTTAATATAGAAGATTTTTGGAACGTATGACATATCATACAGTGATAGAGAAAATAAAGTTATAAAAAGGTTCAGTTCCAGTTAACTTACAAACGGTTACTATCCAGTCCCAAGTCAATAAAAATTACACAATCCAATTCAGCATTAAATTGAAACGGAGAAAAAATCCAAATTGCTAAATTGAAATTGTAAATCCAAAATTGACAAGATGTTCTTTTCCATTGCATGAGACGTTATATTCAATGGATCTCAAAGGTTAGGCTTTTTAAATTAATGAAAAGATTCATTTTGCTCAGAATATAACGTCCATGGTTATTTACTTCAGACAGGAAGTTGTATAGGGCTTATAAAAAAGAGATACTTGGCGTGGTGTAATGGTTAACAAGCTAGAGTAGCAAACCTTCCCGAGTGAGTTCGAGTCTCATTCGGTGCCCCGATTCATACGACTTTGTGTCACATCTAAGCAAAAAGCTTCTTAATAGAAACGATAATCCAACAAAATCCACATGACAAAAAACATATTTAGCAATTACATGTTCATACCATGTTATTAAGTTATACTCTTTGGACAAATATGCGAACACTGAATACTGTCTGTAGGACTTGCCAAGAGCGATGGACGATAATAAAAGATGGCGAAACATTTGAATACTCCCAGCATGACTTGATGATGATGATGATGACTTTTTATCACAACGGTGCCCATCATAAAATACATACATTATAAAAACGCGCATAGGTGGCGTGGTGTAATAGATTTCATCGTTTGAAACGGACACAGCAACCCCAGTTCAAAACCTGGACGGGGCTGTTGGTATTTCACATAACGCTTATATGAATGTACCTAAAGTGTGGATCCAACTGTTCTCTCTACAGCTATGGATAAAATAGTTGGGCAGACAGGGCTGTTTAGCCTTGGTATGGCAACCAGGCTAAGAGAAGGAAAATTCTGAATTCAAACCTGTTAAAATATTGACACTGTCGTATCCTGTTCATTGGCGTTGGGATTGATTAATCTATATATTATGAAAACGCTGTGGCCATTATATGAGATACATACATAATGAAATATAGATCTTATAATGAATATATATAAGGATGATATATCTTATAGAACGGGGAATTAACAAGACATAAACATTTCAGTTGAATGTTTATGCATTTATGTTTCCCACTATAAAAGTTTCATCAAATAATGATTTTGAAAAAAAATATTAAGAAACGTTACAACTTACTATGAGATTGTCACGACTATGTTATTAGTACCGTTTTTAAACTTTAAGAATAGGGAAACTTTGAAACGTTTAAAATAGTGGTTATAACAATAATTTAAACATTTTAGAATATAACTGTTGTATATCAAGTAGAATACCGTTAGTAGAGATAATAATCAAATAATATATTAAAGGTTGTGACTAGTTTTATGTACATTTAGATTATTTGCGATCATCAAACTAAACACGGGACGATTTGATGAGCCTTAAATTCAGAATTAAATTCAAAATTCATGACTTTGTATTTATCGATAAATCAATAATTCTTTCACGTGATTTCATATTCTTTGCACGTTTATTTGGGGGTTTTATTTATTCATTTATTCATGTATCCCTTTTCCTCGTTCTTTCTTTCTTTCTTTTTTCTTTCTTTCTTTTTTTTCGATCAGTCTATCTGTCTGTCTCTTCCTATCAACTGTCCTTTATCGTTAATTAACCACAAAGGTTGATATGCCATTAAACAAAAAACCGAAATGATTTATATATATATATATATATATATATATATATATATATATATATATAATATATATATGTGTGTGTGTGTGTGTGTGTGTGTGTGTGTTGAATACCTTCTGTGTTCTTCCATTATTTATTCCTTCAAGAAAGACGTTTTAATCCTTCAGAAAAAAGAAAGCAAATGACATCAGGTGTCTCATAAAAGATAAGTTGTTAATTAGTTGCATTTAGAATTTTGAAAGCCAGAAAACTTCTCTGCAACGTAGCAACAATAATAAATAACAAAACACTCTAAATAACCAATGGTTTTAAATAACCAGTGATATTGGATAACCCTTTATCCTAAATAACGTATGTTTTCTTTATTGACTCGAGGTTTCTCGTCTTTTTTAATGAGCATTTTTTGTGTGTAATTAAACAGATTGAATTAAATGAATATAGAAATGATGTATATATGAAATAGATGAATAGAAAGATAGATTGGAACAGACCAAGATATATGAATGTCTATAGATGATATATCTTACATATCTACCTTTATAGCTGTAGATACAGCAAATTATACGATAATTATGTGTGTGAGTGTATGTGCATACTTGTTCGCGTGTGTGTGTGTATGTGTGTGAGTGTAATAAGCTCCTACACTCACAGACAAAAACCAAAATTGTCTGGAGGTTTTTTCTGAGTAATTCTGGTATAACTGTAAAGATGTTTCGGTCCCGAAATTATGCCAGACACAAAAATCATAATTTGTGACTCGCAGAGTTTGTTTTTAACTTTTTTTTAATTTCTTTTTTTATTTATTTATTTATTTTTTTTTTTTTTGCTGGGTTGGTCGTTGTTTGTTCTTGTATGTGTGTGTGTTTTGGTGGGATAGTTTCACGGAAACATGTTTCTGAAATTGCATAAGTTGAGGAATGTTTTATACGTTCGTCTGAATGAACCTACTTACATACTTAATTGTATCTTTAAGATAACCTATAAATAGATGGTTTGCTTTGGTTCCTTTGTTTAATGGCATACCAAACTTAGTGGCTTATTTAATTCTAAAATCATACTTGTAAAAGAACAGTATAGTTTCAATTAAGTCAATAGCTTGAAGGCATAAGGCGTTCATATCTTTCTCGAAGGTATGTCTGAAAGTGAATGTTATTGCACGAATGGAGTTTGAACTCGCTTACTAGAAGAAAACAGTGTATCATGCTCACCACTAAGCCAGAGAAGAGTTGGAAATCGGAAGACGAGCAGAGACCATCCAAACTATAGCATTGTTAAGATCGGCCAGAATACTGAGAAGAATCCCAAAGACTTGAGGAGACTTGATGTCATTTAAACTCCTGTAAAAGACCACCAACTCATACAACAAATAATAATCTCCTTCAACTATAACAGTATATTAAACATGTTTAATACAATTTAAAATACTATAAAATAAGGTATAAAGCATATATTTAAGCATATATTTAAAGTTTTTAGACTTTCAAAACAAATGAATAAATAAAGGAAATGAGACATTATGCAAGTCTCTTCCATAATTTAATTATATTTATTTTCTGCAGTTATATTTAAATGTGTGCGCTTGCATATTGAATGAAACATGAAGTGGAATAGTGAGATCAATGATAATACTTCACCAATGACTTCTTCTTTGCTTCCCTACCAACCTTCACATAAACACACACACACACACACACACACACACAAATATAACCTAAAATAAATCATAGTTCACTCACACTTCTTTGGTTGTTACATAACCGTCAGTTTCATCCAATTTGATTTTTCTATACTCTCAAAAAGATAGCATAAAACTGGAAGCAGTGGGGGAGAATAAAGTGAACTCCAATTTATTTTCACTTTTGCACTTCTCTAACGGCAGATAGGGACCAATTTTTTATTTTTTGAAGTATTTTTTAAATGAAACTTGTTTTTATATATATATATATATATATATATATATATATGATTAAATAATATAGACTTCATTCTAAATATTTTAATATTTATCATTTCAATTTGCCGTCTCCATGTTATGACATCCGGCCGAAATTGGTTTATAAACCTTCCATAATTCCTTGGCTCCCGAGTACTTTCTGCCATCATCAGAGGGTATTTATATTGCAATAGCGATATAACCTTTGCACGTACATTCCCTCTTTGTAAGAATTGAATGTTAATTATGTATACTGGTGTATTATTGTAGCGTTCATTTTCAAATTTAATTTTATAAATAGCAGCGGCTAAAGACATTTGAGTACATTATCACTGGATTCAAAATTAATTCTGTTGAGTTTAGGATGTTTGCTTCTAACGTGTAGCACTTGGAGTTTCTGAAATTTTTGTGTGTTATTTTATTATTAGAAACAATGCTGCTCAAATAAAATTCATATATATATATATATATATATGAATTTGTTATCTGTAAAAACTAAAACTGCTGTAACAGACGAAAATTAAGACTGCTTACTATAAAATACGGCAGAGCATATATATTATCATCAAACACACAATCGACAGAAACGTGTTTTTCTATATTCTAGTAGTTTATATTATATATATATATATATATATATATATATATATATATATATATATAATGCAGTGAGTTAAGTTTGCGACCAGAAGGCTTTTTTTATTTGCTACGACACCAATATATAGGGGAGGGCACTACACCTTTCCCTTGATTGCTCCACTTAATCCCTGATACATACCTAATAATGCTGAGTGTTAAGCAAGAAGGTATCAGGTACCATTTTTTGAGTTTTTGGTATGACTCAATCTGGGATCGAACCCCGGTCTCCCGAACCATTGGTGAACACTCTACCTTCTAGGCCAATGGGCCGTTATAATATATATATAATATAAAATGTTATAATATATGTGTGTGTGTGTGTGTATATATATATATATATCGAAAAGTAGAGAGAGAGAGAGAGAAAGAGAGAGAGAAATAATGTTCGGTGTGAAATTATCTAGTCATTTGATATTAACAACCGAATGTTAGTACCCTCTAAAGTAATCTTCATAAGACATATTGCTGTAAATTGCCTTTAGGACACTTTCAAAATATTCAAAATTAAAGAGAGGACCTCTTGATTTTGCTCTATAGATTTTTTTTATTCTTATTTTGTGAGAAAATGATTACATTCATTTTTTGTTTGTTCATACAAAATTTTCTTTTTAGTCATTTAAAACATGGCAATTATATCTTCATTTTTTTCTACCAGAGACAAACAGAAATATTAATGCAGTCTCTTTTTCTATTCCAAATTACGACACTTCTAACAATATTTTTGCTAGGCACCCTTCCCATTTTTGAAAGCAGTCTGCAAATGTGTGCCTGGTCACGATTTATTTAATCTCGTCCACTGTTTAAAATTATCTTTTTTAATACTGATTTTAACATGGAGAAAATCATTAACTGACATTAAGAGGGTTTATCGGTTACGGCTCAACAATGAAGTGAATGACCTTTGGGAGATTTCATTGATTTTTTTAAAATTCTTTGTTATGTTATTTATTTATTAATTGTAAAAAAAAAAAGATGTGCCAATTCTGTTAAACTGCGACATGAATATGCATTTATTCAGTCGTAAACTGATTGAAAGTGTCATAAGATTGAGATTAAAGGTCTCCAGTGGGAAAGCTTCAGTCGTGGAACTCGGTTGAGTGTGTCACTCATTCATTGGCATTACACACAGAATGCTAAATAGATCTATTCAAAAATGATTCATATTAGATAAGAAATCGTAAAATCAAATAGGTCCAAACAAATGATTATTATCAAATAAAAAATGGAACCTTAAAAATAGTCATGATTATAATCAAACATTTATTGATTAATCCTATGCCGGCATTAAATAACCTATAAGACCCGTCAAGACTTAAAATACGTCGATTATATCCCCAGACCTTATCGATAATGGGGTGTTCTAAGTATGACACTAAAATGCATCTGGTAGTTGGAATGGAGTGTAGAATACAGTTTAGAGTCATTACTCTCATGTCAACTCTCTCTCTCTCTCTCTCTCTCTCTCTCTCTCTCTCTCTCTCTCTCTCTCTCTCTCTCTCGAAGTGAGAACACCTTCTTGGGTGACTTCCATGGGTCAAGTAGAACTCTTCTGAAAATAATTTGTATTAGATGATAGTACTTGAAACCATATAACTGTGTGAAAAGAACTGGTTATTATTAGATAAAAATAGAGAATTAAAACCATTTCATTTTTTATAAATTTGTCGTATTAGATAGGAATACTTGAAACTATAGTAGTGAGTGAAAGTTATCTCTATTATGAAGCAATAGTTGATATCGTATAACTGAATACCAACAAACTAGACAAATAAAAAAGTTTTTTTTTAAATACAATGGATCATAGAAATATTTTTATGATTACAATGAAACATTTACAATCAAATGTCAACATTTCAAATCAAATATTCCATGGGTTTATATACCATTAATCAAATAAAGGAAACAAAAAGAATTAACCATCATCTCAATTTTGATGACTGCAATTCTGTTAAAATATGGTCATCGTTTTATTTACATAGTAACAAATATATTCTATTTGTAAAAGTTAGTACCTTATTTTCCTAAGACTCATAGATAGTTTATGTGAAAATGTTTGAAAAGTAAAACTCTAACTTTTACTAATAAAATATATTTGAAAACACATATGAAAAATATATTCGAACAAATCGTAGCAACGATGTTTTTTTTTTCTTAAATCCGAAGTGCTCAACTACTGGCCAATAGAGCAAGATAAAAATTAAAATAATTAACTCCTTTCTCACATTTTTATGTCAGCCTCATGATTATAAGTTTCATGAATTTCTTTATAAAAATATAATCATCAGAATTATAAAAACACATGAAATTTCAAGTCCTGAAACTGACATGAGGTGGTGAAAAAAAATAAATATTCTCTGTTTGCCCACACTCTGTTATAGGGGCTTGCAATATGCTGACTTTATCACCCGCCACAACAGGAGTGCCCTGGGCAAGACACTAAACTATATCTGATAGTCAGGCTCCCGTTATGGATATTGGGAGAGTGGAAAGAGTGCCTAAATTGCAATTACTCCCCGAACCACTCTAACCCAGAGTAATAATACCTGCAAGAGCCCCATCAATGGATCAAGTTTATAAACTATTTATATTCGATAGGAAAGAAAACTCTCAAAAAACAACAAAACAAAAAACGTAACTATGAATGTACAATTAACGTGATTCCCTGACCTTTATGCATAGAATAAACTGAGACAGGTTGACATGCCGTTAAAAATCACTCTATCAATCAGTCAATCAATTAATCTATAAATACAAACGACTAAAACTGCTTTTCATTGTTTCATGCCTTCAATCATCGTTCATTTCATGATGACGACGTTAATTAGCTGAGCTTTGCCTACCAATTTTAGTCGTTTCTGTTACACAACATCTGACTGCTCAATCGCTCGATATAGAGCACTTTTAGTTGTGAAATACTTTGGATCAGTTAATCTCTTTTTTTAATTAACAGTATTCTATTATGTATAATGGTGTTATCTGCAGTGAATATTCGGGCTTATCATTCTGAACGTAATTAAGTTCAAAGTTCTTTCTTTCCGTTTCTTCCAATGATTTTACCAAAATATGTGTGTGCGTTTGTGTGTGTGTGCGCGCGCGTGGACGTACTCTCCCTCGTATCTTTTTCTAATCATCACTGTCTTGGTAAGTAATACTGTTATATATTTGATCACTGCTACGAACGACTGCTGTCGGAGCTGATGTCTAAGGTTCGATATTAAACGCCTCTGTTAGACCCGATGTATGGATCCTGATATTAAAATGCCGCTATTAGAGCCGATGTATCGATCCTGATATTAAACTTTGCTGTTAGAGCCGATGTATCAATTCTGATATTAAACGCCTCTGTTAGAGCCGATGTATGGATCCTGATATTAAAATGCCTCTGTTAGAGCCGATGTATCGATCCTGATATTAAACGTCGCTGTTAGAGCCGATATATCAATTCTGATATTAAACGCCTCTGTTAGACCCGATGTATGGATCCTGATATCAAATGCCGCTGTTAGAGCCGATGTATCGATCCTGATATTAAACGCCTCTGTTAGAGCCGATATATCAATTCTGATATTAAACGCCTCTGTTAGAGCCGATGTATCGATCCTGATATCAAATGCCGCTGTTAGAGCCGATTTATCAATACTGATATTAAACGCCTCTGTTAGAGCCGATGTATCGATCCTGATATTAAACTCCTCTGTTAGAGCCGATGTATCGATCCTGATATTAAATGCATCTGTTAGAGCCGATGTATCAATTCTGATATTAAACGCCTCTGTTAGAGCCGATGTATCGATCCTGATATTAAACTCCTCTGTTAGAGCCGATGTATCGATCCTGATATTAAACGCATCTGTTAGAGCCGATGTATCAATTCTGATATTAAACGCCTCTGTTAGAGCCGATGTATCGATCCTGATATTAAACGCCGCTGTCAGAGTCGAGTTCTGATATTAAACGCCGCTTTTTAAAACAGGCAAGTGTTTCACAAATGATCTATTCGTATTAAACAATCTTCTCCGCCGGTTTTTTTATTTCACTGTTTGGCCTTGCAAAGACCCAAACCAATCTTTGTAAATATCCATCTATCATCTCTACAAATATGAATTCTTAATGAAAACTGTGTTGTCTTTCTTTCTGACCCAGCCTCATATTTTATCCTCAAGTGATACATCATTTTCCAAAGCAGAGACTTTTGATTTGCTCAGATTATTTTTCTTATTTGCGTCTTTTCATTCATTTCATTGGTTTAGTTTTATAAAATGCAGCTCTCTAAGTTACAGCTTGTATAAAAAAGAGCAAACAGTCGAAAAAAATTTTCCACCACAAATTCTCGATATTCGTTCATACTTCTCTGTAAAAACATTATTTCTTTTTAACCTTTCTTTTTTACCTATTTATTAAAATATATCTTTTCCTTTCTTTTCTTTACCTCCTTTCACTCAGTAGTCAGCCATTTTCCCCTATTCATTCGTTTGTTTGATCTTTACTTCAACTAATAATTCATATTATCGTCTGTTATTTTCTTTCTTTATCTTCACTTTTTTTAAATGTTTCTTTCATCAATTCGTTTTCTTTCTTTTTTTATTTCTCTTTTCGTCTTCCTTTTTTTTTTTTTCACCATTTCTTCTTTTCTTCTCTTTTCTTCTTTTCTTCTCTTCTTTTTATTTTCTTTTGTTCTTTTTCTTTTGGACTTTTTTTTATTTTGCTTTTTCGTTTCACCTCTTCTTCTTTTCTCCCTCTTTTTCTTTTCAACATTTTCTTTATCTCCTTTTTTTTCACCTCTTCTTTTTCTTTTCTTCTCTTATTTTCTTTTCGATTCTTTTATGATTTACCATTCTTTCCTTCGTTTTTTCTTTTTTAATTTATAGTTCTGATATTTCTTTTCTTCTTTTCATTTACCATTCTTATTCTCCAGATTTTTCCCACCAAATTCAGCATCTACGTCAAAGACATTTCTTCAAATAGAAATTTAAACTAATAAAGACATCTATTTAGAATTTAAGTATTTCAAAAGCTTTTTAACATTGAAAAATTTGTGAAGAGCATATTTCATTTGATTTAAATTACTAAAAGTCCATTTAGATTGGTCAAACTTCAATTAATCCCGCACAATTGTCATTGATTTGAATTTATGAACTCTGTATTGCCTTAATATTCCATATAATTGATAGGTTTGTCAAACGATCCTGGGTAATTTTATTCCCAGTGGTTAGGGAATCCTTTTAATTATACGTTCGTATTTAAATTTTTTGTGTAATTGTTACGTTTGGGTTTGTTTGGGAGTTTTCTTTGTCCATGATCCAATCCAGTGGGAATAATTTCTAACATATCTATTTTACTCATAAATGAGACCCTAACTGATATTACCACTCAGGATAAGCGTTGGCCCCGGAGTGTTGGAAATAAAGGGGTACCCCAAATGCCCCATATCTTTACAAATGGATCCTCAACATCAAATGTAGTTTCGTGTGAGATCTTACCTCTCTGCAAGGGATACAGTCAGCATATTCTTAACCCAACTGACATTGTTGAATTATCTCCCTTGAAAGCTGGCATTCGAAGTTGGATTTTTTTTTTTCAGATATTGAACCTTGATTTCTGGTACTGATTCAAAAAGTGCAAATATCTAAGCTACAGGCTATTCTTAGGAGCAGTTACCACTTCCTCTCTATAAGATGAATGCCAAGTAATTTTCCTTCATGTGATCTTGCAGAAGAAGAAGAAAAAGACGTCTTATTTGCTACAAAAATTAAATACAGAATTCACTCTTCAGCCCAAATCTCCAAGAAACGAGAATTACAAAAAGAAATAAGAAATCAGTAAAATAAAACTTCATCAATAAACTTAAGTAATTATTATAGCATTTCGAATTCCTAGTTTTAATGTTTAAAATTAATTAACTAAATTATCCGACTTCAACCGGAAAAATTCATATGAAAACGAATGAGGAACTTAGATTAGAAAAGAAATACTTGTTTACATAGTACCAGTAGCAAGGATTGATTCCAAACTTGAATTATCCGACGCCATAGAGAGATTGCCTTTTTAAAAGCTAATAGGGATCCAGGGCTATCATCATTTACCCGTAGAGTTGTTGAGAAAGGGACTTTCTAAAGGTAAATCGTGATTGAAGAATGATTCATCAGACGATTGAAGACTCTTCGACAATATGATTCTCTCCGCCGTTAGACCAGCCACACCTCCCTTGGAATTTTTGAGGTTGAGATTAACATATCTAGTATTTATTCCATTCACTTCTAACATCACTCTTTCAAATTAATAATTTCATTATCCAAGAATTCTTAACTTCTCATCAAAACAGCATCACTTAGTGACTTTTGTAGTTTTCTGAGAATTTTTCATGAAGACAATTTTGTAGAGACCGGAATAAACGGTAATTTCCTCAAAACGATGGATGAGTGAAAACTTCCCAGCTTTCCTGATCACCAAACCATCAAGTGGTCTAGCACAGTCCGCTTTCAATTTGTCTTACAGTAAGCTGTAATGGCTCAAAACAATGTTTTAGTTCCTCAGAAAAAACTCACAGTAGATGCCTACCTTCAAATCGAACCATTCATTATAGCATCAATATTTTTAGATGAAGACTAATGATTGTTTATCCCGCTTGCCCTACGATTGGACTTTCGTGTTTTTATAAAGTATACACATTTCATTGCTCTTCAAAATAAGAAAATATCAAACAACAGAATAGCACATGCAAATATTGTCCAGATTTTTCTTTTAGAACACAGGTGGAAACTACACATTAAAGCGATTCGTGTAACCAAACATATGCAAATTAGTATCAAGATTTGATTTTGAAATTTGTTGCTTTTCTCCTACGTCTGTAATGGTCTTTATTCTCTACTAAAATATTAGGTCCTAGCGAACTTCCGGTGGTCGAAGCAATTTTTGAAGATCATCAGTAAGTAATCTGAAAGTTGAAACTTCACAAACCATTTTTTATTCAATTATTTAGTTTTTTCTCCATAAAGTCCACTAATTTTCTTTTTAATTTAATTCTCACAATATTTAAAATAAAAGCAGATATTATCCAAGAAATGTTGCTTATATTCTTACAACTTCAATTTTACTATGAACAAAGAAAAACCCATCAACTTTTTAAAAAAATCTTAACGTATACTCACCCGAGTATAGTGATTATATATCCCGAGGTTAGGGAACCTCGTTCATTGCACATTCATATTTACATTTTTATACTGTTTTTAGATTTTTTTTTGATTTTTTTTTTACATACGATTCTATCAAAGACGAATAATTCTTAAAGAAATCTATTTGATCCTAACTGGTTCTATCACGCCAGATCAGAGTTGACCTGAGAGTTTTGGCAATGAAAAAGAATTACTCACTAGGTCTCCAGAATGGGAACTACATCTTCTGATGTAGAAGAGTATCAGACCCAGGACACACTTTTCTTTTGTGTTTACCTCTCTGCAAAGTATACATACAGTGCATAAAAAGCCCTGTCAACAATAATTTGGGATCGATAGCCGCTAATTTTACAATTTCCTACATTCTATCCTTAAAATACTGAATAATTTTCTCTTCAATCACCGCAAATATTCCATATGCATTAGTAAATAAATGATTAACATATATGGCGGCACCTTAAAAAGAAACCAGTGTACACACACGACATTGCAAGTTTCTATTTACCTATAGAGTTCCTATTTTACGGAGATTTCTGAATAAGAGGATTAATTCACCAGTCTTCACTGAAATATTTCACTATAATTTCTTAATTGACGAAAGAATGAGAAGTTTTTGGGGAGGGAAATATCGAAACCAAAAGTTGCTTTTGTATGTTTTTTCGGTCGATAAATTACTTTGAAACTTGTAAATTATTTAATTCTTCTTGTATTTATATTCAATATATATTTACGTATTAACCAAAATATCTGAGATAAAATGATACCTTCTATGCGTTCGTTTAAAGGCCTCTTTGATGACCGTTATGTTTTATATCATTTAATATTCTATTAAGATAATCTATATTATAGTTAATCTACATTATTATCTTATTATATTAATAGCAATTAAATAAGGTTCGATTTCTTTGCTTCATTGCATATCAATTTTCGTGGATAATCTAATGCCGAAACGATCAGTATAGAATTATAATAGAGGTACTATTTGACCCATAAATAGGGGAATAAATGGGTTCATACCATTCCCAAAGTCATTAATCTGAAAGTGAATATAATAGCATGAATGGACAAATAAATAGATAAATAAATGGATAAGGTCAGTTAAAATTAAACGCTTGTAATGTCATCTAACGTTAAATACCTAACGAACTTTTTGACTACAATGGTAAAACGCAGTCTCATTGGGTGCCCCATTCATTTGGCCTTGTGCTAAATCGAAGTAAAGACCTTCGTAAATTACTACAATGGTAAAACGCAGAGACTACTTGATTGGTGAGTTAGTTCCGTATCTCCTATCAACCGTCGTAGTTAAGGCTTAAGCTCAGATTAAAATCAAAATCTTCGAGCTTAATTCTCAAGGTTCCAAGACACTTTTCAGTTCCCCCAGCCCAATTTGCGCATGTCACTATTTCCTTCCTTCATATAGATTTATGACGTTATAAGCTTAACTGAGTAAATATCTTCGCCTAACGACGTCAGCTAGACAAATCGATGTTGATAGCGATCAACATGAAGACATTACTTCAGAACAATTAACCTAATATGACATGTACATTTATGGTCAAATTCCACTGAAAGCATTTAATCCAGCCAGGTCCTGGAAGTTAAGCTATGAACCTGTTTAGTATTTAGATGGGTGACCACGTGTCACATAGCAGGATCTCGACACAAGTTACCGGAGACAAAGACGAAGTAGAGAAATGACGACAATTTCACAGAATAGGAAAAAATCAGACACGTGGTCATAGAAAAAGATCAGTCACTTTGTTTGTGTGTTTCTGTGCCTTCTTGACCGGTCTAGAATTAGGAAAACCTGAAGTGGTATTTTTTGTGTTGATGAAAGAGAGATCATGTTGTTCAATGAATCGTAACCAGTTCCCTAAGAAAAAAAAGGCGCTCTCGCTAAGCTCCTAACTATTCCTCTGCCGGCAGCTAACTGACTGGCTAAATAGGTTCAAAATCACCAACTTTCGTTTGACCGTTTCTTGCACTTACCGAAAGAGTTCTCATGATTGATCTTTTGTTGTCAATCAACTGGTTCACAGGGGGGGAAGGCAGCCTCAAACTCCCCTGGGGTAGTAAGGTTGTCACTACAAGACACTTATTAACAGTAGGTACGGTAAGGAACATACGTTTCATGTAACATATTAATATTCAAAAATAACAATATTAAAAATACATGGGAGAGGATTAGTTAATATAAAAAGTCTAAATCAAACATTGAAGTTCAGTTAAACTATTGGTTATGTTAGCCACTGAAGAGTAGCCTCCACTTTTATCAGCAATTGTTTTAGTTTCAGTTATTTTGACGATCGAAATTGACATTTCCGTCCAATTTAAGTTACAGTCGAAAAGATACTCATGAATTTCTGGCTTCAGTGTTTAAGTTTTAATATCCCTAAATTGTTTCTTTGCTATCAATTATGCCGTCTTGCACCGAAAAAAATCACTTCCCGATGATCAGGATGCGATCATTCAAACACTGATGAATAGTAATCAATACTATCCGTTTGTTAAAGTTTAGATCAAAACTGCAGTTCACTCACACAACGGAAAAACGAAGGTGATCCTAATTATCGTATATATCTTTGGATTTATCAAAGTTCAAATATGGCCGAAGAAAAAGAACAAGTAAAATGTCTCTGAGAAAAGAACAATAGCAATCATTAATCTCACGTTACATATGAGCCATGAAACCAGATATTGCTTTCCATGTGTTCATTAAATGCTTTTTGGAAACTTGCGTTTATATGGAATTACATATGTGTGTATATGGAATTTGTGTTATATGTCAATGAAAAGAGTACTTGAAAACCGTTCTTCAACATTTTTTTGTGATATACTGATTCGCATATCGTAAAAGGTTACTATAACTGAAGAGAAATGGCGCATAGTAGCAGGATTTTCTTAGAGAAATGTCATCAATTGCCTAAACTTAATAATGATTTCCAATTCAATTTAAACGTAATAATAACCACCCCCTCAAAAGAGAGTGTCCTGACTTTGATGCTAAAGTACATCTGATGGTGAGGCTCTTGTTCAGACCTTAGATTTTTTTAGGTCTTCACTACGTGCAAGAAAGGAGTTGCCATATTTCATGTGGAAAAATATCAGAAAACGACCCAGTTATGAGAGAGGTGTTTAGATTATGGCCCATTAATCAGTACACTCCTAAACCTTTTTTCTAAATCTACATATCAGGATTTCATCATTTCATAAGAGAACATTTTCCAGTTGAAATTGTTTGTTTTCTTTGTTTGTAGTATATCAACCTTTCGGGTCATTTAATTCCAAAGCCATCCTTGTAGAAGAACAGCAGTGATACTATTTACCTCATAGCTAAGGGGATAAAGAGGTTCATACTTTTCTCAAGGATATTAGTGTGAAAATAAAAGTGTGACTGGAGTTCGAACTCACTTATTACCATTTCACTGTCCAGCATGTTAGCCACGACGACAAATGGGATCCCTAATGAAAGTGTATACTACAAGTTCTGTTAATTAGCAAATTCTATTGAATTGAGAATCTGTAACTAAAGTAATATTGCATGAATTTTTTGGTGAGAGATTTTCAATATGGTAGAGTTCTTTATTAAACAGTGCCTAATGATGTCCATTTTGGAATAAAATCCGGGCATATTTGGGGGGGGGATTCACTTTTTAAAGAATAAATTATTAGGACTTTATTTATTTATGGACGATAAGACTGATAGATGGATTGATGTAAACAGGTTTATAGATTTTTGGTTTGGTTTCTTTGTTTTAATTGCATATCAACCTTCAAGGGTGATTTAAAGCTGAAACCATCTTTGTACAACAGTAGCTGGAGGGATAAGGGGTTTCATGACTGGACTTGGAACTCAGGACAATGTCCCAGTCCAGCACGTTAGCAGATAGATAGATAGAGAGAGAGAAAGAGAGAGAGAGAGAGAGAGAGAGAGAGACTTGTAATAAGAAAGAAAGAAAGAAAGAAAGAAAGAAAGAAAGAAAGAAAGAAAGGAGAGATGTCAGTTAGATAAAGAGGGAGAGCGTTTAATAAACCGAGATAGATAGATAGATAGATAGATAGTGAACAGACTGAGATAGATAGATAGATAGATAGATAGATAGATAGATAGATAGATAGATAGATAGATAGATAGATAGATAGATAGATGGTTGAAAGAGAAAGAGATATGATAGATCAAAGAATGGATATGGACGTAGTTAGATAAAAAGATAGGAACAAATATAGATAGAAATGACAGACTAAAAGGTAGAGAGATTTAGTGATAAGAAATTATAAATAAATCTATATGATTTATCTTGTCGTACTTCTAGCGGTGTCCATATAATCATCAAAACCAAAGCAAACAGTAAGATTGTTTCCTATTTTACGTGCCGTCAGTCACTTAGTTTCTTCTCGTTCTTCTCTGTCAGACTTTCTTTATCCTCAAAGATTCTGACTAACAATAGACATTAATGAAATATTGCAAGCAAAAGAAATTACATATCTTTTCCTCCCTCTAATGGCCAATATCCTTCGACAACTTTATGTTTAATTTTCTTCAAACAAGAAACGAAAATATTTGTGCTTTTTGTTGCTTTGTTTGGTTTGGGCTTTATTTTGTTTATTCATTTATTCGTTTACTTTTTTTTTATTACAAAAATCTTACGACATTTATCGTCTGTATCTATAGATACTCAAAAAGATTTCTGCCATTGAAGAACCGTTAACAAAGTCTCTACGTTATTATTATTATTATTATTATTATTATTATTATTATTATTATTATTATTATTATTATTATCATTAACCCTCTAAAATTAGTGGACCTGTGCACACACTTCCGTAGCAATATCTCATCTACTGAAAGCTATACTTATGTAAACATAGATAATGTACAGACTGCTGTTAACAGGTTATCAACCATAAGAAATTCTGATTTTTCTGATAAAATAAAACGTGATTTATACCGAGATGTAACCGTGTTAGTACTCCTGTATGGTTGAACCAGCTGAATTTTAACGAAATGCCAAGAGAAAAGGCAAGATGGGAACTTCACAGCATGCTATTTTGAACAACTCCTTGAAGTCGCATACTACGAAACAGCAGTTGTACGTCCACTTACATCCCATCTCTCAAAGTAAGACAAGCAAGACATACTAGCCACTATTGGAAAGGTAAGGAAAGGCTTACAAAGAACGTTCTCCAATGAGTCAGCATAAACATATATTTATCTGCTCTGTGCGAAGACTGGTTGCCGTCTAGATGACACACCAAAAGAGATGGCCAATAGAGACGAATGGTGAGGGAGAGTTAAGGAAATCCGTGCAATCACAACGTTTCGACGGTCATGATGAGGATGATGGGTTCTGTCCTTACTCAATACTCTTCGTATAAGACATGCAATTTCTTAAAATTTCTATTAAGTACCCCCTTCAAGAGGAAACAATTTGCCATCACCTCCTCTTTTCTACAAACACTCCCTGGGGAGGCAGTACGGATTTTGGTAAATACCTACTCTCAAAAATCAATTTGTGGCACCGTAGGATAATACGCAATAATCTTGGCCACCAATCAAGCATGTGGGTTTTAAATAATTGATATATTTAACTATGTAATACCCAAAGATAAACGGAATGAAAAGATTGTATAACAAAAAGAAACTACATTTAACGCAACAGATTAAAGGCTACTAATCAGCAATACAACTACATCGATCACAATTACATCAACTACTATTAGTTTATAACATTTATTTCCGTAAGAAATGAATATGACGACTCGAGTTCAAATCCCAGACGAGACTTTTAACATTTCAGTAATCGATAATGCCCTTGGGAGAAGTATGAATCTATCTGTTCCCCAACGGCAGACTAAATAGTTAGCCTTGGTACGTAAACTAGTCTAAGAGAAGGAAATCTCTAAATTTAAACTAACTGTACTCCACGTTGAAATTGATTTTGTGTCGCACCCTATGCTTTTTTTTTATGATCTTATAACATACTTGTTCTTTTGTGACCTTTTTTTCAGACTAAATTAAATCGAAGAAGTTCATCCCAGAATTCGGGAATTTGAACTGCATGAGCGAAGTGAATGTAATAATAATCTCTTCCGCAACCACTTTTGACCAGTACTTTTTCAGATCACTATATTCAAGTTCAAGGAAAAAACTTCGAAGGAAATAATGGAAACTAGATATCCATACAAGTAATATTTTCGTAGTTAAATTCCTCGAAATTTTATATGCATGCCGTACAAATTTTAATTGAGATCTAGTTCCACTAGACCATTCCAAGTAAAGTAATTTCCATTCTCCATGAGTGTCCTTTATTGTGCATTATAATGACTTATTGATAAATTTTAACGGCATTTCAGATTGTCTAGGGTTATTCTATGCCTATAGGTTCGGGAATCGCATTCATGAAGAGTCCTCGTAGTGTAGTAGCTAACGTACTCAACTCTGCTATTGTAGAGAGCAAGTTCGACCTTCAGTCACGCTATAAAATTCACTTTTAAATTAAAACCCTTGGGAAAAGTTAAGAAATTCTCGCTAAGGCTTTAATAGTACCACTACTGTTCTTCGATAAGAAATAATTTTGGCATTACATAATCCTATTGAATGAAAGTGATTTTCAAACAGATCTATTTTACCTATTGATGAGACCCTATCATCTACGACTACTCCAGTTCAGTAAATTCAATTTAGAGAAACCCCACACGCCCCAGTTCTCCCAAAACGGAGCGTCAGATGTTGTGTCATACCCAGGATACCCCTTTTTGGGTAGAGGTCCCACTTCTGCAGGAGGTACTGTCAGCCTATTCTATGCCTCTCCGACAGGGTGGTATTTAAAGAAATAAACTAAACCAAAGAAAGTAATGTTTTTTCATTGAAATCTTCATGATAAAAACTATTTGTTTGTTGAAGTATTTTCTCTTTCAGTCTCCCTTATTCAAAGTTGGAATTCTCAATCTTCACTTTAACATTCAAAGGTATATGAAAATAGTTTTTAGATTTAAGCAATAGAAAACTTTGGGGATGTATTAATCTGTTGATATTTATTGATTGTTATAACATTTCACCACTTTTCACGAGGGTATCCTCGTGGTGGTAAAGCGATGGACTGTGGAATCGTCACTGCGAGTTTGTACTTCAGTCGCGCTATTACATTCACTTTCGGGCAAATACCCTTGGGAAAGGTATGAACCCCCTTATCCTCCCAGCTGTGGGTTAAATAGTACCACTATTTTTCTAGGAGAATGGCTTTGGCATTAAATAACCTACAAAAGGTTGATATGCCATTAAACAAAGAAACTATGAAACCACCTTTCACTGTGTTAATATGATGACCTCTAAATTCTACCGAGCTAAAACCCGCTTCTTCGAATTCCCTTGGTAAAATCCACTACGGAAAATTCTACTAATGAAAATTAAGTTTCCATCAAATTCTACCAGAAAAACAAAAAGATGAATGAAAAAACGATGAACGAATAAAATTAAATGTATTCTTCATTTTATTTCCGAAATAAGAATAAAAGATTTACTTCTTATTCATAACCAATTCGTTTGATTTAATTAGGGTTAGAGTTTGACAAGTTTTCTAGATCTGAAATATATTTCAAAATAATTGTTAAATAATAATTTTAAACAAACAAAAAGTATAATTGCTATTTCCAAACCTATCTAATATATACATATATTATGATGTGATTAGCAAATTTAATATTTGAACATAACAGTATCATCATTTGGGTTCCTCATACACACGGCTTTATGACTTAATTCAGCAAAGCTCAGTAAATAACATCAGCAGCAGTTCTTATTCTCTGAAAAATGCTTCTAGCTGAATTTTCAGTCAAAGAATTTGCCGTTAATATGGTATCTGGTGATAAATATTTGATGTATGTTTGTTTGTTTAAAGTACGATTATATTTCAGAGAATTAAAACAGTAAAGTTAATTGCAAGTTACAATTCTAATAGAAACGTAGTGGAGAGCAGATGAATGGGACAGGTGCCGTAGAGAAATTGGTGAGTCAAGAAATAATTCTATAATCGTGACTGCCTGTTAATCTGTGTAAGAAAAGTATCTGGTTTGGTGGGGGTTAGGCTTTGTTTCATCTAGTCACGCTGATATCACGGATTTCTTTTATTCCTTCTCTCCGTCTGTCCCTATCATCTTTCAAACTATATCCTGCGTCTGCACAGAGCTGAGGTAAATAAGTTCGTTGGATGGTAGGTTGGTTGGTTGGTTGGTTGGATTTATGGGATATCAGTCTTTGTAGGTTATTTAATGCCAAATCCATTTTTATGCAAATAATCAGTTCTATTTTAAACAATTCAGTTTAGCATGAGTACACAGTTTAATTGCCAAAACAGTTCTATTTCAAACTATTAAATTTTGCATAAACATACAGTTTAAATGTGAGTACAGTTTAATTGTGAAAAACATTTTTATTTCTAGCTATTCAGTTTTGTCAAGCAGTTCTAATTCAGCTAATTCCATTTAGTATAAGTACAGATTTTGTTTACACACAGTTAAATGTCAAAACAGTTCTATGTTAAACAATTCAGTTTAGTGTAAATACAGTTTCCATATCAAAAAACAGTTTTATTTCAAATAATTCAGTTTTTCATGAGCACACCGTCTAAATGTAAGTACGGTTTAATTGTCAAAAACATTTTTATTTCAAGCTATTCAGTTTAATCAAACAATTCAGTTTAGCATAAGTATGGTGTTAGTTCTATTTAACCCATAGATAGGACCCTATCAGGTGCTACCACACCAGGCCAGAATGGACCTTGGAGCAATGGCAATGAAGGGGTGCTCCGTATTCCCCAAAGCCCCAGCATTACTGGGACCTCACCATCAGACTGTTTAGTGTCATATCCAAGATACTCATTGGGAGGTCTTACCCCTCAGCAGAGGTACAGTCAGTGTATTCTACAGCCCCAACCTAATGGGCAAAAATAAGTTTGTGCTGGTCAGCCAACACTGGCACGTCTATGTGTAGGGGCCCACTGGAGAAAGTCACATGATTTTGACCTTACTTCTCCAGCAGTGTCCAGCATGTAATGTTCTTTTTTACTTGGATAGTTTTCGAGATGGGAGGTTTTGCTAAGTTTAGTCGATTTATCTTTCACTGCCTTAAAGTCTGAGGAAGAAGTTAGGTAAGTAGATACAACGGTATTGATATATACATTCTAATTTTCCTCTAGCTCCTTCTCCTCCCCCACCTCTTTCTTCTTCTTTTTCTTCCTCTTTTCCTTTTTCTTGTTCTCCTCTCCCAAACTTGTTCTCTTTCTTTTCTCTATTCACTTTCTTCTCCTTCCTCTTTTTTTCATCTATTTCTTATTCTTTTATTTCTCTTTTCTTTTTTTCTCTTTCTATTTATTCCCCTTATCTTCTTGTTTTTCTTTTAAATCTTTTTCGCTCGTCCTTTTCCCACTTCATTTTCTTGGTTCTTTTATTACCTTAAAACTGTCCAATATTTTCTTCTTTTAATGTTTTATCCTTTTTCTCCTTCAACTGAGTTTTTGTTGGGTTGGCTTTTAAAGCCTATCAACCACTGTAGGTTATTTAATGACAAATCTCCTTTATATATATATATATATATATATGTATATTAGATATGTATATTTAGGCAGCATTCCTTCGTTAATGCAAATTTCATTAAACATAATAGACATTTTATGTCTACATATTTTCTTCTGGATCCGTTCGAATTCCCGTATTACTTTTATCGTATTCGGGGGTAATTGATTTATGTATTGTCCATAGTTGTATGTATCCCTAGTACTTTCTGTCCGACTTTGGGCCATCATCAGGGGAGGATCTATTACAAAAGTGATGTAACTTTTTAGCTACTGGCACTAATTATAGAATTCCATTTAAAAGCAAACGTCATAATCTTCAACGGCAAAGATGCCCTTACACAGTAGTAATATGCTAAAACAAAAGTTACATCACTGTAATGTGTGGGCGTTAAGAATATTGTATAGTGACAAGAAATTCGCAGATTCGGAGACATTCGGAATGATTCAGAGAGCAGTCAGTGAGTGCCTAGCGAGGCAAACATTCACTGTGATACTCTGTATCAAACCTTCCGTCAAGTAAGGCTCTGAATATCTACCCCAAAGCGGTGTCAATCTTCGGTTTCTTCGTCTGTCTGTCTGTCTGTCTGTCTCTCTCTCTCTCTCTCTCTCTCTCTCTCTCTCTCTCTCTCTCTCTCTCTCTCTCTCTCTCTCTTGCAGACATTTCGACTTTTTCATGAAAATAAAAAGAGAGATATAGTTTTATAAAAACGTGTTATGGTCTCTTCTTTCATTGGTATATAACACCAGGCTGTTTGCATCTCACATAGGTAACACGTCTGGGAAAAGTAGGAATCCAATTATTCACTAGCTACGGGTAAATAGTAGGGCAGACTGAGATCATCAACCTTGGTATAGCAACCGGTTTGAAGAAAAAAAGAACTCTGAATTCAAACCTGTCAAACCCCCACTTAAGTAATTATTCATGGCAGTGGGATTGGGTAAATATATACGAGTATTTTCGTCAAACGAATTTAAAAGAATTTAGTAAAAGTCAATTAATCGAATATTATCTTGGTTGTATTAAACAGTTATCCTCCATATTGGAGAGACTAATAAGAAGCTATTATCAACGAATTACTTTCACATCAGTCAAGTTGGACTCTGCTATGTTGTAAAACTTAAGCTTGTTTTTGTGACAGTTTATTTAGATTTAAAACTAAACGTTTTCCAGATTCTGATGCTTGACAACGCTAGAAATATTGGTTACAAACTTTTGTAAATTTCATAGAAACAATAAACACGAAGCACCTGAAATAGCTGATAAGCAAATTCAAACTAATGACGAATTACATCTCAAATTTCATGAAATTATCACCGAAGGTCTCTCCGATGCAGATGTTATTGAATTACTGGAGGCTACTTACATAAAGCCTAAATATGAAACATTTTGCCGGTCTCCACTTGCAACTTGACATCGAGAAGGCGTATTCTTGTCGCTTAACAGTATAATCCTAAATAGTATTTGTTTATATTCGTTTCTATTGATGTAGTAAATTAAGAACACCTGCCGCAGATCAAGGGTTAACTAGTTCCACGGTCCAATCGATAGTAACTTTTATAAGGTACCTATTTATCATAACTATATAACAAAGTAAGAAACGTAAACACTTATATTGAATACTTTAGGAAGACTAACCTCTTTAACCTTGGAACGATAATAGGTTTAGAACAAGGCAAACTCTGTATTTAAACCAGCTGTACTTGATTAAGAATAGACCTTGTTTTGCATCCTACACGTGGCGGATGGGTTGGCTAAATACATACATCAGGCAGTTACCGTAGAGAAAGTAGTATCAAGTTCGTTTCTAACCGTCTAGATCATTTAGATTGGTTGCAATGCTCAGAACAAATAACTACCTCTTGATTAATTCAGCACAATTTTCTCTTTCTAATTCAATATATATATATATATATATACAATTATTATGTTTTATATATTGTCTTTATGATATAATCTCGTTTATAACAGTCTGTTGCACGTTATTACGATTTTCGAATTAGCAACCGTTACCGACTCATCGTTTTTAGTTTTTCTCGAAATGTTCTCTTCAGATCACATTTCCCTCCACTTATTCCGCTTGTTCACTTTCTTTGTTTACGTCCTTTGTTAGCATTTTCCTCTTTTTTTTTTTTGTGAAACTTGTTCTCGTGTCTACATTTTGAAACGAATATATGTATTTTTGCAGAGTTTTCCAATTTATCGATCATAAATAAGTTTTAATGGTATGATTAATAAATTGTTTGTATATTTCGTTACAAAGAAAACATTTCATGAATAAATTTGGTTATATTCTATATATATACATATATATATATAGAGAGAGAGAGAGCGGGGGGGAGGAAGAGAAATAGAGAAAAAGAAAGTGGGAACAGTAAACAAATATGTAGATACGTATAACATATATCATATAAACATATAAACACATTATATATATATATATATATATATATATATATATATATATATATATATATATATAACCAGCTTACCAGACCAGCTCCCCAATCAATGAAACAATGATGCCCACTGTTTGCAAAAACTCATCCATAATAAATCGCTGCCATCTGTCATTAAGAGGAAAATATTTCATGAATAAAATTTTGTTGTTATATATATGTGTGTGTGTGTGTGTGTGTGTGTGTGTATGTATTACTGAGAGACAGAGATAGAGACAGAGAAATGTAAACAGAAATATATATATATATATATATATATATATATATATATATATATATATATGTTGTAGGTCCAAAGAGAGAATTAAAATATTTTAAAATAGGGAGATCCACGAAGACATTTGTATTTTTTGAATTTATTCATTTATTTTGTTCTTACATACGTGTATGCTTCCAACTTGTTGCTTTCGTCAGAGAACATATATGGTACAATGCCTTGTTAATGGGGTACTCAATGAGACTTACCTCACTCGTGTTTGCAGCAAATACGAGTGCAAACAAGCTGGAAACATACACGTATGTAAGAACAAAATAAATAAATAAATAAATTTTAAAAATACAAATCTCTTCGCAGACCTACCTATATATATATATATTAAAGAGAGGAAGAGGAAGTGGTAGAGGCCGAGATAGCTAGATAGATAGATCGATGATTGAATAATGTCTATACCCTTTCGGAAGTATTTTATAATAACATTTCTGACAGTTTTCACATGTTTACCATTCTTGTCATCGTATTTTTGTAATCTCCCACATGTAATGTTCATATTTCTATGAAGTATCTTTATTAGAAAAACAGTCCTGATATTACAGAGACCAGATAGGGAAGATTCCAATAATCTGTTAATTGAGATGGAGAATTTGAGGAAACTTTAAAATTATAATATCATAAAGAAACACCCATAATCTTAACCTTTTTGTGAACATCATATATATATATATATATATATATATATATATATATATTCGTTTACGGTTATACTTTGTTTAAATCACACACACATATGATTGTATATATTTGCACATATATATATGCATATATTTATATATATATATATATATATATATAGTCAATTATAATTAATCTTGGCTAATTTGCTTTCAACTTATTTGCTGCTTTTCATCCAAATTTCTTAATCGTTATTCTATGTTCATAGATTGATCGGAAATTACGAATAATCTTCCGTGAAAATTTGAATTCGAAAACCTTTTCTCGGAAAAATTGGCTCTTCAGAGCAGCTTCCATATCGATTAGGCCAAAATGCCCACTGTTTGCAAAAGCTCATCTATAACCAAATAACTTTCCTTGTTTATATCCTTCAGCATTCGTTTCTCATATTTTCTTACACTTATCATGTCATAATATAACGCAGCCAACAGCCAATGTTGTACACAGGGTCTGATGAAAGGTTGAAGAAGTTTAACAAGGTAATCTGTTGACAAGTGCCACTATATATATAAGGATATTTATATATTTGTTATTTACAAAGAGAAAATCACAATATATCTAAATTTGAACACATGCACAGGCTTCGTGATTACCACGCAGTGGTCTGACCAATTTTTATGATTTCAGCTGTCCTATAACTTGAGCTGAATGTTGTAAATATCCAAGATATACAATGTACGACGGTGAGCTGAAAAGTTCATGGGTTAAAAAGTTCATATGACGACATCAAATCTTCTGCTGTTAACTTTTTATCAGTGGGGTCCAAGTACTGCAACACAGATAGAAGAAATATATGAACTCAAGTGGGACTATGTTTAAAAATAAACCTCATTTGATCACATTCCGTGTATCTTATTTTACCTATAAACCTTTCAGCTGACCTTCGTTTAACGAAAAATAAAAGGTTTGCTTACACTTCAATTTATAACAAAATACAACAGAGAGTAGCAAATATTTTAACATTTAATATACAATATTTTATGGTGTGTTGCTTATTTGGTATGGCGGCCGTCAGACGCTTGGAATAATTTGAGACAAGTTAAGGTCGAAACTAGTTAAAAATAATCAAACAGTATATATATATATATATATATATACTAATCTCACAACACGAGAGGTTTAACAGGTTTGAATTTAGAGTTTTTCCTTCTCTTAGATTGGTTGCCATACAAAAGTTAAAGAGCCCTGTCTACTATTTTCTCATTACTATAGTGAGAATAATAAGATTCATACCTTTCTCAAGGATTGAGCATTATTTCAAATGCAGTCTTGTCCAAGATTTGAACAAAAATCACCGCGTCCATTTACTACAATAGCAAACGTTACACCACGAGTACCTCGAAGATAGATAGATAGATAGGTGTGTGTGTGTGTGTGTGTGTGTGTGTGTGTGTGTGTGTGTGTGTGTGTGTGTGTGTGTTAATTTTTTTCTTAATCAATTTTGGCTTCTACACCTGTTGATACTAATTTTATTTGCTTTCTGTGTAAATGAAACTTTTCAGATTAATTATTCCCCCAAATCCCGAAACCCCACTCCATCGCAATGCAGTGAGGAGTACGGATATCATTTTTATTTTCTTTCTAAACAAATTACACCTTCGAGATCAGTTTTAACCCATCGTTTTTTATGTTCCTGTCGGGATGATTGCCGGTCACCAATATCTTTTGAATACTTCCTGATGTTAAGCGATCGCCTTTGCAGAGGGAAGTTCAAAGTTTTCCTATTTACCTTAGATTATAGAGATAACATGCAAGCAAATTTGAAGAAAAAATAGACCAAGAGAACAGAGGCACAGGAGAGTTAGTCCGGCAATGAGAGAAATGAGAAAGCTGAGTTATGATTCAAGTTTTAAATGAAAGAAGTCAGTGATTAGGAGACAGTCGTGAGAGTCAGAGAAAGACGCCGATGAAGTAAAGAGGGAATGCTTTTAATTCTACTACGAGGGTAGCATGAAATTAGAAAGTTATGTCTAAGCAGTTAGTTACAAAATGTTGTTTGATATTGTTGTCCAATGTTCCGGATAAAAGGATTAATGCTGAGATGAATTATAGATAAATCAAGCTTACATTAAAACAAATAACATAACTTTGAGTTGAGAAAAAAAAAAAGTTGTCTTTTATGCATTAGTTTTGAATTTAAGCAAGAATTTACAAAATATATCGATTTGTGCCAATTAATTTTGAATGTATACGCTTTACTTTCATGTCAGTTTTGAAATTCATTAAAGGATAAAAATTAGTTATCGAGACTAATATTTTTGGTTCATTGGCAGGACAATCAAAGGTTTTGGTCAGTCCTCTTTGACTATTGGACAGCTACTGACTAGCACGGTAGATAGCAGATATTCAGCTTCTCTAGATTTCAACTGCAACTAAGGGGGAAGCTATTTTCGTAAATTATGTAATGTGTAGGTATTTTTCTCTTATAAAATTTGGTGAAAGACTTGGGTTAGGGCAATTTCAATTTCATCCCAAGTGATTTGCAAATCTCAAATTCTCCTTCTTACACAATTATCAGTTACACTACCTCAAACATATTATTATAATAAGCAATAATAATGTTATCAATGATTTGTTACTCATTTTTTTATCATATGTTTTCTCTTTCTTTATATCTTAATGCCGAAATCATCACCAATGCCTTATTCCACAAAATCCTTACTACCCAAATAAGTGACTTTATTCTTTTGATTAAGATTGTGTAACAGAATAATCAAAATTCAACATCTCTTCAAGTAGGCTAGGTGTATAAAATATGCTTGATCTAGCACTTCGGATGGGGTTTTGCTGAGATCACTTGTGATCGGCTATCGAAGTAATGACAGGGGCTGACCGAACGATGTTATCCATGGGAGGCCAAAGTCGAGGTGTGGTGTTCTGTGAACCCCAATATAAGATGAATTTCTCATTTTGCAGGTTTGGGGTTCGAGAAGACAAACGTTCGGGTGAACAGAGAACGAGGAACTAATCAATGATACGTGAAAAGTCCTGCACGTTATGTTCATTATTTATATCTTCATGCTGAATAAAACAACATAAGTTCAAACGCCTAAACAAGTTATTTTGTTTGTCCATCTCTGTCAAAGGATTAGCCATCATCAACATAGCAGTCGTTGGTGACTATGCTACAACTAATTAGAGGTAACAAATTTTATACTTGTAACGAAAACACGGAAATGAACGGAATTTAAGAGACTTTGTTCTGCGATAAAAATTTAAAGAGTGTGACGGGACTAAAGTAAAGGTAGAAAATATATAACAACTAATTAAAGAATTCCCCTAAAGGGAGATAACCTCAGATAAGGAGGATACATTTCTTTCATTATACTTTTCTACCTATTCAGGATTTGGGAAGGTAAAGTTTTTAGGTAAAAATATAATGAAATATGCTCGAGTAAAAAAATATGACTTAATGTTGAATTTTATTTCATGAATTCAACGTATTTTATCTTCATTTATTGTTCTTCTTTTCTTGGTAAAATTTAGATTCGGTGAAGAGATAAAATTTCTTAAAAAGAAAGAAAAATTGATCTTTTAAAATACGATCAAGTGCTGTTTAGCGTTTTATTCAATTTTTTCCATACGTCTTGACTTCATCTTCCAACAAGAAATATATGATTTCTGAACAGATATTCAAAAATCAACTTCTCTTCTTCTTTCAATTTTTTCTTCTTCATTCTCCATTTTCTTTCTTCATCGCTGCAGTACAATTTCGACTTCAGAGATTCTAGGTAAATCCATCACCAGTAAATTCACTGTGTGGTCAATTCATCGCCAGTAAATTCATCGTCAATAAATTCATCGCAGAGTAAATTTTATAACAGGAAAATTCATCGCTCTCAAAATATAGAATTTCCAAAAACCCTTAAAGCTCTCTTTATTAAGTTTTTAAAAGCAATGGTTAAATTCCGAATTTAGCCATGAATAATTTACCTGCGATTAATTTAGATTTAGAAGGCATCAGTAGAGATTAGCTTTGATTGGCTGTTCCAAAATTATATATAGAGCCTTTTCTGTGGTCATTTTTTTTTCTCTCCTTGTGTGGATGCGCAGGTTAGTTGCCGGGATGGGAGTTGGAGTAAGATCAATGCCAACTGGGTCATTTGGGTGAGGGGGTCTGATGTTGCAAGACCCGAAACCCCCCCCATGAAACCAAAGGAAACATCACTGACGACCCATCCCGATGCATCAACTAAGATGTATGGTATAAAAATTACCAAAAGATGAATTTGCTTTACGATGAATTTACCACGATGAATTAACAAGACTCGAACCAGAGACAATGTAAGTTGACGCTGCTACACTTCCTTCTACGCTATCCCTGTGGTCGACACAAGCAACAAAAATACTCATTTGATGATCGTAATTAAGTTGACGTTAATTGATTTATTATAGAGTAAGAAACATATCGTACATTTTTCTTTCTTTTCTGGTTCTTTTTCCCTGGTTTTTGTTTTTGTTTTTGTTTTTTTTTTTTTCTACTTTTCTCTTCCTCCGAACAGCAGCGAAACCATCTTACTGAAAGAAGGTCGGAACTTATTGGTCGGAAAACTCTCAAACGTCTTCCTCTTATCTTTTGTAGCATTCTCGTTATCAGGTTGGTCCACCTCTCAGTACATAACTGTTGTCGTTTTTCTTGCACTGTGATTAAATACTTTGTCCGGCTTCTTCTTAATCTTTTTTCAAACATTTTTATAATCAAATTATCACTTCTTTTTCTTTTTCTTTTTTCTTTGATTGTTGCATGAGTCATCCGACAATTTTTTCTGCTATTCAAATTATTTCTACTCCAGTTCGAACGACGCCCTAATGCGCGAGCACATACACACTTACATGAACATGCAAATATTCATCTGTAAATATAGAAGCCTATCTTGATGATTAGAAAAAAAATAATTATTGGTCTGTCCCCAATAAAAGAACATCTGGTTTGATTTAAAGCATAAAAAATGTTACTCATATGGAAATGGGAGAGCTGTCATCGAGAGGAAGTCTCAAACAAGAAACAACAAAAGGTGAGAAACCATCTTCCTGCAATATGCAATTAGTCGGACAACATTAAGTTTACTAACTGACAAATAACCATTTTTTCACTTTTCTAAACAAAAAGAAAAATCAGAATTACGTGCATGACAAAAATAGATATCCACATTCTGCATTATTGGTTAGAATTAAAAGGACGTATTTACCTACCCCTCTGCCACGAATAGGATGTGGCACAAGTTGTACTCAGAGGTTTCCTTCACTTAGGCTCATTACCTTACCAAGGTAAAAAAAACAGTCTACCCTACTATTTAACGATAGTTGAATGAAAAACAGAGGAATTCATGCCTTTTTTTTAAGTCAAAAGCCTTGTCCAAGATATGAACTCGCACAAGTTGTACTCAGAGGTTTCCTTCACTTAGGCTCATTACCTTACCAAGGTCAAAAAATCCAGTCTATCCTACTATTTAACAATAGTTGAATGAAAAATTGAGGAATTCATGCCTTTCTTAAGTCAAAAGCAAACTGCCTTGTCCAAGATATGAACTCCCGTCACTGATTTCATTTTCTACAACATTAACCGATACACTTGGCGCGTCTTTTAAATTTGTATTATAGGAAGATCTTGACGATTGAGCTATTAAATGATTACATGGTATTTGTTCCTTAGTTAGGATAAACAATCAAAGGTTGAAAACAAAGATGTTAAATCGACAAATATTTTAAGTGTTAATCAGTTGATTTAGAAATATTTTGCTATTAAAGTACGTAAAATCTTTAAATAAATACCTTCCGAAAATGAAATAGACTATATTAAAAGCTCTTTTCAATTATGTGAATTTACGTTTTTAGTAACAAGTTCTGTTTATAACAGTTCGGTCTAAAGTAAAGCAGCTGTCATCTCATCGACGCTTATAGCTACTTCAGCTAGAACTCACAGATAGATAGATAGATAGATAGATAGATAGAAGCTTCTACTTTGGATATGGCTACTCGGTTGTGAATAAGATTCCCTCTAAACAGGATGACAAATTTCGCCTTCCTGTTGGCTGTATATGATTTTTGTGGGGTGAATAATGGCTTTTTTAACATTTATTCTAATAAAATTAACCATTATTTTTAAACAAAAATCAAATGTATATTATTTTAATTTTTTTAGAGGAAGCATAGTCAGTTATTCTTAATTTTCTTCCATCTCATTTCTTATGCTTTTTATCCCAACGCCCTGCCAATTATTGGCAGTTGTAAGTAGGGATTTGAAATAAGGAATAGGCACCTGGCGAAATTTGAACTCACAACATTTTTCTTCAAGATGCCGCTCTCCCGATTGGGTCACTTTTTATAAAAACTGAAATCTAATTCATTATTTTCTTCAAACGTTCAATTCACCTTCATCTTTGATTTCATATTTACATATATAAGTAGTATCAGTTGTTATATCATAACAAATTTATTATTAGATAGTATTTCTTTCACCTCTTTATAGGTACCTTTTTTTTCACTTCCCAGATCATTATTCTATGATCCATACCAAACGTAAGTTAAAATTTTGCCGGGATGTATTCCTATTCACACTACTTAATAAGCATCATAAAAAGACAGTCTGAGTGTTATGATAAAGAAAATCTACAGAAATAAAACAAAAGGTAAAAGTCAAAAAATAATGATTTTCATCTCATCAAATTACTTAATTTCCCTTTTCTGCTTATATATATATATATATATATATATATATATATATATATATATATATGTATGTATGTATACTCTAATATATAATACAATCAAATTCAATAGAAAAAATAAAATATTATATATTTTCATATTAAGACAAAATATGAAATAAAAGAATAATAATAATAAAGATAAATATGATGAATATGAGTAGGAATAACCCCAATAATACACCTTTTTTTATTACACCGTTTTTTGTTGTTGTTTTTTTTGTTTTTGTTTTTTGGGGTTTTTTTTGTTGCTATAGATAAACACTAGGTTAGGAATCTAATTTTTTTTTAATATTATAAATCATCAGTAACATTAATAAAATATCTTTTACCGATTAATTCTTTACTCATTGCAATTACTTAACATTCAATTTGTTAATTACATATTAATTCTTTGTTTATTACGATTAACTTAACATTCGATATACTATATTATTCTTAATATAAAAAACATGAATTTTTACGATAATTTGAATGACTGAAACTATTTTTTGTTAATTAAGATAGAATTAAATTATTATTTCTTTATATCTTTTAATATTTATAAAACATAATAGTCTCAATAAAAGTAGAATATAAACTTTATATTGAGATTTTTAAAAAGTCGCGTACCACGATTTACTTTTTATGGGATTAGGTTTTTCAATTTTCAGTCGTATGTAAATTAGGATAAACGGTATTTTTTTAGGATATGTAAACATTATATAAATAAAAAATAATCATAGATATAATATCTTCAACTTTTATTGATTTTTTTCTTGATTAAAAATATAAGATATATTAAAAATTATTTTAATTTTGAAAAATAAAAATAATAATTTTTTTTCAAATTCCGTTCTTGTCGGAATCAGTATGAAAACATTTAGATAAAAAAATTGAATGTCTAAGCTGAAGAAGGTTTTTATTTTAAAAAAATGATAAAAACCTGAAATAAATTCATAATAATACCAAGAAAGTGATTTTTTTTTCTTTTCGTCTTTATATAAAGGGATTTGTTAGCTTTTCACGTTGAGTGTTGATGTATTATTAATCCAAAATGAATTATACATCAATAGACGTTCTTATTGAGTACTCATAATGAATAATCCAACCCCTTGGATTTCCTCCTTGGATCATATAAGAATATATATATATATATATATATATATATATATATATATATATATATATTATTTCAGATATCATAGACGCAGAATCAACGGCGTTTGGTGGCTATTGGTTTCCTGCCAATGCTATCATCAGACCAAGTACATATTATCAATCTATCTATCTGTCTGTATATTTATCCGTTTACATCTATCAATCCATCCATCCATCCATCTGTTTTTCAATCAATTGATCTATCAATCTATCGATCTAACCATATGCCAATTCGTATCTATCTCTTTTGGTCTGAGGATCGCATAGGTGAGAAATCGACAGCCACTAAGCACCGTTGACATTGTGCCGACGTTATTCTAACTTTTCTGGAGAAAGGAAATCTGGGAAACTCTAAGAACAACACATGCATAACTCTTACTGCCGCTTCTGGTAAGGTTCATAAAGCCTTGCTTCTCAATCGTATCTGACCTGAAATTGAGAAATCAGGATTTCGGAGAACTCCATCTCTAGCCTCTCAGATTCTGACTATCCGTCGAACCATCAAAAGAGCACGTGCAAAAAATTTCGTAGCAATACCTTTATTTCTAGCTTTCTCCAGGGTATTTGACTCCATACACGGAGAAAAGACGGAGCAAATACTTTTAGCGTATGGTCTACCCAAAAAAATCTGTTACCACGAGTAATGCTCTAGAAAGGGACTAAAGCAACAGTTGTCTCACACGTTGGTGGCATTGATTTCTTTAGAATTGTAGCAATAGTTTTCCAATTTATGATATTCCTTGATACGTACTACGGATGTCAAAAGATCTAATGAAATAGAACGAAACAAAATGTTTCCACAATAAATTTAAAAAAACAAGAATCGGTGATTTCTGATGCTGACTATGCAGATGATCTAGTGCTTCTCACAGATACTTCCTAGCCGAATCCCTGTGGCTTGCTTGGAACAGGCAACAAAAGGAATTCACCGCTATTTGAACTTAGATAAGACTGAGTTCGTGTAGTTTAGAGAAAATTGAACCATCTCCACATTAAAATGCAAAGCCTCTGAAATTAGAAGACAAATTCACATATCTAGGTAGCAATATCTCAACTACAAAAAGTGATGCCAATATACACATAGGAAAGGCATCGACTGGCATTGACCGAGCTATGATCATATGGAAATCTGATATCTGAAAAAAAAACCTGAAATTCTTCGAAATTGTAGCCGTGTCAGTGCTAGTGTATGGTTGCACAACATGAACTTTAACGACACAATTAGAGAAAAAGTTAAATGGTGATTACGTAAAGAATCGGAAGAATCCTAGAAGCAGCACCCCCAAAAAAACAGCGGCTATACATTTACTTACCTCCCATTTCACAAACTATCGAAGTAAAACGAAGCCACGCTGGGCACTGATGTGAAAGCTAAGACGAAATCACGTGTCAATGGACACGTGAAAATGCTAACACCCGAGTTGGCAGACCAGAAAAACTAACACCTCTGTGTGTACACTGAATGCGGTCTAGAAGACCTGCCAACAGCGATGGCCAATACGGACGGATGGCAAAAAATGGTTGAGAATCTGTGCCATCAGCACCACTTATATTTGTTATCGCAAATCCATCTTACGATCGTCAAATATTTTTATTGAAATATCTTAAAAAAGCATTACTTGTTATTGTTACTTTTAACCATATTTACCAACCCCTCCGCTCGGGCAGGATATGACTCAAGGTCAATTTTTAAGCGAGGTTTAACGGGTTTGAATTCAGTTTTCCTTCTCCCAGACTATTTGCCTCGCCAAGGCTGAAGAACCCAGTCTGTCCTACTATTTACCCATAACTGGAGGGAGAATAATTGGATTCATACCTTTCCCAAGGGTAGTAGTACTATGTGAAATGCAATTAGCCTGGTCCAGGATTAGAACTCGTGCCGCTGTGTCCATTTCCTATGACGCTAACCATTACACCACAGGCACCTCCTTATTGTTACTTTTAACTGTTATTACACCTCATTTGATCTTTATCAATATAACAAAGTATAATCTACCGAAAATTTATAGCTGCTAACTTCCCTTTATTATCAGAATTTGAGGTTATGGCGTTTTCGGGCGATACTTTTGGTAACACTACTAGATAACACAATAGGAACATCAGGAAAAGCTTTTATGGATATTTTCGTTTTTAATGTTGCTACAGGGTTACCGGGAAGATTAGTTGAGCCTTACGCAATGTCTCGTATTATCCGAGCATTTCAGATCGAAGGTTCATCGGATGGCTGGTTGGTCTTCCTCGTCAACGGTCGAAAATCCCATTTAGAATTCTTGGTGAAGTAGAAGACAACTCTCATCCATCAGCCACTCCACTCTTCCGGATGAAAACAGCGAATGTCTTTCTCTCTTTTTTATTTTTCGGTCCCAAAACTGAATCTTGTCCTGAAAGATGAAAGAGATAGAACAAAATTCTCTATGAGACATGCACGCAATCTCCCAAAACGACTTCCTGGAAAACGTTCGATATCTTGGGAAAATATATCCGGAATATCAACGGTAGAAGAGAAAACTATTTCGAAGGACGATATGTCTGATAACACTGTTGGTAAAGCAATCAATTTTATTTTGGAAAAAAGGTTCATTTCTTTCTAAACACAACAAAGACATAGATAGATAGATAGATAGATAGATAGATAGATAGATAGATAGAAAACTAAATTCAGTTTAATCTGTCACAGTACAAAAACTAGGTGGCAATGTGATCAAATACAATTACATAAGTTTTCGATTCTCTTTAGTAAGCAATTCCTTTACAAAAGATACACTTAAACATTGAAAAAAAGGTTAGGTTAACTTTTTCTCTGCATTTTTCCATAATATATCTACACACATGCATATACATAGATAACCACATACACTCAGATATAAATATGGTTATCGAAACGGATATTATTAGATATTATATACAAACAATCTTTACAGAATTAAACCTCCATCACCAAAAATAAAATTACACCTCTGCTGAGACTGCAACATACTTAATTTTTTTGTTACATAGTTTCAACGCAGACAACTTGGTAATAATAATACCGAATGATATCCGTTCTAATTAGATAATGTCCTACAAGAAATGATAAAACATGATATTTTTGATTTAGACAAAAATTAACTCCTTACTTAAAAAATACTAGAGGTGTCTTTATTGATGGACAATACTCTATATTTTCTATTCCATTATATCTGAGGAAGCACCCGTAAAGTTTAGAGTGGTTTGGTTAAGTTTGGTTTGGTTTTATGGCATATCAACCATTGTTGGTAATTTAATGCCAAATCCTATGCTTACATATGCATTAAATTTAGGATTTATGAACACATTTTATAGATACACGCAGTTAAATGATCAAACAGCTCTATTTCTAACAAATCAATTTAACATAAGTCAACAAAGTAAAATGGTTCCAAGTATTGCTATGTATCACTAACAATTCATTTAAACATCAGTTATTTGTTGATGCAGGGTTAAATCATCAAACATTTCAATTTTTAAAAATAAGTCATTTGTTTGCACTCAGTTTAAATGTTCAACAGTTCTATTTGAACCATAGATAGGACACTACTAGGTGTTACCACTCAAGGCCAGAGTGAACCTGGGAGCGATGGCATTGAAGGGATACTCTGCATTCCACAAAGCTCCAGTATTACTGGAGTCTCAACATGTTTAGTGTCATAATCTGGACATTCGTTGCGGGAGTCTTACCCTTCTGCAAAGATGCAGTTGGTGTATTATACAGCCCCAGCCGACTGGGCCACAGGACCCTCGTTGTAGAAGTCTTACCCCTCTGCAGTGATGCAGTCAGTGTATTCTCGAGCCCCAACTTGTAAAGTTGTGAGTAAAGTGCTGGATTGTGTCATTGTAGCAATTTCGAGATCCGGGAGTGTTGTTATGTTCACTTGTGGACGAATACTCTTAGGGAAGATATTGAACCGCTAATCTCCACAGTTACAAGTTAAGTAGTATCTTAATACTGATTCTTAATTGTAGCTTAATGCATAGTTTAATGCAGAACTCAAACCTTCCCCCAACATCTATAAAACATGGTCAGTAATTAACCTTATTTCAATCACTTTTCATAGACTACTTATTCTGCAAAGACTACAATTCCCAGTCTGCCCAATTACTTTATATATTGCTGACCGTTGTGGGGAGAAGAAGTAGAAGAAATGAATTCATGTTTATTATAAGGGTATTTATGCAAAGGGAACGCAAATATTCTCTTCTAGAATTTTAATTCATATATATATATAGGAAGTCCAAAAAAATTTGACATCATTTCGCAGGCCAATAATTTTGGTAATTCTAGTTGAAACAACTTCAAAACTTCGCAAAATGTCTAGAAACAGATCAAGATTTTATATTTAATGGAAAAGGGCAGTACGTGCTTATCTCAATGAGAATCTGCTAGAGAGATGGATTGGTCGTGGTGAAGGTGAAGACAGTTTTCTGATGAAATGGTTGCTGTGGTCACCAGACTTGTCTCAATGGGATTTCTTTTTATGGTGATATATGAAGGGACTGGTCTACATCCCCCACTTTTTCCTACTGGCATTGATGAACTCAAGCAGAGAATCACTTCTGCACCGGGTTTTATGACTGAAGTCATGCTACAGCGTGTTTAGCAAGGGTTTAACTACCAACTTGACATGTGCCATGTCACTGGCGATGCGCATATTGAACTCTTATGAAATCAGTCCCAGAATAAACTTAGGTTTAACATCAAAACTGTTCAATTTAATTGAGCTAGACTTAGTAGTTTTCAAAATAATTGTTTTTAAAATGATGTCAAATTTTGAGGGACACTCTATCCCCCTCCCTCTCTCTCTCTCTCTCTCTCTATATATATATATATATATATATATATATAAACAGCACATTCTTTTGTCTATATAGAGTGTATAGCGCCAATTATTTATAATAGGTAGTATCTGCCTTGAAACATAAAAGTGGATATCTATATTCCTCGATCATTTTCCGATTTTTCCTATCTTACATATACGAATGTATACGCATATTAACATGCACGCAAACATTCCTAAGCACAAATGCATCTCAAATACATCGTGTGTATGTGCCCACGCCTTGAAACATCCGAAATGTAAGTGTGCATAAATGCACAGGTTTAACTCTATTGTATGTGTGCGCGCATGTAAGCGTGTGTGTATGTGCATTTGTGGGTGTTGATAAGTGCATATGTCTGTGTGTGTGTGTGTGTGTGTGTGTGTGTGTGTGTGTGCTTTCCGATAACACGTACCTGTTCGACAGGATGTTGTCGTCCGATGATTATGCAACTGCGCCTTCTGATTGGTTACTTCCATCGTAACGTGACATACCAGGTATTTTTTTTTTTAAATCTTACCAATCTTTCTATATTTTCCTCAATATTTTCATCAAATGTTTTTTTGCTTACAGTCTCACACTTAAAAATGGTGGCAATTTGTATACAAATATTTATCTATTCATTTATATATATATATATAAGTGTGTGTATATATACATATATATATATGTATATATATATATATATATATACTTTTTCTCTCATGTCATTTTATATACGTGTCTTTTGAAATGCATACACACACAGACACATAAACATAAGAATACACTCATATATACAAATACACACACTTATACATATCTATGTATACCTACACAGATCACCACAAAACACATACATTCATTTTTTAACAGACCTCCCAATTACGGAAAAGCAGGTGATGCCCTAAGGAAAGTCTTTTCTTAACGATGGATGAAATTCCAAGGGATTTGTAATCCTTTATCCTTGCAAAGACAACCCACTTGAGTCGTTCAATTATAGATAACATCGGAGATTTACCTGGCTGTAGGTACCAAGTAACCTAGTGTAGTCTGTCGAAATTTACATGAAGAGGAGATGAGTACCACTAAGTAAACCTTCTTGTCGTTCAAGATTCCATGATAGGGACTTATTAGGACGCCTATTGAAGGCGCTTGAAGCGTAACGGTTATCATCGTAAGTAATAGACTCGGTAATGTGAGTTCAAATCATGGGGAAAACTGTTTGTATTTCACTTTACGCAAATGCCCTTGAGAAGGGTAGGAAGCCATCTGTTCTCATTCCAAGCGATGGGTAAATAGAAGGGCAGTATGGGCTCTTTGAAGAGGAAAACTGAATACAAACTATATTAAAAACAGATCCTGTGTCGTATCCCACCCGAGGCGAATGGGTTGTTTAAATGCATATAGGGATGATTAATGGAAAAACATGTTTAATATTCAAAGTTAAAAGCTAATAATAATAATAATAATAATAATAATAATAATAATAATGTGATTGAGCGAAAATCAAAGAAAACGAAAAGAGAGACAAGAATTTAAAAAGCTATGGAACACGAATTAGGATAGTTGTACTTGGAACGGTCCCCAAAGTTTTGTCAAGGAAACTGAAAGAGTTGGAAATAAGAGGACGAGCTAAGACCAGCATTACTGATATCGGCCAGAATACTGAGAAGAGTCCTGGATACTTGAAGAGACTTGCTGTCACACAGACTCCAATGAAAGATTATCGGTTAACGCTGGTAGGAAAACTTGCAAGGAATAATAATAATAATTAAAATAATAATAATAATAACAACAACGCTGATGTGAAAAGCTCTAATAAGTAAATGATAATAATAATGATAATAATAATATTAACGCTAATGTGAAAAACTCTTATGAGTAAATAATAATAATAATAATAATAACAATAATAATAATAATAATAATCTATTGTAATTCTTTCATATTTCTGCCGCTAAAAACATATCTGTTCAACCATATCTGTATCAATTTATTAATATTAAAAAGGTTTTCAGAATCGATTTATTTGTGTTCTGAGGTGAATAGATGTCGAGAATAACTGATTGAATTAAACCTTCATCTTTAATTTTTAGTTGCAATTTATTTAACAATTCACACGGCTCGTTAATCTACAACATTAACGAACTGTATTGGTAAAAATAACTAATAAGCTTTCGGTGAAATTCGAACCTGCGTGCTCTTTGCCTTTCATAGCAAGAAAAACAATATCAACTGAAGCCTATTCGCTGGATTGATCTTTACTTGAGTACCTCTAGAACACACAAAGATGAGTAAAGTCAAGAGCATATCCTAATGTCTGCAGTAATAACCAAAGGAACAAGGCAATCTCTGGATGACCCTCCATAAATTGGTACCTGAATTCGTGTACCCTATCCGTTGGATAATCGACAATCTCCGCCCCAAAATAACATCATGCTTGACATTTTCCACATTGAACAATTTAACTAAATACGACACATGTCCGAAGGAGATGGTGTTGAGATTTGGCAGAGAGGATCTGTTTACACTAGTTGGGGACTCCTTCCCTGCATTTAAGGTCAATAAACAAACGCAGAAAATTGATCGGAGAGTCAAATATCAACTATTAGCACCAAATCAGTAATGCCTGGCTGATCTCATTCACAATACAGGCCAAAATTTATCCGTCTTTTAACTAAATGATCACAACAACAAAAAAAAAAACGTCATTGAAGTTTAAATATTGAATGCTTTTCTTTTGAAGCCTTCATAGTTCAATAGATTTTTATTATGAATGCATTTACCTTTCAGGTAACCAGTAGTAGTAGTAGAAGTAATAATAATAATAATAATTACTAAAAAAAAAACTATGGAACATGAAAGTGACGGTGATACCAATTGTAATTGGTGCGCTCGGTACAGTCACAAAAGGATTGGTACAGAGACAGGAGAACTTGGAAATAAAAGGACGAGCGGAGACCATCAAAACAACAGCATCTTTGAGATCGGCCTGAATACTAAGAAGAGTCCTGGAGAATTGAGTAGACTTGCTGTCACTCAAATTCCGATGAGAAACCATCAGCTAATGCTAGTGTGAAAAACACTCGAATGAGTTTAATAATAATAATAATAATAATAATAATAATAATAATAATAATAATAATCCTATGGGACTTTGAAATACACATGGATCACCTAATCTCGGCCAAGAAAACCAGACCTTATAATAATCAACAAAAAAAAAGAGAATTTGCAAAATTGTCGACTTTGCTGTCCCGGCTGACCACAGAATAAAACTGAAAGAATGAGAGAAAGATAAGTACGTCGACCTTGCTAGGGAATTGAAAAAAAACTGTGGAACATGCAGGTAACAATTATACCAATTGTAATTGGTGCGTTTGGAACAGTAACTAGAGGATTACTAAAGGGGCTGGAGGACTTGTAAGTTGGCGGACGGGTGGAGACCATTCAAACGACAGCATTATTGAGAACGGTCAGAATACTGAAAAGAATCCTGGAGACTTGCTGTCACTCAAACCCCAGTGAAAAACCATCTGCTAACACTGATGTGAAAAACTCTAAAGGAGTAAATAATAATAATAATGCATATTTGAATGTTACAAGCAGTGGTGTGCGGGGTATAATGAAGGGAACGAAGATAAAAATGAAAGTGTTTATGCCGGTTTATTGTTCGGACTTCCTAGTTGGGTGATGAAGCCCAGAGAATAAATCCATCGAAATGATATTATAAAAGCAACAAATATAAGGAAATCAGTTGAATTAATCGATCTTTCAAAGAAATAACACTTTGCATAAATTAATACAAGACATACACTATGTCGTTACTTCTGATAAGTATTGTGTGTGTCTGCGTGTGTGTGTGTATGTGTGTGAATGTATTTTTGTTTGACTCTCTCTCTCTCTCTCTCTCTCTCTCTCTCTCTCTCTCTCTCTCTCTCTCTCTGTGTGTGTGTGTGTGTGTGTGTGTGTGTAGAGATAATAAAAAGACCAAAGATAGATGCAGATTTATTGCTTGAGGTTGGGATAAACAAGTGATGAAGCCTGTAGAATACAACGGTAGAAACGAGGAAATTGGTCCGCCACATGAGAAATTTGAATAAAACATTCAAGATTAAGACTTTTTGTGTTCTCTTATTTACACTTTTCTGCAATTTCAAGCAAAACGAAAACTTTTTAAGATTCTTGAAAGAACCCTAACCCTACCCATCATCTAAATGGTATATAGCCTGGATTCCTTTTTTGGTTTGACCAATTAAACAATTTTTTCAAAACCGTTGCATAGTTTGCAAATTTTACCGTGGCGCTAATAGATGTTATCAAAAATCCAGCAACTGAGAGAAAGACGAATTGAAAGAGTTCAACATCTCTTTCAATGGAATATATGTAAAAGATGCTTAATCTGGGTCTTAGGGCCGGTTTTACCAAGGTCACCATCTAAGTGTCATATACTCAAGGTGAAGTGTAGATGGGATTTCCTGTGCCTCTCATACATGAATATATATATATATATATATATATATCACGGGTGTCATTATTCTCTCTCACTCTCTCTCTCTCTCTCTCTCTCTCTCTCTCTCTCTCTCTCTCTCTCTCTCTCTGGGGTAAATAGTATCTCTGTTGTTCCTGTACTAGAATAGCTTGGGCATTAAATAACCCACAAAGATTGATATTCCATAAATAAAAAACTAAACCAACCCCAAAACTTGATTACAGAATAATTCAGAAAAGTTTTCTAAAAAGCTGAAGATGCTTTAGGCATTGAATCCATCAAAAATTGCTGGTAAAATTGAATTTTCTGTTGCTTTACATGGAAAAACGATCTAAACATTCTCTTATATTAGAGAAGAAAATTACGTTTTTTTTTCTTAATACCCTCTGGTTACAAATTTTGCTTTATAGGATAGTTGAATTTATAATTCGATAAAATACATTTGAAATATGATTCATAGTACGAGCTCAATTTAATAAATTAGGTGAATTTTGACCCTCCTCTCTCTCTCTCTCTCTCTCTCTCTCTCTCTCTCTCTCTCTCTCTCTCTCTCTCTACGTGTATGTGCTTGGATTTATTTCCGCAAGCCTCTTTTTTTCTCTCTCATCTTTTTCATTGCTACCCTCCTGTTTCCACACATCTCTCTTTTTCTCTTTAAGCCCAGTCGGTTAGGGCTGTAGAATACACTGACCGCATCTCTTCAGAGTGTTAAGACACCTACCCTACCGTCAACAAGTGAGCTAGATATGTCACTAAACAATCTGATAGTGAGACTCCAGCAATACCGTAGCTTTCATTGCCATTACTCCCAGGTTCACTCTAACCAAGAGTGGTAGTACCTGATAGATTCTTATCAATGTGTTAAATAGAACTGTTTAACATTTAAACTAAGTGCCAACAAACGAACTATGCAAAATTGAATCGTTAGAAATAAAACTGCTGATAATTTATCTGTGTGTAAACAAATGACTGCTGTTTAATTAAATTGTTACTGATACATAGCAATGCTTGGAACCATTAAGTTTATGCGATCGAATGAGTAATGTTGGATAGAATAATTAGTGTTAAATAGCAATACTTGTAACCACTTCACTGTGCGCAAACAAATGATGAATAGCAAATAGAATTATTCGTGTTATATAGAAATGCGTGAAACTATTTGAATATGTGAAAAAAACTCAGGTTCATTTAAAAATGAAATAAACAAATTGTGTTACCAAATCATATATCTGATATATATATGTACAAAGCGGATTTGGCGTTTAAATAACCTACAAAGGTTGATATGCCATAAAACCCAAACAACCAACCAAACAAACAAACCAAATTATATATACGTGGAGCCTTCAAAACGTTTCCAGGCTTTTTGTACAGGCATTTAAAATTGTAGTATACTCTTGAAAATGTTATTGCTATACATCGTATGAGATGACTGACCAATTTTCATGATTTCAGGTTCAAATGAACAGCTACAGCAGCAATTGGAATACACCCTACAAAAGCTTGATTGTCACAGCTGGTGAATTTCAAAAATGTAATCTGGACGTCAGGACACTTTAGAAGAATGATATGCAATAAAAATTTTGTTTTAAACTTGGAAAAAATGACACAGAAACGTATGGAATGCTTCAGACTGCTTTTCGACCATCTTGCATTAATCGAGCATGAGTTTTTGAGTGGCATAAGAGATTCAAGGAAGGCGGACAGTGTGAGGGATGATGAGAGGTGTGGGAGGAGTAAGGAAGTCAATACACCACAGTTGATTGGCCAAACGGTTATGGTTAGGGTTACTATGTTAGGTTTTAAGGGAGTTCAGCAAGAGATTCCGTCAGAAGAGGCCAGCACTCTTCAAATCCGGTCAGTGGCATTTCCACCAGGACAATGCACTAGTCCACACCACCATCCTTGTCACAGACTATTTGAACAAGATGGGCATCAAGACAGTTCCTCAGCCTCCCTATAGTCCAGACCTTGCTCCCTGTGACTTTTGGTTATTCCCTAAGCTCAGAGGCTGTTGTTATGACGATCTTGAATGAATCAAGCATCAGTTTTTGAGTGGCAAAAGAGATTCAAGGAAGGCAGACAGTGTGAGGGATGATGAGAGGTGTGGGAGGAGTAAGGAAGTCAATACACCAGAGTTGATTGGCCATAGGGTTAGGATTAGAGTAATTATGTTGAGGTTTTAAGGGAGTTCAGGAAGAGATTCATAGGGAAGAGGCCAGCAGTCTTCAAATTGGGTCAGTGGCATTTCAACAGGGACAATGCACCAGTCCACAACACTCCATCCTTGTCACAGACTATTTGACCAAGATGGGCATCAAGACACTTCCTCATTCTCCCTATTGTCCAGACCTTACTCCCTTTGACTTTTGGTTATTCAATAAGCTCAGAGGCTGTCGTTATGAGACAATTGAGGAGATGAAAGAGACTGTGACGAAGGTCGTTAACACGCTCACACAAGAGGACTTCCATGGGACCTTCGAGAAGTTTTTGGAACGGTAGAACAAGTGCATTGCAGCCGGAGGAGAGTTTCATTTGTGTACTATCAATAAAAGTGCCCATACGATAAAAAGTCTGGAAACTTATTTAATGATCCTCGTATTTGATATATAAGTAGAAAGCGGATTTGGCATTAAATAACCTACAAAGGTTGATATGCCATAAAACCCAACCATGTGTATCAACATTTATTCTCTACCATTTTTTTACTCTGTCTTTCCTTGTCTTTTTCTTTTTATCTCTTTATTTTCGTATTTTTCTCACTCTTGCTCTTCGTTTTACTCTTTCTCTTCTTAACTCGCTCTTTCTTTCTTTCTCCCTCCCCTCCCCCAATGAGACCAATAATTAAACCAAATTTTTAGTAAACAGACTTCTTATAACAACCTAAACCAAACTACATACATCAAAGCTGGTATTGCTGGGTTTTATTAAATTATTTCCATTAATTCAATTTCCTGATGTATCAACTGATTTTCTGATGACCACACTTGATAAATTTTAAACTCAGTAACATTTAAACCTCCCTACTGCCCCCAATCGATCAAATTAACAATTTACATATTTCCCAAAAAAAAAAAAAGAAAAAACTCCTCGAATAGAGATCATTCCATGAAAAAAGGCAAATAATTTTTAAAGTTTTAAAAATGTAGAATAAATATTTCTTCGATATCGCTGTTCTCATTATTTTAAAAGGTTTTGATAAGAAAATATTTGTTGACGAACGAAGTGACATTTTCGGTTTTTTGTTGTTTTTTCTGTTTTTTTTTTTTTGTTTTTTTTTCCTTTTTCTTTTCTTTCTTTGAACAAAGAATGTTCACAGACCTTCGAAGGAACCTAAATTACAGATACAAAAATAATGAAAGTAAAATAAAATTGCAAAAGTGCTGCACACAATTAAAATGATTCAACGGTTTAATAAACATTTTGATTAGTTCAATTACACAGGAGAGGATCGATTTTAAAAAGTTCTTATAAAAATAATTGCCATTTTCTCTGTTCTTTCATCTTGTTTTCTTTTTCATTTAATTTTCTCTAGTTTTTCTTTAACATATTTACAGTTTTTATTGCTTCCTTCTTTTTTTTCTCTTTGTTCCTGTCCTTTTTTTTTTTTCTTCTTACTTTTGTTATCTTTCCTATTTTTCTTATTGCACTTATTCCTTCTTTTTTTCTATAATATTCTGGAAACATACCTCTTTTTATCTTTAATAATTATTTTCTTCCTATTGTTCCTATTTATTCGCATCTTTTCCTTTTTTTTTTTTTGTTCTAATTTCTTCCTTTTTTATTTTTTCCTTTTATTTTCATTTCTTTTGTCCTTTTTTTTTTTTTTTGCTTATTTTTTATTTCTACTTTTTTTTCCTTCTCATCCCTTTTTTCTTTATATCGATGTCATCACTAATTTTTTTTTCTTTTCATTTTCATTCCTTCGTTTTTATGCTTTTCTGAGGGGTGGGTGGGGAGTCATTCCTTCCTGTTATCCTTTTTCCTCTCAATCCTTTCTTTTGTTTTTTATTTCTTTTTGCTTCTTAATATCATTCCTTTTTTTCTTTATATTGTTTTTCTCCTATCTTTCTAATCGCTTCTTTTTTTTCATTCCTTCCTCTTTTTCTTTCATGCCTTTCATGTTGTTCTTATTTCTTATTTCTTATTATCTTCATCATTTTCTATTTTTCCTTTTTTCTCTCAATAATTTGTCTTTTATTTTATTTTTCCTTCCATTTTTTTCTTTCTTTTTTTTACATATCTTGTTTTTCTTTGTTTTAAATCTATTCTTTAATTCTGCTTTTGATTTCCATTACTTATTTCTCTAATTTATTTATCTTTCTTTGTTTTCTTTACATTCCCAATTTCTTCTTTTTTTTTTACTTCATTTATTTTGTGTTTTTTTTTCTCTGATTGACTTGGTTTTTAGTTTGTTCTCGTTGTTGTTACTGTTTTTCTTTGTGGAGTTTTCTCATTTCTTACCAATGTTTTCATCCCTTTTTTTTTCATTATTTTTTTCTTTTACCCATTTCTTATATTTTATCAGCATTGTTTCCATTCTTCATTTTATTCTTTTAATTAATATTTCTTTTTCCATTTCCCTCCTTTATTCTTTGACCATAATTCCATAAATTTTTCTTTTTTGCTTTCCCTCCTTTATCCTTTGACCATCATTTCCTACCATTTTTCCATTTTTCTCTTCCCTCCTTTATTCTTTGGCCATCATATCCTATATTTTTCCTTTCTGTGTTCCCCCCTTTATTCTTTGGCCATCATTTCCTACCATTTTTCTTTTTCTTTTTCTTCGTTGATTCTTTGACCATAATTCTCTACATTTTTCCTTTTTCGTTTTCCCTCCTTTATTCTTAGACCATCATTCTCTAACTTTTTTTTTGTTTTCCTTTCATCATTCTTTGACTAGCATTCCCAACATTTCTTCTTTTTTGTTTTTCCTCCTTTATTCTTTGACCATCATTTCCTACATTTTGTCTTTTTTGTCTTCCCACCTTTATTCTTTGACAAGCATTCCCCACATTTATTTTTCTTGTCTTCCCACCTTTATTCTTTGACCAGCATTCCATACATTTTTCTTTTCCCTCCTTTATTCATTGACCATCATTCACTACATTTTTTTTACTCCTTCATTATTCTTAGACCATCATTCGTTAGATAACTCTTTTTTTGTTTTCGCTCCTTTATTCTTTGATCATCATTCCTTATATTTTTTTCTTTTTTCGTTTTCCATAATTCATTTTTTATCATCATTCCCTACATTTTTTCTTTTTTGTCTTCCCTCCTTTATTCTTTGATCATCATTCCCTACATTATTAATTTTTTTGTCATCCCTCCTTTGTTCTTTGACCAGCATTCCCTACACTTTATTTTCTTTATTTTCTCTACCTATTTCTTTGACTATGATTCCTTATAATTTTCCTTTTTTCGTTTTCCCTCCTTTGTCCTTTGACCATCATTCCCTACATTTTATTTTCTTTGTTTCCCTTCCTTTATTCTTTGACCATCATTTCCTACATTTTAACTTTTTCGTCTTCCACCCTTTATTCTTACATAATCATTTCAAAGATTTTTTTCTTTTTGTTTTTCCCCCTTTAATCTTTGACCAGCATTCCATACATTTTTCTTTTTTTCCTTTCATTATTCTTTGATTATCATTCGTTAGATTTCTTATATTTTATTTTCCCTCCTTTATTCTTTGACCATCATTCCAAACATTTTTTTCTTTTTTGTCTTCCCTCTTTTATTCTTTTATCATCATTCCCTACATCTTTTTTCTTTTTCGTCTTCCATCCATTATTCTTTCAGCATCATTCTCTATATTTTCTCTTTTAGTTTTCCAGCATTCCCTACATTCCCACTTCATTATTCTTTGACCATACGTCGTTAGGTGATTTTTTTTGTTTTCGCTCCTTTATTCTTTGACCATCATTCCCTACATTTTTCTTTTCTCGTTTTCCCTCCTTTGTTCTTTAACCATCATTGCCTACATTTTATCTTCTTTGTTTTCCCTTCTTTATTCTTTGACGATCAATCCCCCATTTTTTTTCCTTTTAGTTTTCCCTCCTTTATTCTTTGACCAACATTCCAAGCATTTCTTCTTTTTTCCCCTTTATTATTCTTTGACCATCATTCCCTACATTCTTTCTTTTTTGCTTTCCCTCCTTTATTCTTTGAACATCATTCCTTACATTGTTTTTAGTCTTTCGTCCTTAATTATTTGATCCTCATTCCCTACATTTTTTTTCTTTTTTGTCTCCCCCCTTCATTATTCTTTAACCAGCATTCCCCACATTTTTTATTTTCTCTACCGTATTCTATTGATCATCATTCTCAAAATCTCTTTTTTTTTTTTTTGCCTTCCTTCCTTTTATTTTTGACCATCATTCCCTACATTTTCCCCTTTTTTGTTTTCCCTCCCTTATTCTTTGACCATCATTCCCTAAATTTATTTTTTCTTGTCTTCCCACCTTAATTCTTCGACCATTATTCGTTAGATAACTTATTTTTGTTTTCGCTCCTTTAATCTTTGATCATCATTCTCTCCATTTTTACTTTTTCGTTTTCCCTCCTTTATTCTTTGATCATCATTCCTACAAATTTTCTTTTTTGTCTTCCCTCCTTTATTCTTTGACCATCATTCCTTACCATTTTTTCCTTTTTGTTTTTCCTCGTTCATGCTTTCACCATCAACTACCAACATTTTCTTTTTTTATTTTGCCTAATTTATTCTTTGAATATCATTCCCTGCCATTTTTTTCTTTTTCGGTTTCCCTGCTTTAATCTTTGACCATCATTCCCTACATTTTTTTCTTTTTCTTTCTCCTGTATTCTTTGATCATCATTCTTGAAATTTTTGTTTTTCTTTCCCTCCTTTATTGTTTGACCATCATTCGCTATTTTTTTTTTCCTTTTTTGCTTTTCCTCCTTTATTCTTTGAGCCTCACTCTCTCCATTTTCTCTTTTTTTCGTTTTCCCTCCTTTATTCTTTTATCATCATTCCCTAAAATTTTTCTTTTTTGTCTTCCTTTCTTTATTCTTTGACCAGCATTCAAAACATTCGTTTTGTCTTCCCTACTTTATTCTTTGACCATCATTCCGTACATCTTTCTTTTTTATTAATCATTCCCTATGTTTTTTCTTTTTTATTTTCCCTCCTTTATTTTTTGACCATCATTCCCTAAATTTTTTCTTTTTTCGTTTTCCCTACTTTATTCTTTGACCATCATTCCCTACCATATTTTTCATTTTCTTTTTCTTCGTTGATTCTTCGACAATCAACTCTTAACACTTTCTTTTTTATTTTGCCTACTTTATTCTTTGACCATCATTCCCTACCATTTTTTTTTCTTTTTTGGTTTCCCTGCTTTAATCTTTGACCATCATGCCCTATATATTTATCTTTTTCTTTCCCTCCTTTATTCTTTGACCATCATTCCCTTTAATATTCCTTTATAGTTTCTCTCATTTATTCTTTGACCATCATTCCCAATATTTTTTCTTTTTTGCTGACCCTCCTTTATTCTTTGACCCTCATTCCCTACATTTATTTCTTTTTTGTTTTCCCTTCTTCTTTCTTTGAACATCATTCCCAACATTTCTTCATTTCTGTTGTCCGTACTGTATTCTTTGACAATCATTCTCTACATTTTTTCTTTCTTTTTTTTCCCTCCTTCATTCATTGACCGTCATTCCTAATATCTTTCTCTTATTACTTTCCAATTTTATTCTTTGACCATCTTTCCCTACATTTTCCTTTTTTTATGTTTTAGCACCTTTATTCTTTGACCATCATTCCCTGTATTTTCCTTTTTTGATTTTCCCACCTTTATTCTTTCAACGTCATTCCCGACATTTTAGTTATTTCATCATCCCTCCTTTATTCATTGACCATCAATCCCTCTTTTTTCTCTTTTTATTTTCCCTCATTTGTTCTTTAAACATCATTCCCTACTTTTCTTCTTGTTTTCCCTTTTTTCTTTGACAATCATTGCCTACATTTATCTTTGTCCACCTTTATCCTTTGACCATCATTCCGTTCACTTTTTTTCACTCGATTAATCTTTTGACTATCATTCCCTAAATTTTCTTTTTTTTTCCCTCTTTATGCTTTGACTATCATTTGTAACATTTTTCTTTTATTTTTTTCCCTCTTTCTTCTTTGTCCATCGTTTCCTACATTTTCTCAGTTTTGTTTTCCTTCCTTTTTTCTGTAACCATCATTCCCAACGTTATTCCTTTATAGTTTTCCCTCCCTATACCCTTTCATTTTTTCTCTTTTTCCTCCCGAATTCTTTGACCATCATTCCCTACATTTTTTCTTTTCCCTCCTTTCTTCGTTGACCATTGTCTTTACATTTTTTTTCATTTTTTTTTTTGACAATCATTTCCTACCTTTTTCTATTTTATTTTCCCTCTTTTCTTCTTTGACCATAATTCACTGACATTTTTTTTCTTTTTTTGTTTTTCTTCCTTTATTTTTCGACCATCATTCCCTATATCTATCTTTTTTTATTTTCCCTTCTTTTCTTCATTAATCATTACCTATAATTTTCTTTTTGTTTTCCCTCTTTTATTCTTTGACCATCATTCCCTACATTTTTTCTTTTTTCGTTTTCCCTCATTTATTCTTTGACCATCATTCCCTGCCATTTTTTCCATTTTTTTTCGTTCATCCTTTGACCATCAACTCCAAACTTTTTATTTTTTATTTTTACAACGTTATTCTTTGCCATCATTCATTACCATTTTTTAGTTTTTATTTTTTATTTTCCCTCCTTTAATCTTTGACCATCATTCCCTATATTTTTTTCTTTCCCTCCTTTATTCTTTCACAATTATACCCCACATTTTCTTTTCTTATAGACTATATTTATCTTGATTTTCCTCCTTTATTTTTTGACCATCATTCCCAACATTTATTTTTTTTTGTTTTCCCTCCTTTCTTCTTTGACAATCATTCCCTACATTTTCTCTTTTTACTTTTCCCTACTTCATTCTGTGATCATCATTCCCTACAATTTTTCTTTTGCTCACCCTCCTTTATTTTTTACCTTCATACCCTACCTTTTTTTTCATTTTTGTTTTCCCTGCTTTGACCATCATTCCCTACATTTTCTCATTTTTCCCTCCTTTGTTCTTTCACCTTCATTCCCTACATTTTTTCTGTTTTGTTCCCCCCCCTTGTTCTTTGATGATCAATCCATACATTTTTTCTGTTTTGTTCCCCCCCCCTTGTTCTTTGATGATCATTCCCTACATTTTTTCTGTTTTGTTCCCCCCCCTTGTTCTTTGATGATCATTCCCTACATTTTTTCTGTTTTGTTCCCCCCCCCCTTGTTCTTTGATGATCATTCCCTACATTTTTTCTGTTTTGTTCCCCCCCCTTGTTCTTTGATGATCATTCCCTACATTTTTTCTGTTTTGTTCCCCCCCCCCTTGTTCTTTGATGATCATTCCCTACATTTTTTCTGTTTTGTTCCCCCCCCTTGTTCTTTGATGATCAATCCATACATTTTTTCTTTTTCTTTTCCCTCCTTTATTCTTTCCGCATCATTCACTACAGTTTTCTTTTTTCTTTTTCCTCCTTTCTTTATTGACCAATAATCCCTACATTTTTTTTTCATTTTTGTTTGACAATCTTTAACTACCTTTTTTTATTAAGTTTTCCCTCTTTTATTCCTTGACCATCATTCCCTACCATTTTTTTCTTTTTTATTTTATTTCCTTTATTCTTTGACCATCATTATCTACCATTTTTTCCCTTTTTTGTTTTCCCCCTTTTCTTCTTTGACATCATTCCCTACATTTTCTTTGTTTTCCCTCCTTCATTATTTGACACTCATTCCCTACATTTGCCTTTTTGCCTTTTCCCACCTTTTTCCTTTAACCATCGTTCTCAACATTTTTCATTTTTGTTTTCCTTCCTTATTCTTTGACCATCATTGCGTACATTTTTCCTTTATTGTTTTCCTCGTCTATTTTTTGTCTATCATTCCCTAAATTTTCTCATTTTTGTTTTTCATCCTTTTTTCTTTGACCATCATTCCCTACATTATTCCTTTACAGTTTTCCCTCCTTTATTCCCTTTCATTCTTTTCTCTTTTTCCTGCCGTACTCTTTGACCATCATTCCCTACATATTTTCATTTTCCTTCCTTTCTTCGTAGACAATTAATTGCTACATTCTTTTTCATTTTTGTGTGACAATTATTTCCTATCTTTTTCTTTTTTGTTTTTCCTCTTTTATTCTTTGACCATCATTCCCAGACATTTTTTCTTTTTTATTTTCCTCCCTTTATTCTTTGACCTTCTTTATCTAACATTTGTTCCCTTTTCTGTTTTACTTCCTGTATTTTTCGACTATCATTCCCAACATTTTTCATTTTTGTTTCCCTTTTTCATTGTTTCCCAACATTTTTTCTACTTATTTTCCCTCGTTTATTCTTTGACCATCATTCCTACCACTTTTTCTTTTATTTATTTCTTTCCTTTATTGTTCTCCCATCATTATCTACTTTTCTTTCCCTTTTTGTTTTCCCTCCTTTATTCTTTGAGCGTATTCCTACATTTTTTTTGTTTTCCCTCCTTCATTCTTTTACACTCATTCCCTACGTGTGCTTTTTTCTTTTTCATCCTTTTTTTCTTTGACCATCGTTCAATATATATATATTTTTTTATTTTCCCTCCTTCATTCTTAGATCATCATTCACTACATTTTTTCCTTTTTGTCATCACACCATTATTCTTTTTCTTCGTTTATTCTTTGATCATCATTTCCTACCTTTTTAATTTTCGTTTTCCCTCCTTTATTCTTTGACCATCATTCTTTTTTTCCTTTTCCTTCTTTTATTCTTTGACCATCATTCCTTACATTTTTCTTTTTTTTCCTTCCTTTGTACTTTCACAATCATTCGCTACATTTTCTTTTTGCTTACCTCCTTTATTTTTTTACCATCATTCCCTACATTTTTTTCTATTTTGTTTTGCCTCATTTATTCTTTGACCATCATTCGTACTTTATTCCGTCATAGTTTCCCCTCATTTATTCTTTGACCATGTTTCCCTACATATTTCTTTTTGTTTTTCCTCCTTCATTCTTTCACAATCATTCCATACATTTTTTCATTATCTTTTCCCTTCTTTATTCTTTTACCATTATTCCCAACATTTACCCCCATTATTCTTTGACCATCATTACTTACCTTTTTTTTTCTTTTTTGTTTTCCCTCGTTTATTCTTTGACCTTCATTCCTTACATTTTTTCTTTTTTGTTTTCCATCCTTTATTCTTTGACCCTAAATCCCTACATTTTTCCTTTTTCGTCTTTCCCCCTTTTTTGATTTGACCATCATTCCATGCATTTTTTCTTTTTTGTTTTCCTCCTTCATTATGTGACGAACATTCCCTATATTTTTTCTTCTTTATTTTCGCTCCTTTATTCTTTGACCATCATTCCTTACAATTTTTTCTTTTTCGTTTTCCCTCCTTTATTATTTGACCATCATTCCCTACCATTTTTTCTTCTTTATTTTCCCTCCTTTATTCATTGACTATCATTCCCTACATTTTTTCTTTGTTGTTTTCCCTCCTTTATTGTTTGACCATCATTACCGACGTTTTTCTTTTCATTTTCCCTCCGTTATTCTTTGACCATCAATTCCTACATTTTTTTTCTTTTTTGTCTTCCCGCCTTTAATTTTGACGATAATTTCCAGCAGCTTTTTTTTTGTCTTCCTTCCTTTATTCTGTGACCATTAATCCGTACTAATTTTCTTTTTTGTTTTTCCTTCATTTTATTTGATCATCATTCCATACATTTTTTTATATGTCCCTTCTTTATTCTTTCACCATCAGTCGCTACTTTTTTTCTTTTTTTTTCCTTCCTTTATTCTTTCAACATCATTTCTTTCATTTTATTCCTCTTTAATTCTTGTAACATCAATCCTTATACTATTTTCTTTTTAATTTTTCCTCCTTTATTACTTGACGATTATTTCGTAGATGTATCTATTTTTATTTCCCCTCCTTTAATCGTTGACCCTCATTCCCTACATTTTTCTTTTTTTATATTCTCTACATTATTCTTTGACTATCATTCCCTACATTTTTTCGTTGTTGTTTATCCTCCTTTATTCTTTGACCACCATTCCCTACCATTTTTTCTTTTTTGTTTTCCCTCCTTTATTATTTGACTATCATTCCCTACATTTTTTTCTCTGTTGTTTTCCCTACTTTATTGTTTGATAATCGTTCCCTACATTTTCCCTTATTGTTTTCCCCCCTTTATTTTTTTACCTTTATACCCTACATTTTTTCGTTTTTGTTTTCCCTCCTTCATTCTTTGACCATCATTTCCTACATTTTATCATTTTATTTTCGGGCTTGTATTTTTGACTATCATTCCTTACATTATTTTCCTTTTTGTTTCCCCTTCTTTATTATTTGACCATCATTCCCTACATTTCTTTTTTGTTTTTATCTCCTTTATTGTTTGACCATCATTACCTACTTTTTTTCCTTTTCATTTTCCCTCCTTTATTCTTTGACCATCATGCCATATATTTCTTTCTTTTTTGTCTTCCCTCCTTTATTTTTTGACCATCATTCCTTACATTTTTTCATTTCTGTCTTCCCTTCTTCTTTCTTGTTTTCTCTCTTTTATTCTTTGACCATTAATTTTGTTTTCCCTTCTCTCTTGTTTTCTTTCTTTTATTCTTTGACCATCATTCCCAACATTTTTCCTATTTTATTTTACCTCCTTTATTTTCTATTTTATTTTACCTCCTTTATTCTTTGACCATCATTCCCTACATTTTTCTTTTTTGTTACCCTCCTTTATTCTTTGACCATCGTTCCGGGATTTTTTTCGTTTTATCTTACCATCCTTTATTCTTTGACCATCATACCTTTTTTTTTTTTTTTGTCTTCCCTCCTTTATTCTACGACCACCTTTCCCTAAATTTTTCCTTTATTGTTCCTCTCCTTTATTCATTGACCATCATTCCCATTTTTTCTTTTTTTTTTCGTTTTCCTTCCTTTATTGTTAGACCATCCTTCCCAACATTTTTTTCTTTTTTATTTTCCATTCTTTATTCTTTGACCATCATTCCCTATATATTTTTCTCTCCTCTGTCTTTGAGAATTATTTCCTACTTTTTTCTTTTTGGTTTTCCCTCCTAAATCTTTGATAATTTTTCCGTACATTTTAACTTTTTTCTTTTCTCTTCTTACTTTTGCCTTCATCCCCTACATTTTTCCTTTTTTTTTCCTCAATTATCTTTTGGTCATCATTCCCTGCATTTTTTCTGTTTTGCTTCCCTTCCTTTATTCTTTTGCCATTATTCCCTACATTTTCCTTTTTTGCTATCCTTCCTTTTTTCTATGGCCATCATTTCTTTCATTTTTTCTTTGTTGTTTTCCTTCCTCTATTCCTTGACCATCATCCCTACTTTTTCTTTTAGTCTACCTCCCTTTATTCTTTGACCATCATTCCCTATATTTTTCTTTTTTATTTTCCCTCCTCTATTCTTTGACCATCATTTCCTACATTTTTTTGTTTTTTGTTTTCCCTCCTTTATTCTTTGGCCATCATTCCCTACATTTTTTCGGTTTTTTCCTTCTTTTATTCTTTGAGCATCATTTCTTTCAATTTTTTTTTTTTTTTTTGGTTTTCCCTCCTTTATTTTTTACCATCATTCCCTTGCATTTCTTCCTCCTTTATTATTTGAACATCAATCCCTCCTTATTTTCTTTTTAGTTTTTCCTACTTTATTATTTGATCATCATTCCATACAACATTTTTTTGTTTTCCCTCCTTTATTCTTTCACAATCAATCCCAACATTTTTTCTTTTTTTTTTTCCTTCCTTTATTCTTTGAACATTTCTTTCATTTTTTTTCCTCCATAATTCCTGGACATCATTCCTTATATAATTTTTTTAATTTTTCCCCTTCTCTTCATTGATCATTATTTCCTACATATTTCCATTTTTATTTCCCGGCCTTTATTCTTTGACCATCATTCCCTACATATTTTCTTTGTTCTTTCCGTACTTTATTGTTTGATCTTCATTCCCTGCATTGTTTCCTTTTTGTTTTTCCTCCTTTGTTCTATGACCATCATACATACTTTTTTTTTGTTTGCTCCCCTTTATTGTTTGACCATCATTCCCTATATTTTCCCTTATTGTTTTTCCTCCTTTATTGTTTGACCATCATTCCCTATATTTTCCCTTATTGTTTTCCCTCCTTTATTGTTTGACCATCATACCCTATATTTTCCCTTATTGTTTTCCCTCCTTTATTGTTTGACCATCATTCCCTATATTTCCCTTATTGTTTTCCCTCCTTTAGTTTTTGACCATTACTTCCTACATTATTTTTTTTACGTTTTCCCTCTTTTATTTTTACCATCATTCCCTACATTTTTTTGTTGTTGTTTTACCACCTTCATTCTTTGACTATCATTCACCACATTTCATTCTTTTTTTGTTTTCCCTCATTTATTGTTTGACAGTCATTCCTGATATTTTCTTTGTTGTTTTGACTCTCTTATTCTTTGACCATTATTCCTTCCATTATTGTCTTTTTTGTTTTCCCTTTTTTTATTCTTTGACCATCATTCCATACATTTTTTTATTCTCTCCTTTATTGTTTGACCCTCATTCCCGATATTTTTTTGTTTTCCCTCCTGTATTCTTTGACCATGATTCCCTACTTATTTCTTTTTTGTTTTCCCTCTTTTATTCTTTGACTAACATTCCCTACATTTCTATTTCTTTTCTCTCTTTTATTGTTTGACCATGATTCCCTCCCATTTTTTCCTTTTTTTCCCCTTCTTTATTCATTGACTATCATTCCCTACATATTTTGTATTCTCTCTCTTATTGTTTGACGATCATTCCCTACATTTTCCCATCTTTTATTCTTTGTCGATAATTCGATATTTTTTGTCTTCTCTACTTTATTCTTTGACCATCATTTCCTAAATTTCTTTCTTTTCCTCCTTCCTTTATTCTTTTACCATCATTCCCGACATTTTTTTTATTTTCTCTCCTTTTTTGTTTGACTATACATTCTTAAACTTTCTTTGTTTTCTCTCCTTTATTCTTTGACCATCACATTCCCTTCATTTTATTTCATTTGTTTTCCCTCCTTTATTCTTCAACCATCATTCCTTACATTTTTCTTTATTGTTTTCCCTCCTTTATTCTTTCACAATTATTCCGTACATTTTATTCTTTTTTTTTCTTTTCCAACCTTTATTCTTTGACCATCATTCCCTCAATTTTTTTATTTTTTTCCCTCATTTACTCTTTGACCGTCATTCCTTATATTTTTCTTTTTTGTTTACGCTCCTTTATTCTTTGATTTTTATTTCCAACATTTTGTCTCATTAGTTTACCCTACCATCATTCTCTACATTTTTTCTTTTTATTTACCCTCCTTTATTCTTCAACCATCCCTTGCTAAATTGTTTTCATTGTTTTCCCTCCTTTAATCTTTGACCATCGTTCCCTTTATTAATGTTGTTTTCTCTCCTTTATTGTTTGACCATCATTCTCTACATTTTATCTTTTTTGTTTACCCCTTGTATTCCTTGACCATCATTCCATACATTTTTTCTTTTTAGCTTTCCCGTCTTAAACCTTTACCATCATTCCCTATATTTCTTCTTTTTTGTTTTCCCTCCTTTATAGTTTGACCATCATTCCCTACATTTTAGCTTCCTTATTTTTCCTCCTTTTTTGTTTTACCATCATTCCATACATATTTTTGTTTTCCCTTCTTTCTTGTTTTCTCTCTTTTTTTCTTTGACCATCATTCCCAACATTTTCCCCACATATTTTCTATTTTATTTTACCTCCTTTATTCTTTTACCATCATCCCTTATATTTTTCTTTTTTTTACCCTCCTTTATTCTTTGACCCTCGTTCCCGACATTTCTTCTTTTTATCTTACCATCCTTTATTCTTTGACCATCATTTTTTTTTCTTTTTTGATTTCCCTCCTTTATTCATTGACCATTATTCCCTATATTTTTTCTCTTTAGTTTTCCATCCTTTATGCTTTGACCATCATTCCTTACATTTCATCTACTTTGTTTTCCCTCCATTATTCTCCTAAACTTTTTTTTGTTTACCCTCTATTTTTTGACCATCTTTCTCTAAATTTATTTCTTTTTGCTTTTTTCCTCCTTTATTCTTTGATTATCATTCCTTACATTTTTCCTTTTCTGTCTTCCCTACGTTATTCTTTGACCATCTTTCCCTATACTTTTTCTTTTTTATTTTCCCTCCTTTATTCTTTGATCATCATCCCCTACATTTTTTCTCTTCTCTCCATTATTGTTTACCATCATTCCCTTCATTTTTCCTTGTTTTCTCTCTTTTATTCTTTGACCATCATTCCCTACATAATTCCATACATTCTTTTTCTCTTCTTTAGTCTTTGACATTTTTTTTTATTTACCCTCTTTTATTCTTTAACCATCCTTCCCTAAATGCTTTCCTTTTTCCCCCTCCTTTTATCTTTGACCATCATTCCCTATATTTTCCCTCCCCTATTCCTTGACCATTATTGCCTTCATTTTTTCTTTTTTGTTTTCCCTCCTTTATAATTTGACCATCATTCCCTACATTTTTTTCTCTCCTGTATCGTTTGACCATCATTCCCTACATTTTAGCTTCCTTATTTTCTCTCCTTTTTTTACCTACATTCCATACATTTTTTTTATTTTCCCTTCTTTATTCTTTGACAATCATTCCCTATATTTTTCTTTTTTATCTTCCCTCATTTATATAATGACCATCATTCCCGACATTTTTCTTTTCCTTTCTTTATTCTTTGACTATCATTCCCTACATTTTTTGTTTTCTCTCCTTTATTGTTTGACCATCATTCCCGACATATTTCTGGTTTTCTCTCTATCATTTTTTGACCCTCATTCCCAACATATTTTTTATTTCCCTCCTTTATTCTTGGACCATTATTCCCGAAATATTTTCTTTTTTAATTTACCTCCTTTATTTTTTTACCATCATTCACTACATTTTTTCTTTTTAGTTTTCCCAACGTTTATTCTTTGACCATCATTCCCTCAACTTATTTTCCTTTTTGTTTTCCCTCCCTTATTTTTTGACCATCATTCCCTACTTTTTCTCTTTTTGGTTTTCCCAAATGTATTCTTTGATCATCGTTCCCTACATTTTTCTTTTTTGTTTTCTAATTTATTCTTTGGACATCATTCCTTACATTTTTTTTCTTTTTTCTTTTTCCATCCTTTATTCTTTTTTTTTTCTTGTTTTTTCTCTTATTTTTGGACCATCATTCGCTACGTTTTTATTTTTTTGGTTTTCCCTGGTTTATTCTTTGATCATTATTCCCTACATTTTTTGTCTTTTTTCCTTTATTGTTTCACCATCATTCCTAACATATTTCTTGTTTTCTTTCTTTTATTCTTTGAATATCATTCCCTACATTTTTTTATTTCCCTCCTTTATTCATGGACAATTATTCACAACATATTTTCTTTATTATTTTACCTCCTTTACTCTTTTACCATCATTCCCAACATTTTTTCTTTTTTTTACCCTTCGTTATTCTTTGACCATCATTCCCTACTTTTTTCTTGTTTATTTTTCCTCCTATATTCTTTGACCATCATTCCCTACATTTTTCTTTTTTTTTATTTGACCTCCTATATTCCTTGACCATCATTCCCTACATTTTTTTCTTTTTCATTTACCCTCTTTTTATTCTTTGACAATCATTCCCAAAATTTTATCTAAATTGGTTTACTTCTTTTAATCTTTGACCATAATTCCCTACAATTTTTTTGTTTTCTTTCCTTTATTGTTTGACCATCTTTCCTTACATTTTTTTCTCTCATCTATTCTTTGACCAGATTTCTGAACATTTTTTTTATTGTTTTCCCTTCTTTATTCTTTTTGGTTTTCCCTCCTTAATTCTTTGACCATCATTCCCTTACATTTTTTCTTTTTTGTTTTCCCTCCTTTATTCTTTAACCATCATTCCTTACTTTTTTTTCTTTTTTGATTTCCTCCT